>OVBL01000769.1:0-173131 GCA_900406555.1 Pseudoturritis turrita | reverse complement strand
CCGTGACCCCCGATCCGTCTGTCGCACCATGGATCGGGGTATACATCCGAGCTTCTTCGCTGTGGGTCGTGACCCCCGATCCGTCTATCGCGCCATGGATCAGGGTATACATCCGAGCTTCTTCGCTGTGGGTCGTGACCCCCGATCCGTCTGTCGCACCATGGATCGGGGTATACGTCCGAGCTTCTTCGCTGTGGGTCGTGACCCCCGATCCGTCTGTCGCACCATGGATCGGGGTATACGTCCGAGCTTCTTCGCTGTGGGTCGTGACCCCCGATCCATCTATCGTACCGTGGATCGGGGTACGCGCCCCCGATCCAACTCTTCCTCCATAGTTAGGGACCTCGATCCACCTCCTTGTCACGGTTCGGGATCCTGATCCAACTTCTTGGTTAGGGATCCCGATCCAACTTCTCACGGTTAGGGATCCCGATCCCACTCACAGTTCGGGGTACCCGATCCAATTTCTTGGTTAGGGATCCCGATCCAACTCACGATTAGGGATCCCGATCCCACTCACAGCTCGGGGTACCCGATCCACCTTCATGGTTAGGGATCCCGATCCAACTTCTTGCGGTTAGGGATCCCGATCCCACTCACAGCGCGGGGTACCCGATCCAATTTCTTGGTTAGGGATCCCGATCCGACTTCTCGCGGTTAGGGATCCCGATCCCACTCACAGCTCGGGGTACCCAATCCAACTTCATGGTTAGGGATCCCGATCCAACTTCTCGCGGTTAGGGACCCCGATCCCACTCACAGCTCGGGGTACCCGATCCAACTTCATGGTTAGGGATCTAGCTGCTAGCACCTTTTCATACTTAGTCATTTTTAATCGTTGATTCTCAAGGGTGAAATCTGACCCCAACAATCATGGTTGTAATATTCAGCCTCTGCTTCATTAAAATCAGCCCTTGCTTGTCTAGGTTGAAATCTTTCTCTTCTAGGCATATTAGGCAAATTTTGTGGCTGCCTTTGCCGTGTCTCTTCTTGAACACGATCCAACGTCTGATGAACAGCTTCGAACCCATCCCTCATCAGCCGCCGCATCTCTCCCATCAAGGCTTGAATTTGAAGATTTGGAATGGCTTCCAGTTGGATCTCCTCATCGTTATTGTTATCTCCGCTGTTGGACATTATTAATCCTGCAAAAAAGTGTTAGAAAACAAAATCCTCACCACATTCAAGTGTTTCACTCAACAAGTCACTCAATTGGCTTTTACCCTCTGATGTTCTCACACACTCTGCCTTTTTCCTCTATAGTGATCCTCAAAGAGTTTTTATAGAACTAACCAAACAACTCAGTATGCTTTCCCCAAAGTAGATCAAAAGACCAAAATAAAGAGATTGTCCACACAAAGCAATTTTAGGTAGAACTTCAAAGAACAACTTGTACTCAAACTTTAACAACACAATAATAGAAAAAGAAATTTTAGAATGCAAAAACAATCCATAACTTCTTTGATCCGTTTTTTTTCTTTTATATTCCTTTCTTTTTTTTTTTTTTAATGGATCTTTTTTTTTTTGCTGGATTTTTAGAAGGAAAAACTGTCTATTTTCCCACGAGAACTATGACATATTGTAAGATGGAGCCCAAACTTTTCCCTCTTTACAAATATCCCTGAGAAAATAGTTGGAAACTTATATCTCCCCCAATTGAAAGTTCGATACATATTTATCCACCAAATAAAAATTCGAAACATATGTACCCACAGCCACGGTTTTAATTGGTTTACTGTTTTGAAATCATCACTTAACCATTCAAAAATATTCTTAACCGGGTTAATACCAGATTTTGACCCGGTTAAGATCCGATTAACACCAGAACCAAAACCAAAAACCGAAACCCTTTTTGTTTTATCCCCAACTTGAAAATCCCTAACCCTAGAAAAAATCCCAAATCGACGATCGAGAAATCTGAGATTGAAATCGAGAATGTCGGAGGTTCCGACTGATTCGGTGGCATTGGGGACTGATTCGTTGGTGTTGGTGAATCGAGATGTGCCTGAATTCGACGAAGAACAAGTCGAACGACATGAGTTTGAAATGGACCAGATTCTTCGAGAGTTTAAAGATGAACCGTATGTTCCACATGATGTAATTCTGTAGAGCGAGTCTGATGAAGACGAAGATGGTCGAGAGAGACAGCGAACACATATCAGACGTGGGGATGGAAGATTGTACCGTAACCAGACATTCATCAATGGCATCGCTTTCAAGGAGAATGTTGTCGATTATGCTCTGCGAACAGGCCAAAACTTGTATCAGTACAGGTACGATAAGGATAAGATAAGTTTTAAATGTGGAGGTGGTGATCCTAAGAAGGAAGGCTGTAAATGGCAAATTTATGCATCGATTCTTCCAAAATATGCAATGTGGAAGGTTAGGGTTTTTGTAGAGAACCATAACTGTACTCCGAATGGAGAGTGTGAGCTGTTAAAGGTGCCTGTGATATCTAGGGTGTTTCTAGATAAGATTTGTGATGAACCTGAGTACTATATGCCCATGAAGATTGAAGAGATGATTAGTGAAAAATGGAGAATCATTGTATCTAGAAATCAATGCCAGTCTGTTAGGGTTAAGGCACTTAAGTGGATTGAAAGTGACTATGATCACCAGCTTGCATGTCTCCGAGATTATGCTGCTGAGTTGGAGGCTTCTAATCAGAATTCAAGTTGTGCCTATCGTGTGAATTTGGAGAAGAGGACATGTAGCTGCATGAAGTGGGAAATTAGTGGAATACCTTGCCAACATGCATATGGAGTCATTCTCGTGAAGAAACGGGTGCCTGAAAACTATGTCTGCCATTGGTTCAAAACTGCTTTGTGTATGAGGAACTACGCAGATGAAATTGTTCCAGTGAGAGGTGCACCATTTTGGCCTCAAACTAATGGATCTAATGTGCATGTTCATCCTGCTCCACCACAGCCTGGGAGGAACAAGATCACTAAAGCTGACAAGGAAAGGAAAAAGGTGTCAACGAGTCTCCAACCAAGAAACAGCCAAAACAGAAGAAAAGGATAATGCATTGTGGAATTTGTGGTAAAGCTGACCGTATACAGGTTTGTAAAAGGATAATGCATTCCTTATTTTGGCTAAGTTTCTTACTCAAACTAATTATATGTCATTGGTTTATCTGGCAGGCTTCTGGTGGACCTTCTCAAGCCATTGGTAGTCAAGCTTCTGCATCTTCTTAAGTCAGTATCACTCCGGATTCACAAGGCTGTCTCACTCAAGCTTAGTAACTAATGGATGAAGTATGTAGGAACTAATGGATGCAATGTGTATGACAATGTAATGAATCTCTTTTTGGTATTTCCTATGACAATGTTACAATGTTCAGGTTCCCTTTTTTAGTTTTCTGTGAACCTAATGTTACAATGTTCTCGGTTTGGTAATGAATCTCTTTTGGCTATTGTGGCTTTTTGATTATGAATCTCTTTTGGTCCATCTCTTTTCTTACAAACTTAATTATCAAAAACAAGGAAACAAAACATAACAATGTTCATGATAACAACATAACACCACGACACAATCACTAGATACCAATCTCATCATCTTCTTCACTCTAGCCATAAACACAATCACAACCAACCATAACCACACACAAAACATAACACCATGACACCCAACCATACAAACAAATTGATAAACCTACTAGTTTATTACACCCAACCATAACCATACACACAATCACAACAAGAATCATGATCTTCTTCACTCTAGCTAATGACTCAACCAAGACAACTTCCATCCTCTCAAATATCTCCTTCCCAAGCTTCATCTGAACCTTCTCAAACACCATTTGCTCACATTCCTTTCTTTCGGCTAAAATCTCATTCAACTCTTTCTCAATTCTACCATTTGTCATTTGTAGAGCCTCAATCTCGTTTAGTAGAGCCTCATCAACCCACTTAAATGTGTATGCATCGTTCATAAGCTACATGCATAGAAGTTGACAATCCGAGAGAAACCAACATGATTGTGAGATTAACGCCAAACCAAAACATGAGCAATAAGCAAGAGTTTTTGACATACCTTCTGAGACGCAACATAACAACATCGATAGTAACGCCTATAAGG
This sequence comes from Pseudoturritis turrita, assembly GCA_900406555.1. Lineage (NCBI taxonomy): Eukaryota > Viridiplantae > Streptophyta > Magnoliopsida > Brassicales > Brassicaceae > Pseudoturritis > Pseudoturritis turrita. The sequence goes on along the minus strand of OVBL01000769.1, from coordinate 169,048 downwards.
ATTGTTCTCGAATTTTGAGATCAATGCCCAAATCGAGCTTCCACACCAACATCTCTTAGGGACTCCCAAAACTCTTCCCATTCCTCTCGGATTGCCACACGACGATGAAGACGAAGATCCAGAGACATTACTCACGATTTTAGTCGTTTTTCTGAGTGGATTTGTCGAAATTTTGAAATTTGGGAGTTAAGGTTCTAATGATTTTCGATTTGGGGGTTTTGACCGTTGAGTCGGGTCGGATAAGAACGGGTCGGTTTTGTTTTTAAATGGATCGGGTTTTAATCTAAATCGGGTTTTCTAATTCGGTTTACTATCGATTTTCTCGAGTTGGTGTCAGGTTAACACTGAAACATATCCAAATCGGCATTGGTGGGTAAATATGTGTGGGAGTCGAAATCAACACAATTAGATTTGTCGGAGGTTTCTTAAGAGGGATGAAATTTCTGCGGATGAACCAAGCAAGCGAAGATCCAAAGATGGTTTTTATTAAGCTGTTTTCGAAAAGCTTTTGCGTACAAGAGTTTGAGAGGAAAAAGTCTAGGGTTTTGCTAAGTAAATTGCGGATCCCTTTATCAAGAGATGTACATCGATATATATACTAGTTTGAGTCGTCCAGGTCAATCCTAAAGGGATTAGGAAAACTTCCCAATCCTTCGGGATTTCCGTTTTCGTGAGTCGGTTTGACTTCGTGGGCTTTTGTCCCAGCGCGGGCCGAAGATGGGCTTGTCGTCCTTGTATAGAAATGACTTCGGCCGCGTCATCTTCTGTCTTCGTATAGAAATGACTTCGGCCACGTCGTCTTCTAGCTCCGTATAAAAATGACTTCGGCCGCGTTGTCTTCAGGTTTCGTATAGAATCGACTTTGGCCAGACAGTTTCGTATCACTTCGGCCAGACAGCTTCATATGACTTCGGCCAGACAGTTTCGTATGACTTCGGCCGGACAGTTTCGTACGATTTTGACTTCGGCCAAGCAGTCTCATATGATTTTGACTTCAGCCAAGCAGTCTCGTATGATTTTGACTTCGGCCAAGTAATCTCGTATGATTTTGACTTCGGCCAAGCAGTTTCGTATAAAAATGACTTCGGCCGAAACGAGCTCGTATCGTGCCTAAGTGGATTCGTATCATAGCCGAAGCGAGCTTGTTGGCCGAAGTGGAGCATGGCCAAGTGGAGCTTGGCCGAAGTGGATCGTGGCCGAAATGGATCGTGGCCGAAGTGGATCGTGTCCGAAGAGGATCATGGCCGAAGTGGAGCGTGGCCGAAGTGGATCATGGCCGAAGTGGATCGTGGCCGAAGTGGATCATGGCCGAAGTGGATCATGGCCGAAGCGGAGCTGTCGAAGCGAAGCTGCCGACGTAGGCTGCTGAAGTGAGCTGCCGAAGTGAGCTGCCGAAATGAAGCTACCGAAGTGAGGCTGCCGAAGTGGGCTGCCGAAGTGAGGCTGCCGAAGTGGGCTGCCGAAGTGAGGCTGCCGAAGTGAGCTGCCGAAGTGAAGCTGCCGAAGAGGATCGTGGCCGAAGTGGAGCGTGGCCGAAGTGGATCGTGGCCGAAGTGGATCGTGGCCGAAATGTATCGTGGCCGAAGTGGATCATGTCCGAAGAGGATCATGGCCGAAGTGGAGCGTGGCCGAAGTGGATCGTGGCCGAAGTGGATCGTGGCCGAAGTGGATCGTGGCCGAAGCGGAGCTGTCGAAGCGAAGCTGCCGACGTGGGCTGCTGAAGTGAGCTGCCGAAATGAAGCTGCCGAAGTGAGGCTGCCGAAGTGGGCTGCTGAAGTGAGGCTGCCGAAGTGGACTGCCGAAGTGAGGCTGCCGAAGTGAGCTGCCGAAGTGAAGCTGCCGAAGTGAGGCTGCCGAAGTGGGCTGCCGAAGTGAGGCTGCCGAAGTGGGCTGCCGAAGTGAGGCTGCCGAAGTGGGCTGCCGAAGTGAGCCGCCGAAGTGAGCCGCCGAAGTGACTAGGCTGCCGAAGTGACTAGGCTGCCGAAGTGAAGCTGCCAAAGTGAGCTGCCGAAGTCAGGCTACCGAAGTGGGCTGCCGAAGTGAGCTGCCGAAGTGAGGCTGCCGAAGTGGACTGCTGAAGTGAGGCTGCCGAAGTGGGCTGTCGAAGTGAGCTGCCAAAGTGAGCTGCCGAAGTGACTAGGCTGCCGAAGTGAAGCTGCCGAAGTGAGCTGCCAAAGTCAGGCTGCCGAAGTGGGCTACCGAAGTGAGGCTGCCGAAGTGGGCTACCGAAGTGAGCTGCCGAAGTGACTAGGATGCCGAAGTGACTAGGATGCCGAAGTGAAGCTGCCGAAGGGACTAGGCTTGCCGAAGTGGCTAGGCTTGCCGAAGTCTTCGTGCCGAAGTGACTAGGCTTGCTGAAGTCTCCGTGCCGAAGTAAGCTTGGCTTGCCGAAGTCTTCGTGCCGAAGTGACTAGGCTTGCCGAAGTGGCTAGGCTTGCCGAAGTCTTCGTGCCGAAGTGACTAGGCTTGCCGAAGTCTCCGTGCCGAAGTGAGATTGGCTTGCCGAAGTCTCCTTTGCTGAAGTGGCTAGGCTTGCCGAAGTGGCTAGGCTGCCGAAGTCTTCGTGCCAAAGTGAGCTTGGCTTGCCGAAGTCTCCTTTGCCGAAGTGGCTAGGCTTGCCGAAGTCTCCTTTGCTGAAGTGGCTATGCTGAAGCGATGCTTCCTTCAAGGCTTGCCTAAGCGGAGGCAAAGCTTGCCTAAGCGGAGACAAGGCTTGCCTAAGTGGAGACAAAGCTTGCCTAAGCGGAGCAAGGCTTGCCTAAGTGGAGACAAAGCTTGCCTAAGCGGAGCAAGGCTTGCCTAAGTGGAGACAAAGCTTGCCTAAGTGGAGCAAAGCTTGCCTAAGTGGAGACAAAGCCTTGCCGAAGTGAGCCAAAGCTTTGCCGAAGTGGAGACAAGGCTTTGCCGAAATCTCTCTCCCTGCTTTGCCGAAGTGAAGCTTCCTTGGCCGGAAATGGAGCTGCTTTGGCCAGAATGGCCCCTCTTGTGCTTAAGTGGACTCGTACAGAAATGACTTAGGCACAATTTCGGCCTTGTCCGATTCTTCGTATTTTCATACTTAGCCATTTTCCCATTGATCACAGCTGGGCGGGTTTTGACCCCAACAATATGTATCGAACTTTGAATTGGGAGAGATATAAGTTTCCAACTATTTTCTCAGGGATATCTGTAAAGAGGGAAAAGTTTGGACTCTATCTAATGATGTGTCATAGTTCTCGTGGGAAAATATACAGTTTTTCCTTTTTAGAAATGAAAAACAAAACAGAATAAAAACAGAAAACGAAGAAAAGAAGATGAACGGATAGAAGATGAAAGAAAGAAGATGAACAGACAAGAAGGTGAATAGATAGAATGACAAACCAAACTTAGAGATATGCTCTGATACCAGATGATGCAGGAAACCCAAGGAAGCTTTTCTCTAAGGTGATAGAAGGGATAATCCTCGACTTCAGTGGACTCACGAAGCACAGACCTAAGGTATATTAAACCTTAGACCCAATACTCAACTTAAAATGCTCCAAAGAAACAAGGCGGTGGAAACCTCTGATTGAAGAACTCGCGTAGCAAGAACTAGGTGTATATTAAACCCAATACCCAATGCTCACTTAAAAAACTTCTACAATCTTTGGTCAGTGAATGGCGCCACAAACAATGATGAGAATTGCTTGATAGCCAGTTGATCACTCGGATATCACACACCAAGGATCGAAAAGTTCATAAGGAACTAAATGAGAATCACTCTCACAAAAATGAAAATTATATTTTATTAAATAGTTGGATATTTTTCTCCAATGGAGATTACATCTATTTAAAAGAAAAGAAAACTTGAAAAAAGGCTAGATAATTGATTGTTTAGAAAATCTAATAGAAATATAATCAGAGTTGAATAATAAAGAGAGTTGAATGAGAATGCAACTCTTGGCCTTCAAATGACTCTTGAACTCTGATTTTTGTCACTCCTTTGGGCCATATATAAAAGGCATTTATTCTCAGCTTTGTTGACTGGATAATAGATTCAGAATGGGCTAAACTTGATAATAATTACTCCCAGTGGAATTCTGAATGTTCTCCTTGTCTAGAATATATTGAATAAGCCCACTAAGTGCATCCTTAATCTTTTTAGCTCGTGCTCTTGTAACTGGACCAACTGGTATAAGCAATGCCTCCTCTTCATCATCCTTGCTGCTCACGATGTCCTCATCAGCTTTGATTTGGCAGCAGCTTCTGGCCTAAATTCTTTCATCAATTGGGCGTCAACATTTTTAGGAACAAGAGTTAGGACCATGGCATTGACTCTGCTTGGCATGAAATAGGTTTTGAAAGAACGATTGCACCGCTGTAACAAAATCCGAACTCACAATTGACCAAGCTGCAACGAAGAACTCTTTCGTGTAGCCATCGGGACATGGCATTTTACCCGAAGGCATAGAGAGAAAGGCTTGTTTGATGTCATCTTTTGTGACAAAACTCGTGATTTTAGCGGCCATATCCTCAGAGCATCGATATTCAAGTAAGCTATCAAGATCATTCTCTACTGGTTCAGCTTGGCCCATATTAGCCTGCAAGAAGTTCTTATAGTAATTCACAACTTTCGCTTAAATGTTCTGCATCTCTGTTTTGACGTCTCATGCATCATTACAAATCCTCCGAATAGCATTTTTTGATATTTGAGTTTGTGCTACTCGATGAAAAAATGAAGTGTTATGATCACCATACCGTAACCATGTGATGCGAGATTTTTTTCAAAAGAATTGTTTTTCAACATCTGCATAATGATGCCACTGACTTGCTTCTTCTACTTCCGATGTAAAAGTATTAGCACAGGGATTCTCACGAGCTTGTCTTTGTCTCTCACATAGAAGCTCAAAGCAATGCGAGTTCTTTTTTGTTATATCTCTATATCTATCTTTATTCAAAGCATGAATCAGCGTTTTTAGTTGTTTAAGCTTGCGATGCAGAATATGGAGAGCAGAGCGAGAGTGATAGATTGGCCCAATTCCATTCCAATAGTTCGCTACTATATCAAGAAACAGGGGATGCTCAGTTAAGTAGTTGACCATACATCTAGTGTCATCTGAGATGCCATTTGTGTCAAATGTGGCAAATGATTCAGAGAAAGTATCATTCCATGCATCATTCACTAAGGCTCGATCAAGTTTCTTGCCAATAGGCTCAACCTCTCTATGATTCCACCATGTGAATTGTGGTCATGTTTTACTGAGATTTGAAAGACCACAATCAGAAACCAATGCTTGAAAATCCAATATACCATGTTGATCTCCCAACCCATACATAACCCTCTAGTGCTGTGGGAGTCGAAATCAACACAATTAGAATTTATCGGAGGTTTGTTAAGGGGGATGAAATTTCTGCAGATGAACCACGAACGGAGAGATCCAAAGATGGTTTTTTATTAAGCTGTGTCGAAAAGCTTTCGTACAAGAGTTTGAGAGCAAAAAAGTCTAGGGTTTTTTGCTACGTAAATTGCGGATCCCTTTTTCAAAGGATGTACATCGATATATATACTAGTTTGAGTTAGCCAGGTCAATCCTAAGGAGATAAGGAAAACTTCCTAATCTTTCGGGATTTCCGTTTTAGTAAGTCGGCTTGACTTCGTGGGCCTTTGCATCGTTGTAGGCCGAACATGGGCTTGTTGTCTCTGCATAGAAATGACTTCGGCCGCGTCGTCTTCTGGCTTCGTATAGAATTGACTTCTGCCGGATAACTTCGTATGGATTTGACTTCGGCCAGACAGTTTCGTATGGTTTTGACTTTGGCCAGACAGTCTCGTATAGATTTGACTTCGGCCAGGCAGCTTCGTATGGTTTTGACTTCGGCCGCGTCATCTCCTGGCTTCGTATAGAATTGACTTCAGCCGGACAGCTCCATATGGAAATGACTTTGGCCAGGATCGTCTTCAGCAGCTTTGACTTCGGCCAGACAGTTTCGTATGAAAATGACTTCGGCCAGGCAGTTTCGTATGGATTAGACTTCGGCCAGCATGCTTCGTATCGTGCCTAAGTGGATTTGTACCACGGTCGAAGTGAACTGCCAAAGTGGAGTTGCCGAAGCGAGCTGCCGAAGTGAAGTTGCCGAAGTGGGCTGCCGAAGTGGGGCTGCATAAGTGGGGCTGCCGAAGTGAGCTGCCAAAGTGGAGCTGCCGAAGTGAGCTTGCCGAAGCGGAGCTGCCGAAGTGGAGCTGCCGAAGCAGAGCTGCCGAAGTGAGCTGCCGAAGGGGAGCTGCCGAAGTGAGCTGCCGAAGCGAAGCTGCCGAAGTGGGCTGCCGAAGTGGGCTGCCGAAGTGAGGATGCCAAAGTAGGCTGCCGAAGTGAGGCTGCCGAAGTGAGCTGCGTGTTGCATATTGCCGAAATCTCCAGTCTCGCCGATGTCGTTCTGTTAGCCGAAGTGACCATGCTTGCCGAAGTCTCTCCCTTCTTCACCGACGTGGAGCAAAGCTTTGCCGATGTGGGCCAAAGCTTGCCTAAGCGGAGACAAGGCTTGCCTAAGTGGAGACAAGGCTTGCCTAAGTGGAGACAAAACTTGCCTAAGTGAAGACAAGGCTTGCCTAAGTGGAGACAAGGCTTGCCTAAGTGAAGATCAGGCCTTGCCGAAGTGACGACCAAGCTTGCTGAAGTCTCCATGCCGAAGTGAAGCTTCCTTCAAGGCTTGCCTAAGCGGAGACAAGGCTTGCCTAAGTGGAGACAAGGCTTGCCTAAGTGGAGACAAAGCTTGCCTAAGTGGAGCAAGGCTTACCTAAGTCTCTCCCTTCTTTGCCGAAGTGGAGCAAAGCTTTGCCGATGTGAGCCAAAGCTTGGCTAAGTGAGCCAAAGCTTTGCCAAAGTCTCTCCCTACTTTGCCGAAGTCTCCCTGCCGAAGTGAGCCAAAGCTTGCCGAAGTGAGCCAAAGCTTTGCCGAAGTCTCTCCCTTCTTTGCCGAAGTCTCTCCCCTCTTCACCGAAGTCTCTCCCCTCTTCGCCGAAGTGGAGCAAAGCTTTTTCCGATGTGAGCCAAAGCTTGCCTAAGTGGAGACTAGGCTTGCCTAAGTGGAGACAAGTCTTGCCTAAGCGGAGACAAGGCTTGCCTACATCTCTCCCTTCATTGCCAAAGTCTCCATGCCGAAGTGAAGCTTCCTTGGCTGGAAATGGAGCTGCTTTGGCCAGAATGGCCTCTCTTGCGCTTAAGTGGACTCGTACAGAAATGACTTAGGCACAATTTTGGCCTTGTCCGATTCTTCGTATTTTCATACTTAGCCATTTTCCGATTGATCACAGCTGGGTGGGTTTTGCCCCAACAGTTAGCCCCCCAGCTCGGTAGTTTCAGTGATGATAGTGTCGAGGTAGAGGAAGTCCAAGCTGGGATCAATGTGCCATGTCGATTGGTACGAGCTGAGCCGACATGACACTAAGTCCGTTGTTTTTTGATATCTGCCAGGTTCTCTGTCTTCAGACTGATAATCTTTTTTCCAGTAGAAATTTCTTCATTCAACTGTGTTTTGGCCCGATTCCCAATGCATGCTGACATCATCTTTTGCTTTATGAGCCTATATATGCTCCCCTTTCTCCTCACTTCCTCTTCACTTCTTCACTTCTCAAAAATCTCAAGGTAACTTCTCTCCTCCCTTCTCTCTCCTTCTCTTGAAGATTTTTTTTTTTTTAGGTTGCTTTGTGTTATTTTTTTTGTCTTTGAAATCATTTTCGGCCGAAGTCTTTTCTGCCGAAGTAATCTTTTGCCGAAGTGGTGCTCGGCCGAAATCCTTTTTCGCCGAAGTGATTTCCTTTGTTGGGCAAAATGGAGAGTCCTTTCAATGTAAAAATCGAGATGGAGAATTGGAGTTCCGATTGTGTTATGATTAGGCAAGACGCGAGTCTTCGGGCGTGTTCTTCAAAACAGCGAGTTTCTAAGGGCGGATACAAGCACGAGGCACCTGATCCACGAGGATCTACCCTCTCCACTGCTGAATCTTTGGAGACCCTCAGGGATCGGTTTAACATTTCCGAAGAAATTGAATTCATCCTTCCATCGCCATTGGATCGGGCCAGTGAGCCTCCAAAAGGGTGTTTTACCTTGTACGAGAGTTGTTTTTATATCTGCTTTCTGTGGTTCCCAATACCAGGGGTCATCCTTGGGTATCTGTGGAAGCATAGACTGGCCCTGCAGCAAATAACTCCGCGGGGAATTCGACACCTGGTTGGGATCGTGGTCCGCAGCTTCGAGTGTGGCGAAGAAGTCACCGTGTATCACTTGTTGAACCTGCTATCCTTCCGGACATTTCGCTCCAAGGATTCGCTTCTTTACTCCCTTTCGAACAAAGCTCACCGCAAAATTATCGGAGGATTCCCAAGGAAAGACAGATATTGGGAGGATTATTTCTTCTTTGTGCCCATTTCCGAGGCTTCGGTTGGTGCAGATTGGGTTAACAAAATTAGGACCACATGGAGAAAAATCGGTAGCCGATCTATAGCTTTACGAGCTTTTCTGTCTTGCTGAACATGTCATGACTTTCCGCCTTATTTGTTGGTTTTGCAGTTCCTAATCCGCTCCCGACGTGTCCTCCGGATATAATTACGCTTTGTGAGACTCTAGCTTCCGGTGAGTGCGACTGGCAAAGAGATTTAACTCTTCAAAGAGTAGAGAGAACGCGGGCACAATACTTTGGATATTATTCTGCGAGTTCAACTCCTTTGTCTTCTTCTAGCAGTATGAAGAGAACCATGGGGAAAAGACCGTCTGTTCGTGAAAGGATGGAGGCCGAAAACCGCGCCGCAATGGAGCAGGCAGAGGTCGGCCGAACTGAGATTTCTGCGGAGCAGCTAAGTGCTGCCCTTGCTTTTCCCTCGGGCGACTCATCTGTTGAACCGTCCGCACTGGCTCCGTCGATCCCCATCGTGAGAGAGGTCGTGTTGGGTCTTGGGCATTTGGACTTGCCTCCGGTTCATTGCAGAGAGGGCAAGGATGCGGCTACAAGTGAGGATGCCGATCAGGTGAGGCCAGTCCGGAGACGTGCCCCGGCAAAGGCTGACAGAGGGAAAGATCCTCAAGAGGATGACGCTCCTGGACGAAAAAGGCATAACGCATCGGTTCGCAGTGCTGCCGAGCACAAGCTGCCTTTGCAGCCTATATCTCAGCCGTTTGCTTCTGAAATGGTTTGCGACGACGCATCGGCATCGGCCACTCTCTTCTCCAAGATTCTCTCTAAGGGGGATTGCTTTCCTCCTCCCGATACTTTATCCCGGAGCAACCCATATGCCAAAATGTCTCACCATGGTACTAAGGTAGTTTGCGTTGACCTTCTTCTTTCGTAATTTGTTGAAAATGCAACGCCTGATCTCTCTTTTCTTTATGTTCAGTTCGTGGCCTCCATTAACAAGATGACATCCGGTTACGAGGCGGACATCCATAAGAACGCGAGGAGAGCCGAGCGTACACGGAAAGTGGCCGAAGAGCTTTGAACAAACCTTAACGAAGCCGAACGCGAGCGCGATGCTGCAACGGAGATAGCATCAAAATAGAAGGAGGACCTGGAGTCCTATCGGGTCCAGCAGGAGGCTCAAGTTGCAGAGCTTCAGCGGATGTTAAGCTCGGAGAGGGCCATGACCGATAAGAAGGTTGAACGGGCTAAGAAGGGGGCGATGCACAAAATGGCCGAGAAGTTTCAATCTAAAGTCAACCGAGCCAAGGAGAAGGTTAAGATTTTTTGCGAATCATCGAAGAACAGCGTCGTCGATCTTGCCCAAGTTGACGGGAACCTTGAACTCCTTGCGCTGCTCCGCGGTGATGAACCACCTTAGTTGGATGACGAGTTTGATAGGTTGGTCGCCTTATTGGGGAACGACCTAGTGGTCTCGCCGATCTCTGAAGACTTGGCCGACGTTGCGCTTGGTAATGAGTCTGTTGAGGCATTAGCGGCGGATGTCGGCATTCGCGTATTCTCTGGATCCAACAGGGGTAAGCTTGGTTTGACTTTGCTTGGTTGGAACGACGCCTGCGAATCCGAGACGACGGCCGAATCCTCCAACGATGATTAGGGTGTGTCTTCAAGGGGTAAGGTATGACGATGGGGAACTGCCCAAGTCATCATTTTAATTATGCTTTGACGTTATTTGGACATGGTGCCTGGACGACTTTATCTGTATTGACTTGTTATGTTCGCCTTGTGGCTTTGGCTTTTGTTGTGTCATTTCTTTGTTGTTGAAACTTGTTGCTTGAATGGTTGTTTTTATCCAAGGAGGACTGATCTGTTTTGCTACAGTTTGTGTTGGTGTTAAAATCGACGATTTGTTTGTTTCGTTTGGAATGATTACGTTAGTGTAAGCATACTTGCTTCGATTATGAGCACAGGTGTTTTGACCAACGATTTGTTTGTTGGGTTTTTGGATGACCATTTTGGTTTACGGATATGCTATTGTAAGCATATCCGCTCCGACAATGGACACGTAGTACTGTTGTGACCAACGATTTGTTGTTGGGTTTAGGATGAACATTTCGGTTTACGGATACGCTACCGTAAGTATATCCGCTCCGGCAATGGACATGTAGTACTGTTAGGACCAACGATTTGGTTGTTGGGTTTTAAGATGAACATTTTGGTTTACGGGTATGCTACCATAAGCATATCCGCTCCAACAATGGACACAGTTATTTATATAGCGCACGCTTTTAATCTGCTAAGATGTAGTAGTTAAATCTGTAAAGGATGTAGTAGTTCGTTGCTGTGGCCAGCAGCAACGAGGGTGAAGAGAGGTGCCTGTTTTAGTTAGGACTTTAAATGATTCGTGAAAGGTGCGTATGTGATGCCTGTTTCCGTTAAGGCTTTAGTAACCCGTGGAGGGTGTGATATGATGAAAATTGCTTCGAGAAGCTTGGATTAAGTAGACGTGGAGTCTATTACAAAGGTGGGAGTATACGAGTATACGTACCCACTCCCCCCCTTTTTTATAGGAGGGGGCAGCTGAACCCATCCGAAGACGAGCTGCCTACGTACCCTTTGAAGGGATCAAGCCGCCCCGTAGTTCATGTGAAGTATCCTAAGTATAGTACTTCTTGAGGTGCATTGCGTTCCACAATATTGGTATTGGAACGTCAGACATGTTGGTGAGTTCGTACACTCCGGGTCGGACTACTTTCGTGATTTTGTAAGGTCCTTCCTAGTTTGCTCTGAGTTTGTCGGCGTTCCGCTCTACAGTATTCTGGAAAACTTTCCGTAGGACCAGGTCTCTGTTGGGGTCAGGATTCACCCACTTAAAGTTAACAGTCGAACAAAGGCAAACGGGTCGGGTGTCACGATCCATGGTGAAGAAAGATGGGTCGTGTACCCCGACCCATGACAAGATAAACGGGTCGGGTGTCACTACCCATGATGAAGAAAGTTGGGTCGTGTACCCCGACCCACGACAAGACAAATGGGTCGGGTGTCACGACCCATGGTGAAGAAAGATGGGTCGTGTACCCCGACCCATGACAAGATAAACGGGTCGGGTGTCATGACCCATGATGAAGAAAGTTGGGTCGTGTACCCCGACCCATGACAAGACAAACGGGTCGGGTGTCACGACCCATGCTGAAGAAAGATGGGTCGTGTACCCCGACCCATGACAAGATAAACGGGTCGGGTGTCACGACCCATGATGAAGAAAGATGGGTCGTGTACCCCGACCCATGACAAGACAAACGGGACGGATGTCACGACCCATGGTGAAGAAGGATGGGTGTTGTACTCTGATCCACGACAAGACGAACAAAACAGGTGTCACGACCTGCAACAAAGCAAGTGGATCGGGTGTGAGGCAAGAGTCATTTCTCGTCACCTGGTGTCGCCCGAGCCGTTTGGATGGGAGCACACGAGTCGTCTAGATGGTTTCTCCCGAGCTGATCAGATGGTGTCGCCTGAGCCATTTGTACGATGTCACCCGGGCCGTTTGGATTGCGTCACCCCACACGAACCATGGTCTCACCCGAACCATAAGCCATGGTGTCACCAGAACCAAAGGAAATGGGTTCGACAAAACCAGGTTTATCCCAAGGTAACGATTAATTCACAACTAGCCCACGAACAGGAGTGGGCCGAACCGGGATAAGAAGCCCATCAAGCCAAGCCAACTTAAAAGGAAAATATCCGAAGAAACGGGAAATCTTCCTTATCTCTTAGGAATAGGTTTGGCCGACTCTGGCTCATATAAATACTTATGTAAACCCTCAAGAAAAGGGATCCGCAATTTACCTAGCAGAACTCTGTACCTTTGCTCTTATACGAAAAAGCTTTCTAAACAGCTTAATAAAAACACCATCTTTGGATCTTTGTTTGTGTGTTTTGGTTGTTTTTACTCAGAAGTTTCGGATCTCGCTAAAAGACATAGCGAATTCAATTGGCGGAGATTTATACTCCCACAATTTGGCGCTAGAAGGAGGGGGGCAAGAAACTTTCTTACTCCAAGGAACCACCGCACGAACGATTCGATGAAGATGACTAGCGACGGACGAACCGATAACCCGCAGGACACGGGAATTGATGGATCTGGAGCAACGGATACACCAACGCCTGCAGTCGTGGAGACGAGCCCAGAGGCCCTATCACAGATCAAGACGATGCTGGAGATGCTGCTCAAGAAGGCGGAGGAGCAGGACAAACTAAACACAACGATGACTGATAAGCTCGAAGTCCTTACAACGGCGAGCCGAGCCCGTGGAAGAGGCTCAGAAATTGACCTAATGAGGTGCCCTCTTCGACGTCTCAACCCGACGGCCCTGGACTTCACAACTCTGCTCAACCCACCGAGGACTCAGGGAAGATTGCCACCACTCCATCAAAGCTTCGCAAACCTAGCCCCAGAAGCCCAAGGAACAGGCGACACACCAATCGAAGAGGAGCCTGCAATAATCATCAATTTGGAGGAGGAGAACCGAATGGAGCAAAACATGGAGAGCCGTGACGATCTAGAACCCTTAACGACTGGCCAGACCCGAATCAAAAGACGCGAGGCCATCCCCGAAGGAGATCAAGAGCTGATCGAGGAGGAGGAGAATATACTTTGGGCCGAGCAAGCAAGGACCAACGAAGAACGCAGAGCAGGAGTCCGAGCCCAGAAAGAAGAGATGGCTATGATGCGAGCATATATGGATCGAGCAGCTGCTGACATAAAAGCTGTGTGATCCATGATGAACAAAGCAACGAGCAAGGTGCCAGAGATAGATCGTGTACTGGAGGAAGCACAGAACACCCCGTTCACAGCACGGATTACTAGCACAAGAATCCCAGACCCCGGAAAGATAAAAGTCCCGATCTATGAAGGAAAAACCGACCCAAAAGAGCATCTCACAGCTTTCGCTATAGCCATGGGATGCTCTAACTTCAAAGAACACGAAAGAGATGTCGGACAGTGTCTTCTCTTCGTGGAGCATCTCAAAGGACCAGCGCTGCAGTGGTTTTCCAGGCTCGAACGGAACTCCATCGGCAGCTATAACCAACTATCCGCAGCATTCTTGAAGCATTACTCCATATTCATGGTTCCTGGGACATCCGACGCCGATCTGTGGACCCTGGCTCAGGGGCAGAGTGAAACACTACGGAGCTTCATCGGGAGATTCAAAGCCATCATGTCCAAAGTGGAAGGCCTGAGCGATAAAGCAGCCTTGTTGGCCCTGAAACGAGCACTCTGGTTCAACTCTGATTTTCGCAAAGAAATTGCGCTGAACGCCCCCACAACCATACAAGACGTTATGCATCGAGCCGCAGACTTCATCACCGAAGAAGAAGAGATGAAAATACTAACCGAGAAGTACGGGAGGGCCAAGACAATGAACCATTCTCCCCAAGTTTCAGCCCCTTCCAACGCTAGGAAGAGCAACCAAGGCTCCGGCTATATCTAGCACGAGGGAGGCTTTCGAGGAGCTCATAACTATCAAATTGACGCTCCTGGATTCGGTCGAGGAAGAGGCCGAAGCCGTGGAAGAAGCTCATGGAGCACATGGACCAAAGGCGATAGTTCCTATGACGAGACGGCCTACTGCGAACACCACCACATCTACGGACATTCTACCGCGAACTGCTGAATTCTAGGCTTGAAGCTTGCTAAAAAATTAGCAGCCGGCGCTTGGAGGAAACATCAGCCTCAAGGATTTCGAGATGGACAAAAACACATACAAACCCGACCTGACAAAAGAAGATCACACCAAGCGTGATAGAAGGGATGACGAAGCCACCTTCTGGATCAAGAAGAAGGCTAAGCATGATAATGGGAGGATCCCACTATTGCTCAGATACCGTCTCGTCAATCAAAGCATTCCAGCGAAGGGCAGACGTCAGCATCAACTGGTCTAAACCATCTAAGTTTCCAAACGACATGATATCATTCGAGGAAAGAGAAACGATCGGAATCGACAGACCGCATGATGACCCTCTCGTGATCGAGCTAATCATCAACGACTGCGACGTAGCACGCGTATTGGTGGACACTGGGCTCGAGACTCTCATAAGAATGAATGTGGACCTGTCTGAAATGATATCTACTCCTAAACCCTTGACAGGATTCTCTGGAGAAACCACCATGACTACCGGGACAATCAAACTGCCTGTCCAAGCTGGCGAGGTGACAAAGATCATCGAATTCTCCGTAGCTGACCACCCGGCCATCTACAATGTCATCATGGGGACCCCCTGGTTAAATTCAATGCACGCAGCCGTTTCAACCTACCATCTCTGCCTCAAGTTCCCTACACCAAACGGCGTGAAAACGATTCGAGGAAATCAAAAAGAGTCTCGTGTCTGCTTTCTCGCCGCACACAAGCTCAGAAACCCGATGACTGATCCGATGGCAAGTTCAAAGCGCAAGAAGATAAAGACCGACAGAGAACCGGTGAAAGAACTTTCGAAACTGTTATAGCAGTTACAGATCACGGTGGATCACGAAGAAGAAGTGTATAGACCAACTTGTGACCCCGTCATATCAGTCTGCATCGACGACAAACATCCGGAGTGATGTGTAGAAATTGGAGCAATGTTAGATGGAAAGATCAAAGAAGAACTCGTGGCATTCTTGAAGAAAAATATCAACACCTTCGCATGGGAAGCAGAAGATATGCCCGGCATCGATATCAGCATAACAAGCCACGAACTAAACGTCGACCCAACTTTCAAACCAGTAAAGCAGAAAAGAAGAAAACTTGGGCCAGACAGAGCTAAAGCGGTCAATGACGAGGTGGAGAGACTGCTGCGCGTCAGATCGATAACTGAGGTGAAGTACCCGGATTGGCTAGCTAACCCAGTGGTGGTCCTGAAGAAGAACGGTAAATGGCGTGTGTGCGTGGATTTCACCGATCTGAATAAAGCCTGTCCAAAAGACACCTTCCCCCTTCCACACATCGATCGCTTAGTCGAAGCAACGGCAGGGAATGCACTCCTATCTTTCATGGATGCCTTCTCAGGTTACAACCAGATCTTGATGAACCCCGACGATCGCGAGAAGACCGCCTTTATAACGGATCGTGGAATTTATTGCTACAAGGTGATGCCATTCGGTCTGAAAAATGCCGGAGCAACTTACCAGCGTCTGGTTAACAAAATGTTCGCTGGTCAACTCGGAAAGACAATGGAGGTTTACATAGATGACATGCTGGTGAAATCGCTGAAAGAGCAGGATCACGTCGCTCATCTCAAGGAATGCTTCTCGCAACTCAATTTTCACAACATGAAGCTAAATCCGACCAAGTGCAGATTTGCAGTCACCTCGGGGGAGTTCCTTGGTTACCTAGTAACTCACCGCGGCATTGAGGCCATTCCTAGGCAAATCGACGCACTCATCAATATGACTTCACCAAAAACAAAAAGGGAAGTGCAAAGACTTACCGGGAGGGTAGCTGCACTTAACAGATTCATATCACGGTCCACCGACAAATGCTTGCCCTTCTACGATACGTTGCGTGGAAACAAGAAGTTCGAATGGACAGAGAAATGCGAGGAAGCTTTTCAACAACTGAAGATTTACCTGGCCACCCCTCCAGTCCTCACAAAGCCGGAAGCAGGAGAGCCGCTTTTTCTGTATACCGCGGTTTCTGCCATAGCAGTAAGTGGCGTGCTTGTTCGAGATGAGCGTGGAGAACAGAAGCTGATATTTTACATTAGTAAAACCCTTACAAACACCGAGACAAGATACTCGCAGATGGAGAAATTGGCACTATCCATAGTTATGTTGGCACGAAAACTGAGGCCGTACTTCCAGTCTCACTCAATCATCGTCCTGAGCACCTTCCCGATAAGGTCCGTTCTGCACAGTCCAAGTCAGTCAGGAAGGCTAGTAAACTGGGCAATAGAACTGAGTGAATATGACATTGAGTATCGCGGACGAACGTGCTCAAAATCCCAGGTCCTGGCTGATTTTCTAATCGAACTACCTGAAGAAGCCATCGACGATGAAATGCAAAGCCAGCTCTGGAAACTCCACGTTGATGGCTCATCTTCCAAAAATGGGTCGGGAGTCGGGATACGGCTAACTTCTCCAACTGGCGAGCTACTGGACCAGTCTTTCCGCCTTGGCTTTCATGCATCCACCAACGAAGCAGAGTACAAAGCCTTGATTGCCAGGATGAAACTTGCTAGTGGCCTAAAGATCGAGCAACTCCATGCATTTTGTGATTCCCAACTAGTCGCGAATCAGTTCAGCGGTGAATATGCAACAAAGGATGATCGAATGGAAGCTTACTTGAAGATCGTCAAAGAATTGGCTGCACAGTTCAAACAATTCATCCTAACACGCATTCCGCGAGGGGAAAACACCCAGCAGACGCACTTGCAGCCCTCGCGTCAACTTCCGATCCAGATCTAAAGAGAGTAATCCCGGTAGAATTCATCCGGCACCCGAGCATTAGTCTTGGCAATTCAGTAAATGCCATAACTCGTTCACAAGCGGCACAACAAGCAACAGAAGTCAAAATCGGGCAAGAGGTGGTGCACGAAACGCAGGAAAAATTGACTAACCAGCCACCCGCAGAGCCAGATATCGCCCCAGTGGAAGAAGACATTCTTGCAGAATCACCAATCATGGAGAGTGGCAACGACCCTGTCGTCGAGCCCGACGAAGAAGGAAACAAGGTCAACAACGATGCAGAATATGGTTGCGACAAGGAATGGCTCGCCGCAATCAGAGGATACATATACGATGGCGTCTTACCAACCGAAAAATGGGCAGCTCGCAAGCTTCGAGCCCAGGCAGCACGATACATATTACTCGATGGAAATGTCTTCAAGTGGAGATTCTCAGGACCGTTGCTAAACTGCGTGGAAGGAAAGGACGCCAAAAAGATTATGGAGGAAATTCACAATGGTTCATGTGGAAATCACTCTGGAGGGAGAGCACTAGCCATTAAAGTCAAACGTCATGGCTCCTATTGGCCAACGATGATCAAAGATTGCAAGGTGTTTTCAGCCAAATGCGAAAAATGCCAACGCCATGCACCGATGATTCACCAACCAACAGAAGTACTTTCATCAATCTCATCGCCGTATCCATTCATGCGATGGTCTATGGACATCGTCGGGCCACTGCACCCATCAAAATAGAAGCGCTTCCTTCTGGTTTTGACAGACTATTTCTCAAAATGGGTCGAAGCCGACTCCTATGCTAACATTAAAGATGCGCAAGTAGAGGCCTTTGTCTGGAAAAATATCATATGCCGACATGGAGTACCATACGAGATCATGACAGATAACGGCTCGCAGTTCATCTCAAATCGTTTTGAAGGTTTCTGCAAGAAATGGAAAATCAGACTCAGCAAGTCTACTCCAAGATATCCACAAGGGAACGGACAGGCTGAAGCAATCAACAAAACAATCCTTGACGGCCTGAAGAAGCGCCTTGATGAGAAAAAGGGACGTTGGGCTGAAGAACTGGAGGGAGTACTTTGGTCCCACCGTACCACCCCAAGACGAGCAACGGGGGAAACCCCATTCGCCCTCGTATATGGAACAGAGTGTGTCATCCCACCGGAGATACATTTCCCAGGAATTCGCCGCAGACTACTACCAGAACAAGAAGGGCTCAATCACCTTTTGATGCTTGACGAATTGGACTTGATCAACGAAAGAAGGGACCAAGCCTTGATCAGGATCCAGAACTATCAGAACGCGGCAGCAAAGTATTACAACTCCAATATTCGAGAACGAAGATTCTATGAAGGAGATTTAGTTTTGCGGAAGGTTTTTCAGAACACAGCAGAACCAAATGCCGGCAAACTAGGAGAAAATTGGGAAGGACCCTACAAGATCACTGAAGTAATCAAACCTGGAGTCTACAAACTTGCTAACATGACAGACGTTCCAGTACCGAGATCATGGAACGCAATGCATCTCAAAAAGTACTATCACTAAGCTACTTTACATGAACTACGGGGTGACTTGATCCCTGCAAAGGGTACGTAGGCAGCTCATCTTCGGATGGGTTCAGTTGCCCCCTCCTGTCCAAAGGGGGGGTGGGTGGGTACGTATACACATACTCGTATACTCCCATTTTTGGTAACAGATTCCACGATCTATCAAATCATTGCTTTTAAACATAATTTTTACCTAAGCATCCTTTAAGGGATCACAAAGTCTTAACAAAACAGACATATTCAAGCAAATCAGACTACAACGGGCATCTCGCCACATCTTCACTTTTGCTGGCCACAATAGTGAACTCCTACATCCGTCTCAGGATTGAAAGCGCGCTATACAAATATTCGTTCATTGTCGGAGCGGATACGTTTATGGTAACGCATCCGTAAACTGAATTGTTCGTCCTAAACTATACAAAGCATATGTTCATTATCGGAGCGGAAGCATTCTTGGTAACGCATCCGTAAACCAAAATGTTCAAACTAACCTATGCAAACAGATGTTCTCTATCGGAGCAGATAAGTTTATGGTGACCTATCTGCAAACCGAACTGACCATCCCGAGACTGATCATCTCATAACCACGCGAAGCAAACACTTATACTCGTTCGTCGGAACAACTACTCTACAAAAATGATGTAAACAAAGCATTTTTGAAAGATATATATTCAAACACGAAGGTTAGCTAATGAGCAACCGAGCAATAACGGTAAGTTCTTAGACAACTTGGATAAAGCCGTCCAGGCATTAAACAAAAAGAAACGAAGTTTTAAAACTACACAAAGAAGAGGGGATCGTAATCCTCCATTATCTCGGGAGTCACAACCGCCTTCTGATCCGGCTCCACCGGCTGCTCAGCTTTGTCACTTCCCAGCACCTTGCTATCTTCAGCTATCGTCTCGACGAACTCCTCAACTGGCTCCCCAGAAATAGCCTCTTCATCTTTTCGTGGAGATGGTTCGGGGGTTGGTTCACCAATAACCTCCTTCGAACTGAATTCAGCTAGGCCCGGCGTTCCTTTGTTTGAACCGGAGAAATCCTGAATGCCAACACTTGCGGCAGCCGTTTCCATGGGTTCATCCGTGTTAATTTCCTTCAAGATGTCAGAACGAACGGGGGACAGCTTCAAGAGTCCGCTCGCCTCGGCCACAAGCTTAGCAAATATCTCGTGGGCTCCGTCCAAGTCGGCCTTTTGCTCAGCGAGACTAATTGCCTCAGAATCAAGTGACAGCCGCTCGCCGCCTTTGACCAATTCTATGAACTGAAGGTTACCTTCGATCTGGGCTAAATCTAGCATATTTTCCTTCGGCTCGCCGGCGATCCTGTCAAGGATTTTACTAATTCGGGAGAATTTGTCTTCAAACTTGGACGACATCTCCTGTTTGGCCTCAAGCACAGCCTGTTCAATCTTGCTCTCGCGTAGTTCATTTGCTGTTTCCAACTGTCTTGTTAAACTGGCAATGTGAGCATCCCGTTTTGCTCTACCAGATTCAAGCCTCAGGATCCGTTCGTCAGCTTCCCTGATATGCTTCTTACTGGCCTCAGCTTCAGTTTCAAAGGCCTTGATTCTCTTAAGAGTTCTCGCCCGCTCGGAAGCGTGATTGGCTTCGGTATCCTTGAGCTTCCCGTCTAGCTCGATGGCCCTCTTTCGGGCGTCCTCAACTCTTTCCCTATCTTTTCGGGCGTCAGATTCATACCCAAGAACCATCCTGTTAAGATGAGATATGAACTGTGCGAAAACAAGAAAGGCACTTCAGCAAACAAACCAAAAAAAAAACAAGAAACGGCTCGGAAAATAAGAGACGAATAGTACCTTAACGCCTCGGAGGGACACCTCCTTGTAGGCTTTATCCTTGAGCAAAGTGTCTGGAGGAGGAAGTTGATCACCCGGACACGTGATCTTGGAAAAAATGGCAGCAGATGCCACGGCATCGTTGTAAGCCCCTTCGGCGGTACGGGGCACAACGGACAGCAGGATTGCCTCGGGGATGGGTCGAGGAGCTTCGGCATGACGCTTCCGCTTTGACGCTTTGGCAAGCCCCACGCCTCCGTCGTCTGCCTGTCGTTTTTGGCTCGGTTTTTTCTTATCTTTGGCTTTCCCCTTGCCTTTGTGCAGCACCAGCTGCAATTCTACGGGACGAAGCCCTAATACAACCCCCTTGGGAGCTACGCTGGAATTTGGTTCGGGTGGATGGTTAGCAGAGGTCGGATTGGGAGCGACGAAGGTCTGAGGTTGTTGTTGGCGAAGTTGACCTAGCGCCTCGTCTTGTCTCGCTCTCTCTTTCGCCTCGGTCTCTGCCTTAGCCTTTGCAGCGGCTCTATCCCTGAAGGTGGGTCGTCCCATCTTGTCGTCTGAATCGTAAGAAGATGACAAACAAACAGATTGACCGTCGAACAGGGCTCGGGCTCTTTCCACTCTCTGGAGATTGAAATCCCTTGTCCAGTTGCACTTTCTGGCCGAGAGTGTTTCGTGAATCTCAGGCAGGTCGGGAGGCAGCGAAAGTTGAAAGTGTCGCACTGCAAAAAAAAAAAAAACGTAAGTAGACCTAAAAAAAAATCAATATAAAGGGAAACCGAGCCATAGCCCGAAAAGAAGCCACAGGTCGGCTACCAAATTCTCCCCAACTCGTTTTGATTAGGCCGAGACATCTGGTCCCCACTGACGCCTCGGTAATGGGAACAAAAAAGAAGTAATTTTCCCAGCTTTCATCCTTGCTCGGGAATCCAGTTATGATCTTCTTTTTGGCTTTTCCCGATATATAATATTTCAACTCCTTTCCGTTGCGACACCGAAACTCAAGAAGACTCCTTATGTGCTCAACCCCAACGTCCATGTCGCATTCGTAACTCCTTACGAGAATGCCAATCAAATGTCTGACTCCCCTGGTGTTGATCTGGGCGAGAGCCAGATTATGCTTCCAGAGAAACCGCGAAATCACTTCGGGGATCGGGAGCCATAGCAAGCAGCGGTAGAAGAAGCTCTCGTAAAGGGTGAAGTGACCTGGGGATGGTTTATTGGCTCGGTCAGCTGGGGACGGAAGAACAAAGTCAATTTCTTCCGAAATGTTGAATCTCTGCCTAAGGGCTGATAATGAATCTGGAGTAGAGAGGGTTGAACCCGGCGGGTCGGGTCTCCTTTTTGGAATCCTCTTCCTAGGGGCTCGTTGTTTAGGTCCCATCAACCTTTCTAACTCCTGTCTTGCTACGACAGGATCGTAGAACTAGTCCTCCGCTTCGATCTTTGCCGGCTCGTAACCAAGGATTTCTGTAAAGGGGTTCGTCCCCTCATCCAACGAAGAATCATGAAGATGGGGAATTTCGAATTCCGCGAGAACCCCGGCGTCGCAATCAACCCTTGAAGAGTCGGAGAGAACCATTTTTCTACCGAGGAGGGAAGGTCCTATCACCGAACCGGTTGAATCGTCTAAATCCTCTGGGATGTTCGCACCAGATGAATCTGCTCGGCTGCAACTTTGAGCAGAGACTGAATCGGGCGAAAATGAAGATTCGGGGAATGGTTGGTCTGCAACAGCTATTAACCTAGATTCTGGATCGGGTACCGAGGAAGCAGATAGCCGAGACATCCTCTGTTGAGAACAGATCGGTCTTTTAGACAGGAGAACAAACAGATCGAGATTCCCAAGAGCTTGCGAGAAAGGATCTAAATTCCAGGAAACAGATTGGATTTATCAACAAACTTGTCAAAATGGATCAAAGCTTTTTTATAATCGAATAACAAAGCGGGATCTTCAAAGAGAACTCAAGATCAGATCCAAATCTTCACGCGAATGGCCAGAAAACTTATGGATAGCGGCGAAGCTGCTTGAAGATAGATCGGGAAACTTGAAGGGCTCGGCGGAAAGGAAGGAACAACGGAGGAACAACAAAAGAAAAACTCAAGCAAAAATTAGAGAGAGAAAAGAGAGAGAAGTTACCTGCTAGAAGGAATTCCCAAAGAAATGAAGTAGTGAAGGAAAAGTGAGAAAACATCAAGTTATATAGGCGAAAAAGGGGACGTCACTTACCTCGGGAATCGGCGGAAACGGTTGCACTCCCCGATAAAGTTGATAACCTCCTAGCACTCCCCGAGCTAAGTCCAAACTAGTAACTGCGGGTCAAGGCGATAGCTAAACATGGATCGAGACAACGGTGAAAAATAGTTCGATGACATGAAGAGAGGCAGTTCGGAGTGATAATGAAAGACAGCTCGTTATCACAAAGAAAATTGGATCGGAGCGTATTAACTTCAGATTATTTTTTACCTCAACACTTCCAATATTAAAACTGTTGAGCTGGGGGGCTAACTGTTGGGGTCAGGATTCACCCACTTAAAGTTAACAGTCAAACAAAGGCAAACGGGTCGGGTGTCACGATCCATGGTGAAGAAAGATGGGTCGTGTACCCTGACCCATGACAAGATAAACGGGTCGGGTGTCACGACCCATGATGAAGAAAGTTGGGTCGTGTACCCCGACCCACGACAAGACAAACGGGTCGGGTGTCACGACCCATGGTGAAGAAAGATGGGTCGTGTACCCCGACCCATGACAAGATAAACGGGTCGGGTGTCATGACCCATGATGAAGAAAGTTGGGTCGTGTACCCCGACCCATGACAAGACAAACGGGTCGGGTGTCACGACCCATGCTGAAGAAAAATGGGTCGTGTACCCCGACCCATGATAAGATAAACGGGTCGGGTGTCACGACCCATGATGAAGAAAGATGGGTCGTGTACCCCAACCCATGACAAGACAAACGGGACGGATGTCACGACCCATGGTGAAGAAGGATGGGTGTTGTACTCCGATCCACGACAAGACGAACAGAACAGGTGTCACGACCTGCAACAAAGCAAGTGGATCGGGTGTGAGGCAAGAGTCATTTCTCGTCACCTGGTGTAGCCCGAGCCGTTTGGATGGGAGCACACAAGTCGTCTAAATGGTTTCTCCCGAGCTGATCAGATGGTGTCGCTGAGCCGTTTGTACGATGTCACCCGGGCCGTTTGGATTGCGTCACCCCACACGAACCATGGTCTCACCCGAACCATAAGCCATGGTGTCACCCGAACCAAAGGAAATGGGTTCGACAAAACCAGGCTTATCCCAAGGTAACGACTAATTCACAACTAGCCCACGAACGGGAGTGGGCCGAACCGGGATAAGAAGCCCATCAAGCCAAGCCAACTTAAAAGGAAAATATCCGAAGAAACGGGAAATCTTCCTTATCTCTTAGGAATAGGTTTGGCCGACTCTGGCTCATATAAATACTTATGTAAACCCTCAAGAAAGGGGATCCGCAATTTACCTAGCAGAACTCTGTACCTTTGCTCTTATACGAAAAAGCTTTCTAAACAGCTTAATAAAAACACCATCTTTGGATCTTCGTTTGTGTGTTTTGGTGGTTTTTACTCAGAAGTTTCGGATCTCGCTAAAAGACATAGCGAATTCAATTGGCGTGGATTTATACTCCCACAGTCTCCTTCGTAGAACGGTCGATTTCGTACGTGAGAGTTGTAGTATTTTGCCTCTGCGTTCTGGTAATTCTGAATTCGGATCAAGGCTTGATCCTGTCTTTCGTCGATCAAGTCCAACTCATCAAGCATCAACAAGTGATTGAGTCCTTCTTGTTCTGGGAGTAGTCTTCAGCGGACTCCAGGAAAATTTATCTCTGGTGGAATGATGCATTCTGTCCCATAGATGAGAGCGAACGGAGTTTCGTTGGTTGCTCATTGCAGTGTCGTTGTATGAGACCACAATACACCTTCCAGTTCGTCGGCCCATCGGCCTTTCTTCTGGTCGAGGCATTTCTTGAGACCGTCGAGAATCATTTTGTTTATTGCTTTAGCTTGGCCGTTGCCTTGTGGATATCGTGGGGTGGATTTGCTTAGCCGTATCTTCCACTTCTCGCAGAAAGCTTCGAACCTTGTGGAAATGAACTGTGATCCATTATCGGTGACGATCTCGTATGGGACTCCATGTCGGCATATGATGTTCCTCCATACAAAACTTTCGACTTGTGCGTCCTTGATGCTGGCATACAAATCTACCTCCACCCACTTTGAAAAATAGTCTGTCAGGACCAGTAAGAATCGTTTCTGCTTTGACGGATGCAAAGGTCCAACGATGTCCATGGAGCATCGCATGAATGGATAGGGCGATGATATTGAAGAAAGCATCTCGGTTGGCTGATAAATCATTGGTGCGTAACGTTGACACTTCTCGCACCTGGACGAATATTTCTCGCAATCTTGTATCATGGTCGGCCAGTAATAGCCGTGTCGTTTGATTTTTATTGCCAAGGCTCGTCCTCCCGAATGGTTACCACAGGAGCCGCCGTGGACCTCCTCCATGATTGCCCTTGCCTCCTTTCCTTCAACGCAGGCGAGTAATGGCCCCGAGAATTGCCATTTGAAAACATTGCCTTCGAGCAAGATGTAGCGCGCTGCTTGCGCCCGAAGCTTTTGAGCTGCCCATTTGTCTGATGGTAAGATACCATAGCAGATGTATCCACGGATGCCGTCAAGCCACCCTTTGTTGCAGTCGTACTATATGTCCGTACATGCTCCATTTGTCCCGACGACTCTAGTTTCGTTACAGGGGTCGACGTTGGAACGGAGGGTCATAAAGTCCTCGTCCATAGACGTTGATTCTTCTGCAGCATTCGCAGGAACTTCGTCCTCGTCGACTGCATCTATTTCCATCCGAGAGGTGTGTCCTTCGTCTGCCGCATACGTCTCATCCTGGACCATGGAGCCGTTGATTACTGCTTTTCATTCGTTAGTGTCATCTTCAGCATTGTTCGGTGCACAGGCTTTCTCCCTTGCAGTCCTGGTGGCTTGAGACCGCATAACCACACTCACTGTTACTGGAAGAGTGATGCTCGGGCGTTCGATGAATTCCACCAGAATAACTCGTTTCAAGGCTGGATCAGAAGTGGATGCGAGGGCGGCCAGTGCATCAGCCGAAGTGTTTTTGCCTCGTGGAATACGCGTGAGTGTGAACTCTTTAAACTGTGCAGTCAAGTCTTTGACGACTTTCAGATACGCCTCCATACGATCGTCTTTAGTTGCGTATTCCCCGCTGAACTGGTTCGCGACTAACTGTGAATCGCAGAACGCGTGAATGCAATCAATCTTGAGTCCTTGCGCAAGCTTTATTCCGGCAATGAGGGTTTCGTATTCTGCTTCGTTGTTGGAGGCGTGAAAACCTAGGCAGAAGGATTGTTCAAGTATCTCGCCCATTGGTGACGTTAGACGTATCCCGACCCCTGAACCATTTTTGGATGATGAGCCGTCAACGTGAAGTTGCCAAGTCAAATTCAGGTTTCCTTCGGCGAGGCTCTCCTCCGGAAGTTCGATTAAAAAATCGGCAAGCACTTGCAATTTTACGCAGGTTCGTCCGCGATACTCGATGCCGTACTCGCTGAGCTCGATAGCCCACTTGGCCAATTGCTCGGATTGACTCGGGCTGTGCAAAATCGATCGTAGGGGTAAAGGACTAAGGACCACGATGGAGTGTGATTGGAAGTACGGCCTTAGTTTCCTGGCAGACATGACCACTGATAGAGCCAACTTCTCCATCTGTGGGTATCTTGTCTTTGCGTCGGTGAGGGTCTTACTGACGTAAAAAATTGGTTTCTGCTCGCCCCGTTCGTCGCGAATGAGTACTCCGCTTACTACCATGGTGGAGATTGCGGTGTATAGGAAGAGCGGCTCTCCCTCGACTAGCTTTGTGAGCACCGGGGGACTGGCGAGATATTTCTTCAACTGCTGGAAAGCCTCTTCGCACTTCTCTGTCCATTCGAATTTCTTGTTTCCTCGTAAAGTGTCGTAGAAAGGTAAGCACTTATCGGTGGACCGCAAAATAAATCTGTTGAGTGCAGCCACCCTTCCAGTCAGTCTCTATACTTCATGTTTTGATTTTGGGGAAGCCATCTGGATAAGGGCGTCGATCTGCTTTGGATTCGCTTCGATTCCTCGATGAGTAACTAAGTAACCAAGAAACTCGCCGGACGTGACTGCGAATCTACACTTTGTCGGGTTGTGCTTCATGTTGTGCGAGTTGAGCTGTCGGAAACATTCCTCCAAATGTAGCACGTGATCCATTGCCTCTAGTGATTTCACCAGCATGTCGTCTATGTAAACCTCCATCGTTCTTCCGAGTTGATTAGCAAACATCTTGTTTACTAAGTGCTGATATGTGGCTCCGGCGTTTTTGAGGCCGAAAGGCATTACCTTGTAGCAATAGATTCCACGATCCGTAATGAAGGCTGTTTTCTCACGGTTGTCGGGATTCATGAGAATTGGATTGTATCCAGAGAATGCGTCCATGAAATATAAGAGCTTGTTACCGGCCGTTGCTTCGACCAGTCGATCAATGTGTGGTAGTGGGAAGCTGTCTTTCGGGCACGCCTTGTTTAAGTCGGTGAAATCAACGCACACCCGCCATTTTCCGTTCTTCTTTTTGACTACAACAGGATACGCCAGCTAATCCCGGTACTTGACTTCCATTATCGACCCGACCCGTAAGAGTCTTTCGAATTCGTCGTTGACTGCTTTCGCTCTGTCAGGACCCAACTTTCTCCGTTTCTGCTTGATTGGTTTGAAGGTTGGGTCGATGTTCAATTCATGACTGGTTACGCCGATATCAATTCCGGGCATATCCTCTGCTGCCCACGCGAAAGTGTCAATGTTTTCTTTTAAGAATGAAACCAGTTCGTCCTTGATTTTTTTGTCGAGGGCGAATCCAATCTCTACGCATCGTTCCGGGTGTTCGTCGTCGATACAAATTAATATTACGGGGTCGCAGGTCTGTTCAGGTGGTTCTTCTTCGCAATCCTCCGCAATCTGTAATTGCTACAAAAACTTGGAGAGTTCTTTTACTGGCTCCCTGTCTGTCTTCATCTTCTTGCGTTCTGACTTGGCTATTGGATTGGTGACAGGGTTCCTGAGCTTGTGTGCAGCTAGGAAGCATACGCGTGACTCCTTCTGACTTCCCAAAATCGTTTTGACTCTGCTCGGTGTTGGGAATTTTACGCAGAGATGGTAGGTCGAGGCTACGGCGTGCATTGAATTTAACCAAGGTGTTCTGATGATGACGTTATAGATTGCTGGGTGATCGGCTACCGAGAACTCGACGAGTTTGATGACACCCCCAGCTTCTACAGGCAGCTTGATCATCCCGATTGTCATCGTCGTTTCTCCAGAGAATCTAGTCAATGGTTTAGGGGTAGCCACTATGTCGGATGGATTGATGTCCATTCTTTTGAGAGTTTCTTTGAAGATTATGTCCACTGTGCTGCCCGTATCCACCAGCACCCGGGCTACATCGTAGCCACTGATGATCAACTCGATCACGAGAGGGTCATCGTGTGATTTGTCGATTCCTGCTGTTTCCCTTTCTTCGAATGAGATTGCGTCGTCTGGAGACTTGGAGGGTGCGAACCAGTTAACGCTGACATCGGCTCGTCGTTGAAAAGCTTTAATCGATGAGACGGTATCCAAGCAATAGTGAGATCCACCCATTATCATGTTGATCCATCTTCTTGGGCCAGATCCACCCTCGCTTAGGAAGATCTTCGTTTGCCTATTCGGGGCAATTTGCGTTGGTATCCATGTCGAAGTCCTTGAGGTTAATATCGCCCTTGAGTTTGCCAGCCGCCAGTTTGGCAGCGAGTTTCAAACCTAGGATGCGACAATTTGCAGTTGAGTGTCCGAAGATATGGTGATGTTCGCAATAAGCCATTTCGTCGTAAGTTCCTTGGCCCCTGGTCAACGTGCTACTCCATGTTCCTCTTCCTCGGCCCTGACCTCGTCCTTGCCCATAGCTTGACGAATCAACTTGGTAGTTATGGGCTCCTTTGAATCCCCCCTCGTGTTGGATGTATCCAGGGCCTTGGTTGCCCTTTCTGTTGTTCGGTGGGTTCGGAGCAGAGGGAAGGTGGTTCGTGGACTTCGCCTTTCCGTGCTTCTGGGCTAGGATCTTCACTTCTTCTTCGTTGGAGGCAAAGTCCATCGCTCGGTGCAATGCATCATGGATCGTGGTTGGTGCGTTCAGCGCAATCTCCTTCCGAAAATCGGAGTCGAACCACAGGGCTTTCTTTAACGCTTGCAGTGCGGCTTCGTCACTTATCCCTTCTACCTTCGACAGTACCGACTTGAACTGTCCGATGAAGGTTTGCAATGTCTCGTTCTGTCCTTGCCCCATGGTCCACAGATCCGCATCGGATGTTTGGCATTCCATAAATATAGCATAATGTTTAAGGAACACCGACAACAGCTGATTGAAATTGTCGATCGAATTTCTTCCCAGCCTGGAGAACCATTGGAGAGCTAGGCCTTTAAGGTGCTCAACGAACAAGAGACATTGTCCAGCGTCTTCTTCTCTTTCTCTGAAGTTTGCTCGTCCCATCGCTATTGCGAAGGTGGTCAAGTGCTCCTTTGGATCAGTTTTACCTTCGTAGACTGGTATCTTCATCTTCCCAGATCAGAAACCCTTGCCTTAGTGATTCGAGTCGTGAATGGGGTGTTCTGTGCTTCTTCAAGCACTCGGTCGAGTTCGGGAGCCTTGCTAGTAGCCCTATGCATCTGAGATCGAACGAATTTCATCTCGGCGGTAGCTTGCTCCATGCCTGCCCGGATTTCGGCCATCTCCTCCTTTTGGGCTCGGATCATCGCTTTGCGCTCTTCCTCGATATGGGCTCGTTGGGCCCAGAGGATGTTCTCCTCCTCTTCGGTGAGGTCCTGATCATGGCCAAGGTTGGTGTTGCTTCGTTTGTTTCGAGTTTGGGTTGCACCCGTGAGTTCAGCTTTACGGCGGTGTTCCGAGTCGTGTTCACCCTCTGGGTTGTCCTCCAGGTTGATCACTGGATTCATTCCGCCCATAGTCTGTGTGTTTGCCTCCTACGGTGTCGCGTTCAGTTCAGCGGTCGTGGTTGGTTGGTTTGTAGGGAGCAATCCGCCTTGGGTTCTCGTTGCATGGTGGGGTGTTGAGAAATCGAGGGCCGTTGGGTTGAGAGTCGAAGAAGGCGCCTCATTAGGTCAACTCCTGAGCCTTTACCACGGGCTCGGCTCGCTGTTGTAAGGACTTCGAGCTTATCGGTCATCGTTGTGTTTAGCTTGTCCTGCTCCTCTGCCTTCTTGAGCAGCGTCTCCAGCATCATCTTGATCTGTGATAGGGCCTCTGGGCTCGTCTCCACGACTGCAGGCGTTGGTGCATCTGTTGCTCTAGATCCATCGATCCCCGTGTCGTGCGGGTCGTCGGTTTGTCTGTCGCTAGTCATCTTCTTCGAATCGTTCGTGCGGTGGTTCCTTGGAGTAAGAAAGTTTCAAATTCCCCCTCCTTCTAGCGCCAAATTGTGGGAGTCGAAATCAACACAATTAGAATTTGTCGGAGGTTTGTTAAGGGGGATGAAATTTCTGCGGATGAACCACGAACGGAGAGATCCAAAGATGGTTTTTTATTAAGCTGTGTCGAAAAGCTTTCGTACAAGAGTTTGAGAGCAAAAAAGTCTAGTGTTTTTTGCTAAGTAAATTGCGGATCCCTTTTTCAAAGGATGTACATCGATATATATACTAGTTTGAGTCGGCTAGGTCAATCCTAATGAGATAAGGAAAACTTCCTAATCTTTTGGGATTTCCGTTTTAGTAAGTCGGCTTGACTTCCTAATCTTTTTTGTTATATCTCTATATCTATCTTTATTGAAAGCATGAATCAGCATTTTTAGTTGTTTAAGCTTGCGATGCAGAATATGGAGAGCAGAGCGAGAGTGAAAGATTGGCCCAATTCCATTCCAATAGTCCGCTACTATATCAAGAAACAGGGGATGTTCAGTTAAGTAGTTGACCATACATCTAGTGTCATCTGAGATGCCGTTTGTGTCAAATGTGGCAAATGATTCAGAGAAAGTATCATTCCATGCATCATTCACTAAGGCTCGATCAAGTTTCTTGCCAATAGGCTCAACCTCTCTATGATTCCACCATGTGAATTGTGGTCATGTTTTACTGAGATTTGAAAGACCACAATCAGAAACCAATGCTTGAAAATCCAATATACCATGTTGATCTCCCAACCCATACATAACCCTCGAGTGCTGTGGGAGTCGAAATCAACACAATTAGAATTTGTCGGAGGTTTGTTAAGGGGGATGAAATTTTTGCGGATGAACCACGAACGGAGAGATCCAAAGATGGTTTTTTAATAAGCTGTGTCGAAAAGCTTTCGTACAAGAGTTTGAGAGCAAAAAAGTCTAGGGTTTTTTGCTAAGTAAATTGCGGATCCCTTTTTCAAAGGATGTACATCGATATATATACTAGTTTGAGTCGGCCAGGTCAATCCTAAGGAGATAAGGAAAACTTCCTAATCTTTCGGGATTTCCGTTTTAGTAAGTTGGCTTGACTTCGTGGGCCTTTGCATCGTTGTAGGCCGAAGATGGGCTTGTTGTCTCTGCATAGAAATGACTTCGGCCGCGTCGTCTTCTGGCTTCGTATATAATTGACTTCGGCCGGATAACTTCGTATGGATTTGACTTCGGCCAGACAGTTTCGTATGGTTTTGACTTTGGCCAGACAGTCTCGTATAGATTTGACTTCGGCCAGGCAGTTTCGTATTGTTTTGACTTCGGCCGCGTCGTCTCCTGGCTTCGTATAGAATTGACTTCGGCCGAATAGCTCCATATGGAAATGACTTCGGCCAGGATCGTCTTCGGCAGCTTTGACTTCGGCCAGACAGTTTCGTATGAAAATGACTTCGGCCAGGCAGTCTTGTATGACTTCGGCCAGGCAGTTTCGTATGGATTAGACTTCGGCCAGCATGCTTTGTATCGTGCCTAAGTGGATTTGTACCACGGTCGAAGTGAACTGCCAAAGTGGAGCTGCCGAAGCGAGCTGCCGAAGTGAAGCTGCCGAAGTGGGCTACCGAAGTGGGGCTGCCGAAGTGAGCTGCCGAAGTGGAGCTGCCGAAGTGAGCTGCCGACGTGGAGCTGCCGAAGTGGAGCTGCTGAAGCGGAGCTGCCGACGTGAGCTGCCGAAGTGAAGCTGCCGAAGTGAGCTGCCGAAGTGAAGCTGCCAAAGTGGGCTGCCGAAGTGAAGCTGCCGAAGTGAGGATGCCGAAGTGGGCTGCCGAAGTGAGGTTGCCGAAGTGGGCTGCCGAAGTGAGCTGCGTGTTGCGTATTGCCGAAATCTCCAGTCTCGCTGATGTCGTTCTGTTAGCCGAAGTGACCATGCTTTCCGAAGTCTCTCCCTTCTTCGCCGACGTGGAGCAAAGCTTTGCCGATGTGGGCCAAAGCTTGCCTAAGCGGAAACAAGGCTTGCCTAAGTGGAGACAAGGCTTGCCTAAGTGGAGACAAAACTTGCCTAAGTGAAGACAAGGCTTGCCTAAGTGGAGACAAGGCTTGCCTAAGTGAAGACCAGGCCTTGCCGAAGTGACGACCAAGCTTGCCGAAGTGACGACCAAGCTTGCCGAAGTGAAGCTTCCTTCAAGGCTTGCCTAAGAGGAGACAAGGCTTGCCTAAGTGGAGACAAGGCTTGCCTAAGTGGAGACAAAGCTTGCCTAAGTGGAGCAAGGCTTGCCTAAGTCTCTCCCTTCTTTACCGAAGTGGAGCAAAGCTTTGCCGATGTGAGCCAAAGCTTGCCTAAGTGAGCCAAAGCTTTGCCGAAGTCTCTCCCTGCTTTGCCGAAGTCTCTCCCTGCTTTACCGAAGTCTCCCTGCCGAAGTGAGCCAAAGCTTGCCGAAGTGAGCCAAAGCTTTGCCGAAGTCTCTCTCTGCTTTGCTGAAGTCTCCTTGCCGAAGTGAGCCAAAGCTTGCCGAAGTGAGCCAAAGCTTTGCCGAAGTCTCTCCCTTCTTTGCCAAAGTCTCTCCCCTCTTCGCCGAAGTCTATCCCCTCTTCGCCGAAGTGGAGCAAAGCTTTGCCGATGTGAGCCAAAGCTTGCCTAAGTGGAGACTAGGCTTGTCTAAGTAGAGACAAGTCTTGCCTAAGCGGAGACAAGACTTTCCTACATCTCTCCCTTCCTTGCCGAAGTCTCCATGCCGAAGTGAAGCTTCCTTGGCCGGAAATGGAGCTGCTTTGGCCAGAATGGCCTCTCTTGTACTTAAGTGGACTCGTACAGAAATGACTTAGGCACAATTTCGGCCTTGTCCGATTCTTCGTATTTTCGTACTTAGCCATTTTCCCATTGATCACAGCCGGGTGGGTTTTGACCCCAACAAGTGCTCCTTCGAAGATAAAGTGACCTTAAAAAGTCACCAATCAAGATCCACAGTAGGTTTGCTTCGCCAAAAAGAGCTCTGTTTTTGATGGATTTCTTTCGTGGTTTTTGGTTTATTAGAAATGAAATAAAGCAATAAGAAAGCGATAAATAAAAGCAAAGAAATTAATGATAGAAAAGTTTGGCAATATGTAATTCGCAGAAACACATGGAAACACAAGATATATATATCGGTTTAGGAATTTGATAAAACCCCGTTCTAGAACTCAAATCACTGATATATAATCATTCCATTTTCATGGCTCCGATTACTATGCTTTAACAACCTAATATACTAAACTTTCGCATGTTATTACCAGAAGAAAACATGCATGCATCCGTTCAAGATTCAATTGTTCAAATACTCCATACCTCAACTTTCGCAGGATATGACGTATTGCTCGCCAAATACTAGTTCAAGGAAATAAATGAAGTACTTTCGAGGTTCTATTCTCCTTGATGAGGACATCGACCCAACCATGGACTTAAAGCATGCACCCATGGTCAAAGACTCTCCAATGACATGTTCCAAGACCAGGAGACGTAGAGAAGGATTCAACATGGTTGTAGAGACCCTCCTAAACACCATGGAACTTGGAGACACGTTTAGAACCCCTCCCCAAGTCGACAACCTCCAAGAGAACTCCAATGCACCTGAATCAGACCTAATTATGGATTTTGCACGTTGGAGCATCAAGGAAGATCAACCTCAAATCAACCAAGGTATGTCTGTTTACTTGGCAGGAAATGGAGCTCAGAACATCAAGAATCTCACTGAGATCACGTCAGAGCTGCAAGATATCATCCGTTCAAGCCATTCGACCACTAGCGAGCAAATGGAGCAAGAAGAGGAATATGAAGCTAACCACGTGGAAACACTTGAAGATCTCATTCATTTAGACCTCAAGAGACTTCAGGATGAAGGATTCATCAAAGACTTCAAGCTGAACAGACCAGCACCAGCATTGATCACCTCAGCTTCAAAACCGCACATCTCGAGCCAAAACCAGGTATTTTCAATTAATACAATCTGTGCAGGTAATTCAGAGTGTCTCAGTGCTATTTAGAGCTGCAAGAGACCACAGTTCAAGCCCCAGAAAGTCGCCAATAGTTTATAGAGTTTTCCTTTTCTTTTTTTTTGTTAGTCAAACTTTCCTTTTTTGGTGTTTAAATGCCTTGTAGTTTCTAATTAACATGTCCTGCCGTTTTGAGTCTTTTTCCCTATTTTTGTGTCGACCTAATAACTAGGTCTAAGCTGAAGAACCATTATATAAGGTTTCCCTGCAGCCTTGTATTTTTTTTTCACCTTTGATTATCAATAAAAAGCAGCTGTTTTCTTCCTCTTCTTCAAGCAAACTTGTTGAGAGTCTTTTGCTTCTGTTCTTAGTGTGGATTCACTTAGGATTGAGCATATCTTGCAGTATCAGAGACCATCTCATCATCTCTGTGGTGCCATCGATCCACCAGCCTCACCATCAACTGATTCACCACGAGAGAGCGTTACAGCCAGCGTGTTCGATCCCATCTTCCTCTATCCATTCGACCATCTCCTGTTTAACAGAAGATAGCGTGAAAGCCATTCTGTTGTTCCCATCCAACCATTCACATAAGCCTCTTATCGAGTCTTATAACTCTCCTAGAGATCGATCACTGGTTAGCTACTCCAACTCAAGCATTTAGATCAAGTAAAGGTGAAGAATCCATAAGATAAACACTAACAATTTCGATATCGATTATGCATAATCATGGAATCATTGAAAAACCTAAAACCTAACAAGTTAACTACTCAAAATGTTTATATTAAACACATAGCAGCAAGAGTAGATAGAAAGCATCATAGATAGATTGAATTTAAAGAGTTTAAGGATAGAAAATCATCTCTATAGCGAAGTACAAAATGAAATTTTCTCCTTGAAGCTCTTAGAACCAAAATCAATTAAAAACTATGAAAGATATAGAATAAAAATGTGTCTGATATTTATGGTGATTCTTTTGTCTGATTGCTCTCTATAAGAGATTTAAAACAAGTATTTATAAGCATAAGGAAGTTATAAGTCGGCTAGGGTTTTATCTTGAGTAAAAAGGAAATTTTACTTTTAATGATCAGCACTGGACATGAGCACTGGGAAGAATCTGTAACCATTGATGGGGCACTAGTCAGGAGAGCACTTGTACGAGGCTAGGAAGAGCTCGTAACTAGTGCTGGCCCTAATCTTGCAACTGCTTCCTGTACTTGCTTCATATGCGAGCCAGACGGATATGTGTTCAATGTTTTAGGTGTAACTCTTTATCCACAGCTCCAAATGACTTAAAACCAACTCCTTTAGAAAGGCAACTCAAAGATCTATCTTTTCACAAAATATTATCCAATTCCAAGTTGTTTAAGGCTTCCACATAAGGGTTAACTTATGGTACATCTAGTCTGTCCAAGTTGGGAGACTTGGATGGTTCTTTTGACTTGAGGAAGCGGCTGTAGTATTTTTTACACTTCCTTTTCTCCATTATAAATCATTTTTATGAATTAACCTGTCAAGACTTCAAAAGCTATAAATACGGAAAAACTACCTCTAGAGACATAAAACAATAATAAAATGCATAGATAATATAGTAAAATTAGTACTAAAAACAGTAAAATATAGAGTATATCAACTCGCCTAGACTTAGCATATGTTTGTTTTCAAGTAAAACAAAAAATTCTACGGATAAAAAAGAGGTTTGAAGGTTTGAAAACGTAGGAACTCACATATCCTTGGGATTATAGCCTTGATATCTTAACTTGTAATCCACATGAAACAGAATTAGCTCATAGATATCCTCATCATATCCCATCATGACTTTCGCAGGCCTTGTCCATACTCTAAATCTCAAATCTGCAAAAATGAGATGGCCATTCATGAACAATAAAGAGTGGTAAAGAGAATAAGAAATCATGAATGTGTGATTCGTTTTCCTGATCCAACACATTTAATGAGAAACATTTTAAAATCAGATTAGTAGTACAATAAGATAGAGTCAAAATTAGATTAATTGAAACCAATGCAAAATAAAATTTTATGGGGAGAGTCCAAGCATGGGTTTTTTGAATCGTTTGTCCCGGACAAACCTTGCAACAATGGTTATCAAGTTGCGAAAACAAAGCATATGTTCTTAAAAAATGTCATAATTCCAAACTGAATTTTGACTCAATAAAAATGATTTTAGAAAATAAAAATTCAAAAAGACTCAAAACATAAAAACCAAACACGAACAAACGTGTTAGTAAATGACAATTCCCCAGACTTATTTTGCACCATCCCGGTGTGAAAAAAAAAATCCAATTAAGGGAGTAATAAACTGAAAAATGAAAAAGAGATGAAGAATAGAACGATGTTACGGGATTGGACAAAAAGGTCCTCAAGTTCGGGTTTTGGTTCATGGAATTGGGTTAGTAAGAACCATCTCTTGATTTTGCTTGACCAGGGGTTTAGGTCCTGTTGCTCGGTGAAACTTGACTTTTCCCTTGCTGGTTCAACACGGTTTGATAGTTGCTCGAGATTTTAGCGATTTGGTTCACGAGAATGATGCTCGATGGACCAAAAGTTAAACCGTGAAGAATAAGTCGAACCAAATTGAAAACTTACTGACCTAAATAACGTTTTAAGCCAGTTCATGAATTTTGGAAGCATTTGGTTGGACGGATTTGTGTATGGTCCATGGCATGCTTCGTTGGTGAGTTTTACTCTGTTAGTTCCACAATTGGTTCATTCCATTTGTTTGATTCTTTGACCAAGCTGATTTTCTATCCTTCTCCTTGACTACCACGGTTGGGTTTTACTTTTTTTCTTCTCTTTTGGGTCACATCTCCTTTAAATGGTTCAGATCGAGTCTTAGGCGATATTGATTTGTGCATCCACAACCACTCGTCTTGATGAAATCCTATAAAGTACAAAAGTTCCTTGAAAAAACACTTAAATCACTAGTTAATGTCTTCTTGCATCTAGATTTTTCAATAAAGGATATTGAGTTCTAGGTCCAAGATTTCATAAGATAGCCATAAAAAATGCATTAGATCATAAGAATGAATCCAAATTTATTAAAATGGTCTTATCTAAGTGAAAACAGTGAGGATTTGATGGATACTTAGTAAGATGTGTTATTTATTCAATAAACAAAATTATTTTAACCAACAATATCAAATTAAAAATTCAAAAATTCGTAAATCAAGAAATCCATCAAAATTAAATTTAATAAAGTATAAAGGATAAAAATGATTAATAAGAAAATGCAAATTTAAAAATAATATTGGTACATATTATTTGTTAATTTAAATTTAAAAATTGATTTTTAATAAAAGAAAAAAAGAAAATTTTATCTTTTTATGGACCATGGTTAGGTGGGGTGGTTCCTGTGATCGGGTTGTGATTATCTGTGGTTTGAGACAGGTTGGTCTATGTGGTTGAGATTTTCTCGACCATGGGTCATGGTCTGGGTCAAGATTTTGTTGACCGTGGGATGTAGCTCGACCATGGGTTACGATCTGGGTTGATGATTTTTCCGACCCTGGGTGTGAGCTGGGTCGAGTGGTGGTACGTATCTGGGTCATGTGGTGGTTTTGACCCATGGTCGAGAGGCATCAGTTGGTGGGACGATTGGTGGGTCGTGTGTGCGTACCTGGATCGAGTCATGGTATGTCCCTTGGTTGAGAGCTGTACGTATGTGGGTCAAGTGGTGCTCGATTGGTGGGAAGTGAGATGCACTGGTCATGATAGTTACAAAGCACCACATCAAAGAAGGTTACATAAGAAAGAAGATCCCAGGAAGTTTATTATTTCTTGCACAATCAATGATGTGAACTTTCAAGATTGGATATGCGATACATGAGCCAATGTGAACATTATGTCTAAAGCCATTGCAAAGAAACTGGGAATTGTAAATGTAAAGCCTTCTCAGATATCTATCATTTTTGGAGATGATTCTACCAAGACTCCACAAGGTGTGATTCATGATCCAATACTTGAAGTAGGAGGTTCTCTTGTTCCTACTAATTTTGACATTCTAAAGTCGAGCAACAACCCTAACAAGCCACTAATTCATGGAAAATCCTTCCTTGCAACTTCGGGAGCGAGTTTAGATCTCTTTAATCAGCGTATCTCTCATACGACGGTAAAGAAAAGGGTATTTTACATTGAAGTTCCTATTGATGGCATCTCTTGTATGACTTTGAATGAGGTGGAAAAAAAAGTTTTGACCCTGGAGATGACAAGAAATATTTGAAAATGTCGTTAAGAAAGTTGCTCCCACCACACCAAGAGAAGACACTAAACCGCCAAAGTCCAAGAGCAAAAAGACCCCATGTGATCCACATTCGACTTTTACCCCTTTAAGGTATGATGAAGACTCAATTGAAGTTAATGTGAAGCGTAAAGGGTCCTCAAAGCCTTTCTCTAAATTCAGAATCATCATTCCTACAGAGTTAAAAGAGAAAGGTGAAGAAGCTGTCAAGGAGAAGCTAGATAATACATTGAAGTTTCTCCAAGGTGTGACTGGTCTTCATGAAACAAGCAAGATGCAAATAGACGATGTCTCAAACCATCAAGTGTTGAGTGTAGAGAAGCTAAGGGAATACCAATTTCCTTAGACGTTTCGCCTCAGGCCTAGAAAAATGGCAACCAAGTCGAGCTAAACAATTTTAAATAGAAGCGATATACTGGGAGGCAACCCACTGGTAAGTATTTAGATTTATTATATTTCATTGGTTTTTAAAAACTTGCCTTCATTTCTCAGGAAAAAACTCATCGACCGATCAGGGTAGTGATCGATCAATTGCCTAGAAACTGATCGCTCGATCAGTTAAGGAATCGATCAATTACCCCATCCGAAACAACCAGAAGCTACATATGAATAACTGATCGATCAATAGGTGATCATGCCTCCTATCGATCGATCAACCACCCAAGTGCGAAATTTTGATTTTTCCTTAATTAAAAAAAAATAAATAAACAGAAAATCAATAACAAGTGTCGTAAACGAAATGCAAATTTCCGACGATTTTTTGAGGTACCATTTTCTATTCATTCTTTTCATGTTCTTCAATTGATTATGAATTTTTCCGATTTAATTTCACATAGGGATGATATGATTTAAGTCTGGGGGAAGGATTCCTCGTTATCTGACAATTTGCTTTCTTTTGGCTTATTTTTGGTTTTTATCGAGTCATTTAAAATATATATTTCTAAGTCAAATTATTTTATTGAGTCAAAAATAGTTGAGAATTATGATATTTTTTAGGAACATATGCTTTGATTCACTACAGGAAATGTGAGTATTAATAGCAGTACAGTATATAGCATTTTTAATGTTTCTGCTATAGTTGAGTTATGGGAAATTTTACATAGCATTTTCGAAAAGGCAAACGCTATGATAGGATGGGCGCCAAAATATTTCGTAGTGGCGCTTAGTTGTTGGTTCTATGATAGCATAGATGACACTGAGAACGTCATCGTAGGTGTAACCGGGAAACTGAAAAGAAATGGCTCCAAAATTTTACTAAGTAACAAAAGAAAAATGGCTCCCAAAATAAACGTAAATATCAATTTCATTACATATTTTTAAAAAGAGAGAATTGGAAATAAAGGAGCTTTTTTCTAATTTGTCCATATATACCTTTATTTCGAAATTTCCATTTATACCTAAACTACCCTTTATAGAATAAATAATCAATTTTAAAAAAAAAAATTTGTCAAAAACGTGAGAAATAAAGGAATAAGACTTTTTGTCAAATGTGCGATTGTTGTT
Source organism: Pseudoturritis turrita (assembly GCA_900406555.1). Lineage (NCBI taxonomy): Eukaryota > Viridiplantae > Streptophyta > Magnoliopsida > Brassicales > Brassicaceae > Pseudoturritis > Pseudoturritis turrita. The sequence goes on along the minus strand of OVBL01000769.1, from coordinate 129,668 downwards.
TGGTAATCGATAGATTAGATTTTGGATTTATAAAATTTGTCTTGCTTTGTTTAGAATACACCTTCTGCGTTTTATACAAGTTCTAGAACTTTCAGATTATGTAATCTACGCACTGTACATGTTCTACAAAGTTTAGAATTCATTTACGTTCTACAAAATTTAGAAGACAATTTTAGAACAGGTCGTCTGCACTTTGCTCGATGTTCTAAAAAAGTTAGAATAGGCTGTCTAACATTTGTTAACAAAGTTTAGAATAAGTCATCTACAAAAGTTAGTTCTACTAAAAGCGGAATACGTATTCTTCTCTTTGTTGTATGTTCTTCAAAGTTCAGAAAAGCAATTCTAAATTAATTCAGAATTCCGAAAATTAAGGAAACTAAATATTCGAAATCTTGAAACTGAATCTAGTAGTTTAGGAAATCGAATATACTGTTAGATTACATTCTACTTTTTCAGAATTTGTATTCTGCTTTTGTCAGAATTCAATAAACTTGTCGACATCTTTCTCTCCATACCTAGTTTTCTTGTAACGATTTTTCTTTGTTTTCCTGTGTTTTTAGCAACTTAATATGACGCAGATCTACGTAATTTGTGGTGTATGGAGATCATTTGAGAAAGAGTGGAGATTTATGGTTGATGAAGAAAAACGTGCGAGATTACTTACTTTGCAATCAACTACAACTCTTGAAGAGCTCAAAATGATGGTTTCAGAAGACTACGAAATTGAACATAGTATGGTGGATGTGGAATTCAGTTATCTACCTACAGATCTAAGTGTTGATTCTCCTCATGTTGTTATGACTAACCAACGACAACTTCAGAATTTTTTTTGGTATTTTAAAAGGAAGAGTACGATACGATTGTGCGTGACGTTTAAACCTAGAGTTGGAGATCAAAGGAGACAATTCAATATCGATTTGAATGACCATCCACGTGATTCAAGTGATGGAAATGATGATGGTAATGTACGTGAAAAATCAGTAATTTTGATGAATGAGGATAAACCGAATGATGAGTTCTTCAAGCATGCTTATGACGCTGAAGTTGGTGTTGATGTCGGATCAACTTCGGTACATTCGTTGGTGAAGAAGGGGCAGCTCTTCACAAGCAAGGAAACTTTACAAGCAACTATGGAAATTTATGCGATGAAGTATAATTTTGACTACAAAGTTACAAAATCTGATCGGACAATTTGGAGTATACGCTGCATTGATACTGTCTGCAAATGGACTGTTCACGCTGAGTGTTTAGCGGGGTCTAAATATTTCAAAATCAATAAGTATGTGGCTGAACATAGGTGTGCTCCTTCAAAGAAAAGCAAATTCGCTAGGACACCTTCCGCAAGAACAATTGGACATCTCTTTATGCACAAATACGAGGGTGTGAAGGAAGGGCCTAAACCGAATGATATCATCAATATCATGCGCACAGAGTATGGATTCGAGCTGACTTATTACCAAGCTTGGGAGTCTCGTGAGTATGCAGTCAACGAGGTCAGAGGAATAACTGAAAAAAGCTTTTGTAAGATACCAAAATACTTGCACATGCTACAAGAAGCTAATCCTGGTACGTATACAAAGTATGAAACCGATTGCAATGGTAGATTCAAATATCTGTTTATATCTTTTGGGCAATCAATAAGAGGCTTCTATAAGGCAATTCGGAAGGTGATTGTAATTGACGGTATGTTTTTGAAGAGCAAATACAAAGGAGTTCTACTAGTTGCAACTGCCGTAGATGGTAACTCTAATTTGTATCCAATCGCTTTTGGGATTGCTGATTCTGAGAATGATCTTTCGTGGAAGTGGTTTTTAATGCAGCTTAAGGTCGTTATAGCTGACGAAGAAGGTTTAGCTTTTGTGTCAGATAGACATTTGTCGATTGGTAAATCGATTGCTAGCATTTACCCATTGGCTAAACATGGCATTTGCATCCATCACTTGCTGAATAATGTCATAACGTCTCACAAGGGAAAGGGTTTGGCGGGTCTGGTTGCGAAAGCCTTAAAAGCGTATAGGATTGCTGAATTTGAGAAATTATTCACAACAATTTGTAACATTAGTCCCGCGATTGGAAGATATCTAGAGGATGCTGATGTCGAAAAATGGGCTCGCTGTCATTTTCCAGGATACAGGTACGATATCAGAACCACCAATCCTGCTGAATCAATAAATGCAGCGTTGAGATCGCCTAGAGAGTATCCAATAATTCCTTTGTTATACAGCATCAGAGAAATGTTGACACGATGGTTTTATGAGCGTAGAGCATTAAGTGCAAAGCAGACCGATCCTCTAACAGTTGAAGTGGAGAAAAAGCTTGATAGAAGGATAGAAAAAGCTAAATTTTATGTAGCTTATCCGGTTACCGAGCACATGTTTCAGGTTAAAGGTGACAAGTCTGACTATATCGTTGACTTGGAAACCAAAACGTGTTCATGTGAAAAGTTTAACTTAGTAAAATTTCCATGTCGACACGCCATAAAAGCAGCTTTTGCTAGTTGCAAGGATCTACACCCATTTGCCGACGAAGTTTGGTCCACTAATGCATGGAGAACGTTGTATGAGGAAACCATTAATCCAATAGGTGTGCCTGAAGATGAATGGAGTATCCCTGAAGATGTTGAAGACGCAGAAGTTCTACCACCTGAGACACGAAGAAGCCCTGGTAGAAGAAAAAAACGAAGACACGAAACAGTCGAAGACAAGATACGATCATCACAAGGATCACAAAGGTCTAAGAAGCACAAGTGCAGTTGTTGTGGTCAAGAAGGACACAATAGAACGACATGTGATATAGCAATATAATAACGGTAATCCCAATTCATACGCATGATCTTATTTTTTTGGATGGTAGTTTCCTTCATGTAATTAACTCTATTAAATTTGTTTCAATTTCAGGATTGTTCTCCAAGTATGATTGTTGAGGACAAAAGATGAAGGTTCAGCGTTTATGGGTTTTATGTCTCTCTGGTGATGTCTTCGACCTCACGGTTGTCTTTTATAAAGCTTTGTATTCTATATCTTTTATTGGCATCTATTTTTAGATTTTTCGTTTGACTATGTTTTTTTTAACTTTAAAACGTGAGTTAATTAGGGACATTTCGATTGACTGATTTCCTCAAACTCTTTGTTATTTCAAGATTATGCAAAATGTTTTGTCAAACGTATAGATTGTTTCATATGATTTGATTTCACGATTGTCCTCAGAATTTGCCTTTTTCGTCTGGAAAGCAGATGGATCGATCCAAAATTGGATGGATCGATCTGGCTCGATCTGGAAAATTCATGCGCGCCAGATTTGTCTGGATGGATCGATCCAGATTTGGATGGATCGATCTGGCTTGGTCTAGAAAATTCATGCGCGCCAGATTTGTCTGGATGGATCGATCCAGATTTGGATGGATCGATCTGGCTTGGTCTGGAAAATTCATGCGCGCCAGATTTGTCTGGATTGATCGATCCAGATTTGGATGGATCGATCTGGCTTGGTCTGGAAAATTCATGCGCGCCAGATTTGTCTAGATGGATCGATCCAGATTTCGATGGATCGATCTGGCTTGGTCTGGAAAATTCATGCGCGCCAGATTTGTCTGGATGGATCGATCCAGATTTAGATGGATCGATCTGGCTTGCTCTGGAAAATTCATGCGCGCCAAATTTGTCTGGATGGATCGATCCAGATTTGGATGGATCGATCTTTCTCCTTCTTGTCTCATCTCCTGCACATGCTTTTTCTGCTCGGCGGATTGATATATCTTCGTTAAAAATGGCATAACTTTATAACCGTTGATCGGAATGACTTCAAACCACCTCCAAATAAAAGCTAACTCAAGTGGCTATCTAACATAACCTTTATTTCCAATTCTCCCTAATTAGAGCTGCTTTGATTTCCTCAAACTCTTTGTTATTTCAAGATTATGCAAAATGTTTTGTCAAACGTAAATATTGTTTCATATGATTTGATTTCATTCGATCCTTACTTTCCTATAAATATTCAGATTTGTACGAGAATGACGACCGCTACATCTTTCTATCGGTGGGGTAGCTTGAGATCCTTTGCTAATGTTAGTGAAATCAACAAGAACGAGATGTATGATAGAATATGGAGACAAATGCAGATTTTTTCCATAAGCTCTGTGTGAATTTCCTTCATAATTCGAGGGATGGTGACTGCGTATGCCTCCACATGTCTTCTGTTGTTGTTACCGTAACAGTCAAAGACTTCAACTGTTCGTAGAATGAAGTTAATGCACATCGAGATCCAGTGATTATCGTTGACGAAGAGTGGGAAATAAATTCTGTCGAAATCTAAACCCCATTTTTTGCATGTCTTCCCATGAGAAGGCAAATCACCGTTGGCGTAAGCTAGAATCGAAGGATTCCACTTGTGGTTGCGTTTGTTTGTCAGATACTTCTTATACTCATTCTTGAGTTGCATGGCAAACAAGCAGTTCATGAAACCAACACGATCTAACTTCAATCGATGTAAAGATCATTCTCTCGAAATAAATACATTGTAGCATCCATATCCTAAAAATTATAAAAAAAAAAACAATTTTAAGACTCTATTAACTGGTACATGTCTAGTAAATTAAATAATACAAAATTTACTAACAAATGGTAAAATGCACCTCGTTCCCAAGCCATACTTTCCGTCCCATGATTCTGTTTAGTAATGTATCATTGATAACAACTGGTCCGAAATTCAAGGTCCTGAAAATGTTAAAACATGAGAATTAAAGTAATGGGTGAAGCTTAAAGTAATGGGTGAAGCTTAAAATCGTTAATTAATTGAATGACTTACTCCATCTTCATAGACCATTCATTAAAAGCGTTCCATCTAGCTTCTGAAACAAACACTAGGACAGAATCTTCGTGGTTTTGACCTGGTTCAATATCGATCTTTTTCCCCAAATTTTGTGTTTGATCGAACCCGGGTACTTGTGATTTTTGTGAAATGTGACCCACAGATTTTTCAAGATAATCTTATGTATCCAAATTCAGGTCTATATCTCGAGATTCATTGAACAGATTCTCGAAAAACTTTTCGTCTTGCAAATTCGAAATTACAAACGAAAATGCTATGTTAAAATCGTTCCCAAAACATTACATAGAGTATATAATACATTACATGATAATTATACAAATACATAAGGGAATTATCAAAGATAATTTTACAAAGTTATAAATAGATAATACAACAAAACCAAACAAACATGTAGCGTGGAAGTCTATTTGTTACGTACCACAGATTTACTCTGCTTCTCTGTTGGACTGGACAGGTGCAAAGTGTGTTTCTTGCAATAGCATGTGTGGAGATCGATTCCTTGAGCTTTGACAACTCATCCTCTATTTTTATCAATATTGCATCAACTTTGTTCTCAAAAGAGGAGAAAGAAGCGTCAAACAATCCTTTTATAAAAGACTTCATCTCTTCATTAAAGGATCCATGTGTTGCTGCTACACGCTGGCACAATAACTTCTTTTTGCGCGTCTCTGCACCATGATCAGGTTGCTTCTTCCTAGACCTCTTCACACCAGAAGCTTGGTTTCCTTTATCACTCATATGTGGGACTTCGGTGACATCTTCAGGAACCTCATTTGAATCTTCTACATCATCACGCTCCTCTACATTCTCAATATTGGAACCATCCAAAGCTTCATCTTCATCACATTCCCATATATGGTCTTCAAAGCAATTCCCATCTCTGATCATATCATTTAGCGTTCTCACATCAGGATCTTTGATTTCATCAGGCCATAAGAAGTCAACAGACTCGAAGACATCAAAATTTCCTGTGAAAGATATATATGGATAAACCACATCCTGCAAAAAAAAACATTTACCAAAGTTGTTAGATAATCAAAATCAGCATATGATAAGAAACCATATACCTAAAACTAACCAGGAACATAGCAATAACAAAAAGGTAAATTAAAGATGAAATCATCTAAGGAACAGTTCAAGAACCATTAGCCATTACGTTTTCATCATCAAAAGGTAAAAATCAAAATATGACCGTGGTAATGTCATCATTAGCCATTACGTTTCAAATATTCTAAAGCAATATTACTCTAATAAAAATCAGAGGAAATAGCCATTACGTTTCAAATATTCTGGAACTCACAAAAGATGATAAAATACAAGTGTCCAGAATATTAATAAGAAAAAAAATCAGACTATGACTACACATTTAAAAATCAAAATATGACTACACATTTAAAGAAACAAAGAATGTTAAACTGACCTTCGCTGTAAATGTGCCCTCGAGTATAATGATGTCCTCATACGATACTTTTGCAGAGCCTTTCCAGTTAGAACATCGAGGAGATTCTGTAAATTCACTATTAATCTTCTTCCCCAACAATGCTCCAATGGCTGGAATTGCTTCCATAATCCAAATCTGAAATGCGTAGGAGAATCCATCCAGAATATAGCTGTCGGATTGCTGAATCAATTTACCTTTTGTTTTCTTGATAGCAGCAAGTAGATGTTCAAACGATTCAAGACCCCAAGGATATGTCCAAAGATTGCCAAGATCCATTACCAACTTGATGTACAAATGGGGGATGTTTTTCTTCTCATCAATAGCCATTACCAGCCCAGCTATGACACAAAGATACACCAAACGGATTCTGTCCACATGAGTCCACGTGTCAACAACTGGTAGGTGATTATCCATCAGCTTCTTTATGCAAATATTTCCTTTTCTCTTCAACAGTTTACTCCAAAACCCTTTGTCATATGTCCACTTCTCAAAATCACTTCCATCATCCTTGCAATTAAACCATGTAACTGCATGAAACTCTTGCAGTGAAAATCTCAGTGGCTTCCTTCCAAACACAAACCATAACTCATGCTTCTTCTTTGTAACCAATTGCCTACACAGGATGCTGTGTATCGCCCGAGCTGAGTATCCTAGACCATTCTCATGTATTGCAAATACATGAGCAAATACTAGATCTCTTTTCACTTCATCATACTCTAATGGCAGTGCTTCATTTATTTTGGTCAGAGGAGTCATTTTGCAGCTGTTGTTAATTTTATCTGCTTGTGGCTCGTTCCCATATCTGAAAAGGCGTTTTGGATATTCGCCTTCTATGCTTGAACCTTCCATGCCTGGAAAAAATCAGAGATTGAAATGTTAAAAACCCAAAGAAATACATGACAAAATCTATTCTGTATCATATTCTGCGTTTGAAGATTTACAAATACTAATACATATACCACGGAAAACGTATATAACTGATAATATTACTAACAAAGACAAGACATAAGCAACACACCTGACCATGGCTGTCATTGTTTCTTTTTTCACAAAAACAAGGAAAAAAAACAACAATTTATAACACTAAGAGTAACGGAGAACACAACCATAAGCGCACACACAAGAGCCTTATGCTACACCTCAAAATCAAATCACAGTCCTATAACACAACCATAAGCACACTAAATAGCTATAAATTCCCCTCAAAATCAAACCAAAGTGCTATAACACAGCCATAAGTACACACAAGAGCCAACTTCACCTCAAAATCAAATAACAGTGTTGTAACAGAGCCATAGTTAAGCACACAAAAAAGCAATACTTCACCTCAAAATCAAATCACATTACACACACATCTATATGCTTATGGTGAACACATCTATATGCCAAATGTGGATGGAAAAAAACACTTAAAAACACAATCTTTAGGTTTAAGAATATTCTCTAACAATACAAGCCACAATCCCACATAAAAAGGCATTATGTCTATTTTAGCATAAAGCTTTTTACGTTACAAATGTAAATCATGAAACAGAAACTTCTAAGATATCCATGTGCCTACTGTTTTATGTACATCTACATACCTCACGTAGCTGCTCAACTTCAAGATTCAGAGTCTTCTTCACCACAGAGAGCTCCTGTAAAGCAAAGAGGAGCAAATTATTATAACAAAAACAAAGACAGTGAAGAATAAAGCTTTTGAGACCGTAAATAAACCAATTACTCACCTCACGGTGGACTTTAACTGGGCTGTCCAATTTAGCTCTCTAAATTTGCAAGTCCTGTGACAGTAAAGAGACATATGTATAAGCTTGATTTGTTTAGAAAAGACAATAGATGCATAAAGAATACTAGAAAAGTCGATATGAGAATATGGCGTTATAACCTATTTCATATTCCGGATCCAGTTAAGTAAATCAGCCCTTGATTCGTTAAGTTCCTACATATAACGAGAACATGAATGTATTGAGATTCATAAATAGCAAAAAAAAAAAAAATGTAAAGGCATCGAATTTAAGGCTATAAACAACAAGAATTTTGAAGCTAACTAGAGTGAGTTGTTGGATTACCTGGGAGATATCGAGAAGCGGTGTGTGAAGCAGAGGAGAGAGAGGCGGTTTGAGTCACTCGGGTTTCTCCACCGGAAAAGAACACAAAGGAAGCTGAGATTGTTCCGCCGGAGGACGAAGAAATCGATTGAGGATATAATGAAGAGGATATTTAACAAATCGAAGAGAAGAAGTCGAGTGAAATCGATTGAGAAGAATTCATCTCCTCCGCCGGAAGAGGAAGAAATCGCAACTTCTCTGATGGCTGAGAGAGATTAGGGCAATTATCCCCAAATCGATTTTTTTCTTTCTTCTAAAACAAAGATGAAACCTCTTTCTCAATGAGAGGGTTTGCTCTTAAAATCATATTCCCAACTTTTATTTTATTTTATTTTTGACAAACGAAATTATGTACATTAAATGTTTTTCCAATTATGAGAATTAAGGGCAAAATAGGATTTAAATCATTACAAAGTTTTAGATCACTAAACTTTTTAAAAAAAGGTATAAATGGACAAAGGTTTAGATCACTAGTTAATGTCTTCTTGCATCTAGATTTTTCAATAAAGGATATTGAGTTCTAGGTCCAAGATTTCATAAGATAGCCAATAAAAAATGCATTAGATCATAAGAATGAATCTAAATTTATTAAAATGGTCTTATCTAAGTGAAAACAGTGAGGATTTGATGGATACTTAGTAAGATGTGTTATTTATTCAATAAACAAAATTATTTTAACCAACAATATCAAATTAAAAATTCAAAAATTCGTAAATCAAGAAATCCATCAAAATTAAATTTAATAAAGTATAAAGGATAAAAATGATTAACTTAAGAAAATGCAAAATTAAAAATAATATTGGTACATATTATTTGTTAATTTAAATTTAAAAATTGATTTTTAATAAAAGAAAAAAAGAAAATTTTATCTTTTTATGGACCATGGTTAGGTGGGGTGGTTCATGTGATCGGGTTGTGATTATCTGTGGTTTGAGACAGGTTGATCTGTGTGGTCGAATTTTTTCGACCATGGGTCATGGTCTGGGTCAAGATTTTGTTGACCGTGGGATGTAGGTCGACCATGGGTTACGATCTGGGTTGATGATTTTTCCGACCCTGGGTGTGAGCTGGGTCGAGTGGTGGTATGTATCTGGGTCATGTGGTGGTTTCGACCCATGGTCGAGAGGCATCAGTTGGTGGGACGATTGGTGGGTCGTGTGTGCGTACCTGGATCGAGTCATGGTATGTCCCTTGGTTGAGAGCTGTACGTATGTGGGTCAAGTGGTGCTCGATTGGTGGGACGTGAGATGCACTGGTCATGATAGTTACAAAGCACCACATCAAAGAAGGTTACATAAGAAAGAAGATCCCAGAAAGTTTATTATTTCTTGCACAATCAATGATGTGAACTTTCAAGATTGGATATGCGATACATGAGCCAATGTGAATATTATGTCTAAAGCCATTGCAAAGAAACTGGGAATTGTTAATGGAAAGCCTTCTCAGATATCTATCATTTTTGGAGATGATTCTACCAAGACTCCACAAGGTGTGATTCATGATCCAATACTTGAAGTAGGAGGTTCTCTTGTTCCTACTAATTTTCACATTCTAAAGTCGAGCAACAACCCTAACAAGCCACTAATTCATGGAAAATCCTTCCTTGCAACTTCGGGAGCGAGTTTAGATCTCTTTAATTAGTGTATCTCTCTTACGACGGTAAAGAAAAGGGTATTTTACGTTGAAGTTCCTATTGATGGCATCTCTTGTATGACTTGAATGAGGTGGAAAAAAAGTTTTGACCCTGGAGATGACAAGAAAAAGTTGAAAATGTCGTTAAGAAATTTGCTCCCACCACACCAAGAGAAGACATTAAACCGCCAAAGTCCAAGAGCAAAAAGATCCCATGTGATCCACATTCGACTTTTACCCCTTTAAGGTATGATGAAGACTCAATTGAAGTTAATGTGAAGCGTAAAGGGTCCTCAAAGCCTTTCTCTAAATTCAGAATCATCATTCCTACAGAGTTAAAAGAGAAAGCCGAAGAAGCTGTCAAGGAGAAGCTAGATAATACATTGAAGTTTCTCCAAGGTGTGACTGGTCTTCATGACAACAATGGAAACAAGCAAGATGCAAATAGACGATGTCTCAAACCATCAAGTGTTGAGTGTAGAGAAGCTAAGGGAATACCGATTTCCTTAGACGTTTCGCCTCAGGCCTAGAAAAATGGCAACCAAGTCGAGCTAAACAATTTTAAATAGAAGCGATATATTGGGAGGCAACCCACTGGTAAGTATTTAGATTTATTATATTTCATTGGTTTTTAAAAACTTTCCTTCATTTCTCAGGAAAAAATTCATCGACAGATCAGGGTAGTGATCGATCAATTGCCTAGAAACTGATCGCTCGATCAGTTAGAGAATCGATCAATTACCCCATCCGAAAAAACCAGAAGCTACATATGAATAACTGATCGATCAATAGGCGATCATGCCTCCTATCGATCGATCAACCACCCAAGTGCGAAATTTTGATTTTTCCTTAATTAAAAAAAAAAATTAAACAGAAAATCAATAACAAGTGTCGTAAACGAAATGCAAATTTCCGACGATTTTTTGAGGTACCATTTTCTATTCATTCTTTTCATGTTCTTCAATTGATTATGAATTTTTCCGATTTAATTTCACATATGGATGATATGATTTAAGTCTGGGAGAAGGGGTTCCTCGTTATTTGACAATTTTGCTTTCTTTTGGCTTATTTTTGGTTTTTATCGAGTCATTTAAAAAATATATTTATAAGTCAAATTATTTTATTGAGTCAAAAATAGTTGAGAATTATGATATTTTTTAGGAACATATGCTTTGATTCACTACAGGAGATGTGAGTATTAATAGCAGTACAGTATAGCGTTTTTAATGTTTCTGCTATAGTTGAGTTATGGGAAATTTTACATAGCATTTTCCAAAAGGCAAACGCTATGATAGGATGGGCGCCAAAATATTTCGTAGTGGCGCTTAGTTATTGGTTCTATGATAGCATAGATGACACTGAGAACGTCATCGTAGGTGTAAACGCAAACTCCCGCAGTCGCACCCGCACCCGCTGCCTGACTGGTTTAAACGCAGCGGGTGCGTGTACGACAGCGGGAGTTTGCGGAAGCGGGCGGTAGCGGTTTCTAGCGTTATTGGACAATTTATACGACTGGTAAAACGGCTGGAAACGGGTGCGTTTGCGGGACGTTTATGACTGGTTTACAGCGGGTGCGATAGCGGATTTACATAAAACTACAAAAAAATACAGATAATATATAATTTATATAGAAATCAAAAATATATTATTACAAAAAATTTAAATTATATATTTTAAATAAATTATAGAATAATTAAATAAAAAATTTAAAGACGTTTGGAACATTTTATATAAATACAATAACATTTTTTATAATTATTAAAATAAAAATTGAAATCAAAAATATATTATTATAAAAAATTAAAATAATATATTTTAAATAAATCATAGAATAATTAAATAGTATTTTTACAATAACTTTTTTAATAATTACAAGTTTATTTTAGTTTAAATAAAATATATATCAAGTGTAAATAAATTTATATGATAATCTTTTATATAAAAAGTAAATTTTTTTAAATAACTTTTTTTTTGTAAATTTTAGTTTATTATTTAAGATAATATTTTAAAAATATATATATTTTTTCAACCACCCGCAACCGCCCGCAACCGCAAACGCTCGTGGAAAAAAACTTTTGATTTAGAGTGATTCCAACCGATATAAAACGGAACGGAGCGGTTTGAAGCGGTTTCTGTGATTGTTGTCAAACGCTACCAACCGCAACTGCCCGTAAACATAACGTTTGCGGGTGGTAGCGGATGAAGCAATCAAACCCTAAATAACAAAAGAAAAATGGCTCCCAAAATAAACGTAAATATCAATTTCATTACATATTTTTAAAAAATATTTGGTCGTAACTTGGTAAAAAAAGTTTTTTAATAACTATTGGTCGAAAATTAGTCAACAAATTTTGACCATTTTTCAACCACTCAATATCATTTACCCTAGATCTAGATCGAAGAACATCTCTTCTCCTCTTCACCGTTTTCTCCTTCGCGGCGACTCCATATCCACTTCTCGGCCGCCGTTCTTTTCCTTCGCAGGTCCCGATGTCGCCGGCTGTCAACTGCTTCTTCCTCCTTCATTCTTCACCTTCCTTCACTTCTCCTCCTCTCCACCAGTTGGCGATGCGTGATGTCCACCAGTTCCCGCGAACTTCCTATCCACCGACTGGGATTCCTCCGTGACGAGGTAAAGTCATTGATTCTTTAATTTCGTCATCATAAAATTTATAGGGTATTACTTGATGATCGATTGATTTTTAAAAATCACTCTCCGGTAACTTTGATTCTAGTGGATTGTTGAATATCCTCTAAGACCGTCTTGGCGTCCATACGAACGATGCGAAGAAGTGAGTATTCGCCCTACATTGTTTTGTTTCTATTACTCTCTGCATTTTCTTGTGTTGTAATCTAATCTTTTTGTTTATTTATGTGTCTTTAAGGTTAGAGTGAATCCTTCTACCTCCGAGGTGGAAATTGATTCGTCTATGGATGACCATTCGAGTAACTATGATTCCGACTTTGCAAGTGAATTAAATATGACTAAGCAAGTCAGATTTTAGTCCCTCCAAACTTAGATTCATTTTTTTTTGATATTTTGATGCAAACATTCATTTTTCTTCTTGTATTTGGTAGACCTTGACAACAACATGGAAGCACTGCAGATTTAGCATGTTTTCTTCTGTAGAGTTCATCGTTCTTAATTTTATTTCATTGCTGCCTTCTGTTTTGTCAAAGATATCGCCCGAGTAGTTTGGCTACTTATGCCACCGTTTACATGATTCTAATTTTTTGTTTGGTGGCAGAACAAGGGAGTGCAGGCGTCAACGGATCAAAAACCAATTCCTGAAGAAGTATGAGAAGAATTGGTTTATTCAGTTTTTTGTGTGATCCTTTCTTCTCTTTGAGTTGTTGTTAGATATGCTTCGTAAACTTATGCTACTGTCTTTCTTATTCCTTTAGAATTGGGTTTCACTCAAGTATCATGGACTTCAATCTGACTTATGCTCCATATATCTTAACGGAATGGTGGCGAATGGAAACTCTTCAATATACTTCAACCAGTGACGGAGCTAGAGATGGTTTACCTGAAAGATTTTACCACTGAAGAAGATGGTTTGACCAAGTTTACTCTAGGAAGCGAGCTTTTCACCATGATCTCGGGAAAAGCTTTGTGTTGTTCCGAGTTAATCTCGAAGCCCTATATTTGATTATGAAGAACAAAAGTTTTTTCAATTTGCAACTATGTTAACTCTGAAACTTATCAAAAAGGGAATAAAACCGGTTTAGCCTGAAAAACCAGGATTAAAACCGGCATCGGATTCGAACCGGATTAAACCGGGGTAGGGATTAAATTGGGTACCCCAAATCCAATTTTCGAAACATATTTGCATCTAAACACAAAATTATATGAAGTTTGTGTATATATATATTTGTGAGGAATTGTATTTGATCGTAGTAAACCAATAGATTTATCGTTTAGGGTATCATATGGATAAATGAGTGTTGACTTTAGGATTTCACAAACTATATAAGCTATTGTTTCATAAAGTATATAAATTTTTTTAAATATACAAAATAAAAAAGAAAAGTCATGATCTTTGATTTAGAATTTAGAGCATAAAATTTGGGATTTAGGGTTAGGATATAGGGTTTGAAATATTTTTTTAAAATTCTATTAACAATTGAAATAAATAAATTATTGTTTGATAAATATATAATTTTTGATAGTTTAATTTTTTTATGGATTAATGAGTGTTTGATTTAGGGTATAGGAATTCACATTTTTTCTAATTTCTCAATTAAAAAAAAAGAAAATACAAAAATTATTGTTTCATATTAAGAATAACTTTTGATTTAGGGTTTTAGATTTTGATAGATAAATGAAGTGTGATTTAGGGTTTAGGGATTCACATTTTGGAAAATATATTTTTCTGTTTATTAATTAACAAAATAAAATACAATAAATTATTGTTTCAAAAATTAAGAACATAAATAAACACTAAATTTTTATTTGTAAATTATTAAACATCAACATCAAATAATATACCAAAAAAATCCAACACTTATAACAAATTTTAAGTCTAGCCATGTTGTAAATCATAAACTCTAAAACCTAAACATAACATATATTCAATATATAAACCAAAAATCCAAAATCCAACACTTAAAAAAAATTTTAAATAAATTTAATCATTTTCTAAATTTTAAACTCCAAATCATAAATCTTAAAACTTAAATCCCAAACCCTAGATAATGAACCTCTAACCCTTACACTTAATACTAAAACATAAAAATTAAATCAAAACTATGAAACCAAAATATAACTATTTTGCAAATGAAGTTGATTATAAGTGAGATATATTATCAAAAATTTGTAAATATTTTTAGGATATATAGTTTGGCTTCCATTAATTTACCACATATTGCAAAATTAATCTACTAATTAAAATGAAAAAAAATAACAAGAGTGTTAAAATGCAAATAAAAACGATTGAATTCTCACTGGCTAAGCCATAAAGATAAGGATCACCCTTCTTTTATTATTCACCGTTGATTAAGATTAAAATCAATGGACATAAACCTTCCTCATCTCACCTCTCTTCATCGTCTTCTCTTCTCCTCGAAAAAAATCTAACTTCTCTCACCCAATCTCCAGGCGATTCGCTTCTCTCCTTCTTCATCTTCACTCCCAGAACCCTAATCTTCTCCAGATCCTTGTTATAGGATGATCAATCATCCGGTTCAACTCCCTATTTTATCCATCTTATTTTGGTTATTATGTAATCCGGTTTACTCTATTTCAATTGATATAAACCAGTATGTTGGTTTATGTTGGTTTAGTTGGTCATTGTACATGTAAGGCATCGTTGCCTTTTGGAAAAGGAATCAATCAGAACAATATCTTATCTTCTTCCTCTTTACTCTGATCATCTTCTTCCTTATACTGTTTCGGTCCCTTCGAGGTGGGTTTCTTATCTCCATACCACTTTCTAGGTCTGATTCACCTTTCTTAGGATTCATATAGTGAATCACTAGAGAGGATTTATCCCTAATACCATCTCCTATAACAATGGTATCAGAGCATCGATTCTCGGAGCTCAAGATGACAATGGAGACGAGAAAACAAACGATGTCCGAGATGAGCAAACAAATCGACGAGATCTGTCAAGCGCAAGCGAAGCAAGCTGAAAAATAGCAACAAACGACAGATTCCTTGAACGATTCGATCAAGAGGCTGGAAAAGTTGATGAACCAGCATCTCTCTCTGAAATCGCCGATCCCTCAGGAATCATCGCAAGTGACGAGCACATCACCAACGGAAGGAGTGACTACCTCCCCGTTACACTCTCGACCACCGGATCCTCCCGATCTACACAGATCCGGTCAGGAATCGTATGGAAGACACATGAACGAGGTCGATCGAAGCTCAGTCCTACTAAACGGACTATCGACGAGGCTGACTAAGATCGAGTTTCCGAGTTTTGATGGGTCAGATCTGCGTAACTGGATACATCGTTGTGAGCAATTTTTCATGCTTGATGGAACGCCACCGGAGAACAAGGTGAGGTTAGCTTCCGTATACATGAAAGGCAAAGCTTCCCAATGGCACCAGACCTACATCAGCAATCGCTTCGGTAATTTTCCATCTTGGCCTGAGTATATTATCACCGTTTCATCACGATTTGGTGACTTATACGATGATCCATTGGCTGAGTTGGTGAGTCTGAAACAAGCGGGTGAACCTACGGTGATATATTTGGAGAAGTTTGAGAATGCTTTAACCAGACTATCACTACCTGAAGCTCACTCTCTTAGTATATTCCTGAGCAACATGGACCCTCACTTAGCTCTTCAGGCTCGTTAAGTTTGAGGTTAAAACCATTGCTGTTGCTGTTGTAACTTGAGGTACACAAAATCGCCGATCCTGAACCCTCGAGGAGATCTGTGAGAGTCAGCCTGTTGGTTCATACGGTTCTGAGATCTGGAGAGATGGAACTTGAGCATAGCGATCAGCTCTTCCCTTTTCTGCAAACTGCGGTCCACCACCTTAGAGGAACTTTCTCCAGGTAAGTAAGGTAAGTGAATAGGAGGAGGCTGTCCAAACACTATCTCGTATGGTGTGCTCTGGATGAAAGCTTTGTAAGTATTGTTATACCACCATTCTGCAAGAGGTAACCACTTGCTCCATGTGTGAGGAGTGTCTGACGCCATACATCGGAGATAAGTTTCCAAAGTCTTATTAGTGGCCTCTATTTGACCATCAGTCTGAGGGTGATAGGCAGTGGAGAAACGAAGGTCAACCCCATGGACTCGAAACAGCTCAGTCCATACATCACTCAGGAATGTGGGATCACGATCACTGACGATATCCTTAGGCATGCCATGCAGCTTAAAGACATGATCCAAGTAGGCTTGTGCCACATCGAGAGCCGTATACGGATGGGAGAGAGGAATAAAGTGAGCTTGTTTGCTGAGCCTATCAATGACCACCAGAATACAGTGTTTACCATGAGAAGGGGGGAGTCCTTCTATGAAATCCATGCTGATGGATTCCCAAATACCGAGAGGTATCGGCAGAGGTTGTAAGAGTCCAGGTTGAGCAGCTAAATCAGGTTTACTCCTCTGGCATACCGAACAGTTTCTCACGTAGTTTTGGACCTCCAAACTCATCCTCGGCCAGAAGAAAAGAGATTTGACTCTATGAAGTGTAGCATCTCTACCTGAATGACCACCAACTGCAGAGTCATGTAACCATTTGAGAATCTGTAACTTCACTTCTGAATCATTGCCAACCACCAGTTTACCCTTACGCCTCAATTCCCCATTTGTATAGGAAAATGTAGGGTGAGAGGATGCATCAGACTTAAGATCGGAGATTACCTTCTGCAAATGAGGGTCTGACTGCCATAATAGCTTCAAAGAGTCATAGAATCCTTGGTGAGCCTGAGACAAAGTTATGTGAAGCAGTTGAGAACCAGTGACTCTAGAGAGGGCATCAGCAACATGATTCTCCTTCCCTTGCTTGTACTGAATCTCAAAGGTGTAACCCATTAGTTTAGAAAGCCACATTTGTTGGAAAGGAGTAGAAACCTTTTGGTCCATCAAGAATTTGAGACTCTTCTGATCTGTCTTGATAAGGAAAGGTCGATGAGCTAGATAAGCATACCAAACTTGTACAGCATGCACCACGGCCATCAGTTCCTTCTCATACACAGATAAAGCTTGGTGTCTTGGTCCCAAAGCTCTGCTGATATAACAGATAGGGTGGTTGTCTTGCATAAGAACAGCCCCAACCCCTGTGTTGGAAGCATCAGTTTCCACTACAAACTGTTTATCAAAGTCAGGTAAGGCCAGAACGGGAGAAGATGTTAAAACGTCTTTCAGAGTTACAAAAGCCTGGGCAGCCTCTGGACCCCAAGAAAAACCTTCTTTCTTTAGTAAAGTAGTGAGTGGTCTAGCAATAAGACTATACCCTTTGATGAATCTCCTATAATAGTTGGCCAAACCCAAGAAACTCTGGAGATGTTTCTGAGTGCTAGGAGTCGGCCAATCCTTTATGGTGCTGATTTTCTTAGGGTCGGTGCTAACCCCATCTGCAGAAATGAAGTGACCAAGGTATTCAATAACAGTGGCGCCAAATGTACATTTGAATGGCTTGAGGTACAGCTGTTGTTGTCTGAGTATAGAGAAGACTGTATCCAAATGGCTCAGATGTTCCGCCCAACTAGAACTGTATACCAGGATATCATCAAAGAAGACAAGTAGGAACTTCCTGGTCACATCCTGAAAAACATGGTTCATCAGGCCTTGAAAGGTGCAAGGGGCGTTGGTCAGTCCAAAGGGCATGACAAGAAACTCGTAGTGTCCTGCATGTGTCTTAAAAGCGGTTTTATAAACATCATGTGGGGACATCCGGAGTTGATGAAAACCAGCCCTAAGGTCAAGTTTGGAGAAGTACCTTGAACCACCCAACTCGTCCAGTAGGTCCTCCAGCAAAGGGATGGGATATTTGTCCTTGACAGTTTGTTGATTGAGGCCCCTATAATCTAAACAGAGTCTCCAGGAGCCATCCTTTTTCTTAACCAAAACCACAGGTGAGGCATAGGGACTAGAACTGTTTTGGATGATCCCCTGCATCATCATTTCTTTGATCATTTTGTCAATAACATCTTTCTGCGGAGAGGAATACCTGTAAGGTCTTTGATTCATTGGATTGGCGCCCATCACAAGTGGAATTTGATGGTCAAAACCTTCTCGAAAAGGAGGTAGATGAGTAGGTTCAACAAGTAGATCCACAAAAGAGTCCAATAAAGGTTGTAGGTCTGCTTGACAATCTGATTTGGTACCACTGGCCGAAATATGAGAGAACAAAGCAGTAGGACCAGGAGAATCAGAGGTTGCAGATTCACTAATTTCCTTGATCTGCAGAAAGGCAATTTGAGGTTCCTGCAGTAAGAGTTTGTTGAGGTTACCTCCTTTGATCACTTTACAACTTGCCTTGGTAACACCCCTCAGTACATGCTTGGACCCATTCAAGGTAAACTCCATCCTGAGATTGGAAAAATCCCACCAGATTGGACCCAATGTAATGAGCCATTGTACTCCTAGTACAAGGTCACAACACTCCAGAGGTAGTGTCCCAATCTCCGTGGTTAGAGTGTAACCTTGTAATCTCCATGTAAACTCAGAACATTTGTAGCCGGTTACCATATCCAAACCATTGGCAGCAGAAACAGACATAGGTTTTATCTGTTCCAAAGGGCAATCTAGACTCTGTGCCACCTGCAAGTCTAGGAAGTTATGAGTACTCCCTGGGTCTATCAGGATATGCAGTTTCTTCTTACCAACTTGGCCCACCATTCTCATACAATTAAATGTAGTGGAACCATTTAGAGCATTGAGAGAGATAGTAGGTGACTTGTCTACTTGTTCGCCCACTACTCTGTGATCACCAACATCCACCTCCAACAATGAATCAGTAACTGGTTCAGCTCCAGGTGGTTCCTCTTCGTCACAATCCATAACAAAGATTTGGGTTCTCCTATGTTTGAGTTGATGCCCTGGTGTAAACGGCTCATCACAAAACATGCAGAGGCCCTTACTTTTCCTTTCTTGCATCTCTTGGAAAGAGTACTTCCTAGGATTGCGGTCTGGAGCAACTCGAGGGATGAAATTTGGTTTAGCAGCTTCATTAGACCGAGGAGAAGACAACAACGGTGCCTTCTGATAGTGGTTAGGGTTCTGAAACCTTGCTGATAGACCGAGGGGAGCTCTAGTTTGAGACTTGGTTGGGGTGTGAAGCAACTCCGATTCATGAAGTTTGGCTATCCTTGCAGCAGCAGCAATGGTTTTAACCTCAAACTTACGAGCCTGAAGAGCTAAGTGAGGGTCCATGTTGCTCAGGAATATACTTAGAGAGTGAGCTTCAGGTAGTGATAGTCTGGTTAAAGCATTCTCAAACTTCTCCAAATATATCACCGTAGGTTCACCCGCTGTTTCAGACTCACCAACTCAGCCAATGGATCATCGTATAAGTCACCAAATCGTGATGAAACGGCGATAATATACTCAGGCCAAGATGGAAAATTACCGAAGCGATTGCTGATGTAGGTCTGGTGCCATTGGGAAGCTTTGCCTTTCATGTATACGGAAGCTAACCTCACCTTGTTCTCCAGTGGCGTTCCATCAAGCATGAAAAATTGCTCACAACGATGTATCCAATTACGCAGATCTGACCCATCAAAACTCGGAAACTCGATCTTAGTCAGCCTCGTCGATAGTCCGTTTGGTAGGACTGAGCTTCGATCGACCTCGTTCATGTGTCTTCCATACGATTCCTGACCGGATCTGTGTAGATCGGGAGGATCCGGTGGTCGAGAGTGTAACGGGGAGGTAGTCACTCCTTCCGTTGGTGATGTGCTCGTCACTTGCGATGATTCCTGAGGGATCGGCGATTTCAGAGAGAGATGCTGGTTCATCAACTTTTCCAGCCTCTTGATCGAATCGTTCAAGGAATCTGTCGTTTGTTGCTGTTTTTCAGCTTGCTTCGCTTGCGCTTGACGGATCTCGTCGATTTGTTTGCTCATCTCGAACATCGTTTGTTGTCTCGTCTCCATCGTCATCTTGAGCTCCGAGAATCGATGCTCTGATACCATTGTTATAGGAGATGGTATTAGGGATAAATCCTCTCTAGTGATTCACTATATGAATCCTAAGAAAGGTGAATCAGACCTAGAAAGTGGTATGGAGATAAGAAACCCACCTCGAAGGGACCGAAACAGTATAAGGAAGAAGATGATCAGAGTAAAGAGGAAGAAGATAAGATATTGTTCTGATTGATTCCTTTTTCAAAAGGCAACGATGCCTTACATGTACAATGACCAACTAAACCAACATAAACCAACATACTGGTTTATATCAATTGAAATAGAGTAAATCGGATTACATAATAACCAAAATAAGATGGATAAAATAGGGAGTTGAACCGGATGATTGATCATCCTATAACAATCCCTCCTTTCGGATTATCCATAGGAGACAGCAGCTCCTCGTCGGCGATTTCTTCCACCGACGCCGGCTACTTTATTCACAGACCTCTCCTTCTATTTCCATCTCTCTAATAGTTTGTACGCCTTCTCTCTGTCTTCCCTTATCTCTGTGCTTTCTCTTCTCGGGTTGATTTTGTATCTCCCTCTCTGTTTTTCTTTTGATTTCAATTCTCTATGCTTTGTTTATCGACTTACGATTCGCATGTTCCTGATTTCGTTTTCATTATTTGTGATGTGATTCTTGTTTCTCGTTCCAGTGAACTCAATAGCTACTGACTAAGATCTATGCCATTTTTCTTTTATACTTCTTATATCTTCGATTTCATAACCTAATTTATACTCTTGTAGAAATAATATACTAATCTTTTTTTCAATCTATGTTTGAGCCTTTTCCATAAAACTTCATGCTTTTAGATTAGACAGATTTGTTCAACATACGTTTGGTCTCTTTTGATTTACTACCACTATATCACTCACATATCGCCTTACGATTCGTCGGTGTGTATGGGTTGAGTAAACAAAATCACCCCTTTGACACAGATCAACAATAGATTTTGTGAAATAGATGCTGATTCTCCTTGCATATTTCGTAGATTTACATGTTTTATTACTTCATATGTTAAAAACAATTAAGATTTTTCTCCATTAATCTGACTATATTTTCGAATTTAATTATCAGAGGATTCTCAGAATATGTGGAGTCTAGTGCTGAAGCACTTTATCATAAGCTATGCATCGAGATTACAACAGAGTTCAATGAATGTTCAAAACAAGTCTGGATTTTCCTTCTCGATGAAGTTGCGATGGGGAAAAAGACGAGGCCGATTTAAAGGAAGAAGATAGAAGCTTGAATCTGTTACTTTGTAATGTAGGGTTTTTGTATCATAGGTTTTAGTTTCATAGGTCTTTTGGTTAGAGAACTCTTGTGCTTATTACCCCATTGAGTTGTAATTTTTGTTTTTGTCGACAAATTTGTTAATTAACATTCAGTTTTTAATAAAAACCAAAATTCAGTTTTTAATAATTTATTTTCGTGTTTATTAATGTTATTTTTTAATTATATTATGTTTGACAAAATATTAATATTAATAAAATAATATATTTTATTCTTATTTTAATATATAAAATAATTAATAACAAAATAAATAAATATGTTAATTAATAACAATAATCAATTGCTATTGTATGTATATACTATTGCATAAGAAAAACGCTATAATAAATGAAAACACGATAGTAGTGCCAAAAAACGCTATCGAAAGTGCCGGACCTATTATGACGGGATTAGACAGAGCATTTTCTACAACGCTATGGTATCGTTAGATAGCGGTTTTCGGCTGCTAAGAATATCCACATTTCCTGTAGTGATTTTGAGACTCAGTGACCATTGTAGCAGGGTTGTTCAGGACAAACAATTTAGAAATCTCATGACTCGACTATCCCCAGAAAATTTCAACTTGCATTTATCTTGATGAATCTGATTTTGACTCTATATTATTGGATTACTAACCTGACTTATCTAATAAAAGTGATAGATTAGGAAAACGAATCACAAATTCATGACTTCTTATTCTCTTTACCACTCTTTGTTGATCTTGAACCCTTACCTTTTTCCAGACCTCATGCACTCTTGTTTTTCATTGTCATATGTGCAATTATGTGCAAAAACGTCTGAGATAAAAAGATCGACGCAGTTTTCCAACCACCGTAGATGCAGGGATTGCTAAAACTTGGTGGAGTGCTATGATGAGATTCTAGAGCTTGGCTCTTCTTTAGGTTTCACTAAATCATGGTATATTTTGTGCCTATGAGACTCATATTTAAAAAGACCATTTTCCCCCTTTTGAAAAGAAAATGTGAAAAAGAAAAGGGAAAGGAAATTGAGCAATTTGGACTAAAAAGTATGCAAAACAAGCATTTTAGAGATTGGACAGCTTAAGAATATAAACTTCTAGGTATTGATTGCCAGGAAAAAAAAAAATCCAAAGATGGTTTTTTATTGCTTGTATGAAAAGCTTAAGAATACTAGATTTGCGTGTCCTCTATATCGCTCTGCAAAGTTGTCTCTTTATAGACTTTGGATTAGACCGTCTTAGCGAGAATATCGGAAACTCCCCTTTTTCCTCGGAGATTCGTATTTCCTTTTCCTCCTCGGGTTTGTCATTTCCTTTCTCTTGACCGACTTTAACAAAGACGTCTTGGTCCACTTGGAATTTTGCCTCGGCCCATGCGGGTTTCCCCTCGACCCATTGTGATTTCACCTCGGCCCGAGATGTCGCCTCGGCCTAGGATGTTTGCCGTGGCCCAAGGAGGTGAAGTTTGCCTTGGCGCGTGCTAGTACGCCTCGGCCCATGACCATGTCTGCCTTCGTGGGTCTTGTTAACTGCCTCGGCGTTTGGCGGAGGTTTGCCTCGGCGAATGCAGTCTGCCTCGGCGCGTGCTGTTAGCTGCCTCTGCGTTTGGTGGTGGTTTGCCTCGGCGAACGCAGTCTGCCTCGGCGAATGCAGTCTGCCTCGGCGCGTGCTGTAGTTCGCCTCTGCCCGTGATCATATCTACCTTGACCCATTTTCATGTTGATTTTGCCAATGGGGAAAACTGACCCCAACAGTTAGCCCCCCAGCTTGTCAGATCCGAAGTGATTATGACGAGGTTAAGTTGCCGAGCCAAAAATCAACATGCTGGATTCAAAACACGCATGCCAAGCTGACGTTGGTACCGAGCCGAAGTAAAGATAGGCTGAAGTTTGCGCCGAGCCGAAGTGAAGATAGGCTGAAGTTTGCACCGAGCCGAAGTGAAGATAGGCTGAAGTTTGCGCCGAGCCGTAGTTAGCCTATTTTAACTTTCACGGCTCCTAACATAATGATGAGTTTTTCTTGGGAATCAGGTACTCGTGGCGTCAGGTAATGATTTCTCTTGGAAATTCGAAACGTCTTTGCTGGTTCCCAAGACACGTATGTCCACGCGCCGAAACCCTTGGTTTCTCTATAAATTACGAGGCATTTCCTCATTTCCTTCACTTCACATCCTCAAATTTTCCAAGGTAGATCTCTCTCCTCTCTCTTCTCTCTCTTTTATTTATTTGAGTTTTTTGTTTGGCTCGCCTTTGCTTTGCTTTTTCCGGTCTATCTTCATCATCCCACGGTGGTTTCTTCGATTTTGCTGATCCATCTTCATCGATTCACGGTTGTCTCTTCGAGTTTGCCGATCCATCTTCATCGATTCACGGTGGTCTTTTCGAGGTTTCAGAAGTATCTTCAAACTTATCATGTCTTCATCCGATGAATTGCGAGGTTCTTTTGCCTCGGCTTATTTCCCTTGGGAACTTGGTCGAAAGATGATCAAATCCCCGGAGGCAAGTGAGACAGATAAAGCATCGATTTATGACGAGGCGAGTTCTGTCGAGAAATTAGATGAAGGAACAAGCGCCGAAGCAAATTTGGCTGCCGAAGAGAAGACGACAACCAAGGTGAATCTAGATGGAGTAGAAACAGATGCCGCGGAAAATTCAGTTGCTTAAAATAGGCTCGTCATCAAGGTTCCTCATCTCGTTGATTAACTCGAGGCAGAAGTGGCATTGCCTCCTGGTATTAAAGAGGAAATCGAAGAACCTATTCTTGACGAGGTCGAGGTGAAACGGTTAGAGAGGCTCTTTGTGAGTTACAAAGCCAGTCCCTCCAAGAGTGCACCTCGTGAACGGAGAGCTAAAGAGAAGAAAGCCGATCCACCCGGATCAACTCTGTCGACCGAGGAGTCCCTAGCACTGCTTAGGCAACGGTTCAGGATTTCAGAGGAGGTCGACCTGATTGTGCCTCCTTCGTCGGGTCATCCAGACAACCCACCGGTGAACTATTTCTGCTTATACGAGAGTTTCTTCTATGAGAGCCTTCTATGGTTTCCGATTCCAGGCTTGATAGTACGATTCTTGAAAAAACATGGGTTAGCCATCAACCAAATCACGCCGAGGGGAATGTATCATCTGGTCGGCATCTTGGTGTTAAGTTTTGAATGTGATGCCGAAGTAAAGGTTCGGCATCTGCTCGCGTTTCGGAAGGTTCCGAAGTCTCGGACATACTACATCTCACCTAAGAAACACTGCAAATTAGTTGAAGGGTTTAAAAGTAAATCTCATGACTGTGCGAGCCATTTTTTCTATGTTCCGATAACCGACGTAGCGATTGCTGGGGATTGCCTCGAAAAGGTTAAAACGACAAGGGTTGGAGACACAACTCAAGATCATAGTACAGGTTGAAAAGCCTTAGGCTATGGTCAAGAGGAATGGTACCGTGGATGGATTGACTTAAGTTCTAGATTCGTTCTGGAACTTAGGTTGGACCGTCTACGGATATCAAATTGTGGTATCTCCGGGTCATTTGGGTATAGATTGGTTCAGGGGGATTACATCTACTCACTCATGAACATGGTGGAAGCAAAATAAAAGGATGAGATTAAAGACATAAGTAAGTGCATAAATATAAAGACTTTAATATAAATGCATAAATTAAAGACTTAAATTAAAAAGCATAAAAGTAAGGACTTAATTAAAATTGCATTAAAAAGTAGAAGTTTTCTCCATAATCCCTTTGGTTACACATGGGAACCCAAGGGTATCTCTTAAGACCAATGGACTAAGAAAATAGAGAAACTTGTTGTTTGGTTATGACATAAGGGTAGTATTTATAGGGAAATGAGATGGGGAACTAGAGCATGTTCCATGGCCTTGTGTGATTTGGGTCTTGAAGTTGTGGGTTTGGAGGGTTTTGAGGCTTGTCTTGTGGGCTTGAGTGGGTGAAAATGTCACAAAGTTTCGGACACCAAATTCACGTCAGTCATCGGCCGACGCCTGGTCCGGTGGATGAGCCACCGGCCGTTGAACCATCCGACGCCCGGTGGACTCTTCTTCCTTCGTCTTTGTTTCGCGGCAGATTGATATGTCTTCACCAAAACCGCCATATCTTTTGAATCACAGAATAACTTTATTCGAATTCAAATGTGTAGCTAACTCAATATCCAATGTCGTGTCCAAAATTCAGCTTCATCCAATCAGATTAGGACCTTCTTTTGACATGATCATTGAGATGCTTTTAAACTGTTTCTGCACCATCATTTCGCATGCTTCTTTGCTTGTATCCTTCTTCTTCGCTTCCTCCTTGCTTCTCTTGATGTCTCTACCTCAAAGTGTGCTCCAAGTACTAAGATGAAGACTCAGATAGACCAAAAATACACATGCATGTTCTAGGACTCTAATATGCGGAAACTAGCCTAAATTTAATGAATGTATGCAAAATGCAAGGTAATGCCATAGATAAATGGTAAAACAAGGCTTAAAACCATTAAAATATGGACACATCAAGCAGCTTTGCGATCGTCCTATGATCTAAGAGAGGCTAGATCGATGCAGTGACTACAACCAACTACGTGCCTTGTCACACAAAGAGAATTGGAACAATTTATACTTCAAATAATCTACAGGAACTCCAATTGAGTGTTTGATATCACATATTTCTTCAAATTCCTCGATGTGATCCATAGGATGCTCAGATGTATTGCCATGGAACTGGTTCTGCTTAACCAATTTGATGATCTTTGGACGTCTCATAGTCTTGCACGCCTATTGGTGGTGGAATTATTCCATAACGGTTCTCACATAAGGCATATGGGGTATTGTAATCTCCCAGTGTAAATCGAGGCTCTTGTTGTCTCTAAAGAACAGGTGCAAGTAGAGGTCTACCAATGCGAGGATCCTGTTGGAACTGGGTTGGACGAGGCTGTTCGTTCTCATCATGTTCACCATGGCCTTCAAGGCCGAGCAAAGGTCGATTGTGCGGATTGTTGTCACACATCTCAGCTTACTTCGACCTTACCTTTTCTAAAACACAAAAACAAAAGAAAAACTAAAAATTAAATGAAAAATAAAATAAAGTCTTAGACTATATTATAGTCCTAGACTTGTAGGCAACTTTATCAGTCCCCGGCAACGACGCCAAAAACTTGATGTGGACTCATGTTTTAAATTTATAACCCTCAATATTCTTGTAAGTGCACAACAAACGCTGTAGTACTTAAAGGTCGAATAACTGGAGACTGAAAAACTGCACTACAAATCAATTGGATTCGAATGAAGTTAAGACAAAATAAAAGAGGTGTTGTAACGAAAATCAGAACTTAAAGTAAGTAAAAAGCAAGTTTTAAGTGTCTAGAAAAATCAATAAAAAAAGTGTTGGGCAACATGGAATTCTCCAGGGATCATGGACTGATTTTATAAAGCAGTTAAACTAGGGAATAATGTCGATAGATAAGTTCTAGAACTCCAAACACTGATGAATAATTGACCTACTCTCGCAGCGTACCTATATCTAAACAACCTAATTAATAAACTCTCACAGGTAATTATGCAGGAAGATATGCAATAACAATTCAGGTTTGATTAACATTCACAAATACTCCATAAGTCAACTTTCCCAGCTTATGACATCATGCTCGTTTAGATTAGTTCAAAAGATAAATCAGCACTTTTGGTGGGTCTATCAACCTATAATCAATTGTTAGTTAGCTACTCTAATAATTTGCAATACGTATAAATCTAGAGCGAAAAACTTCTAATAGAATAAAAGCTCTAATCTAATATCCCAACTTTATCAATCCATAAATCCCCTTTGAATATCCCTTAAACTCAACAAAAAAACTACTCAATCATAATCAAGCAATCCATAGCAAGAGAAAAGAAGAATTTCATAATTAGATTGAAGTAAAAGCACAAGGGTTTAGAGATCTCTTCAATGGTTACAAAGAGAATGATATTTCTCTCTCAAACAAAAAGAAGCTAAAAAATATGTAAAAGAGGCTGTAAAAACGTGGTTGTAAAGTATTGTGGATGGTGTTTTTGGTGGTGTTCTCCTCAATATTACAAGAAAAAGTATATTTATATGTCTTTTAAAGCTTCTAGGTCTTTGGAACCTTTCATTTTTTTATTAGCAAGTCTTGGACATATTTTGGACATGATTTTGGGCCTTGGAAACGTACAGATAATGCCCCGGGGTCTGAACGTTTCGTGACCCTGTGATTATGGTCTCTTACACCGGGTGGAGGGCTCCTCCACTTCCAAGTTGAAGTCTGCTCGTACATGTCTGGGCAAAATCAGCATAATTCTTCAACCGTTGATTCAAATAACTTGAGATTGGATGAAATCTAATACTTGTAGCTATCTTGTGTCCAAATTTGAGATCAATCCAATAAGTTTAAGGCCTTCAACGAATCTCAAACTTTCGACGCTTCGAATTTGTCTTGAAACTGCATTTGTTGACTTTTTGCCTTTCTGGTCCAAACTATGTTAAAAACCTGTTAAGACACTAGAAACTCCAAAAACACTAAAAATACATTTAAAACACTTAAAACTATTAAAATCATTAATGAAAATCCTTTAAAATCATAGGTAAAAAAAGTAAAAACCAAAGTATATCACTAAGCGACTTAGATCCCAGGAGAAGCCAAGAATTGAGCAATCTCTCTAGATCTGAGAGTTAAATCGAGTGGAGAAAGCCTAAAACAAGTCTACCCAAAACTGCTTCACCAACCACATCGCAGCAGATGGCATAGGGTCGACACGGTAAAGGCTAATCAGATCTCTGGCGAAAAATAAAGAAAAACTTGCAAAAGTTCCAAAACCCTAAAACTACTGCTTTAAACTAAGGGACAGTTGCTGATATGGTGCGTTTTCTAACTTTAATGTCAAGCGGGGTACCTTCGTAGTGAAAATTGTAGAACTAGTACACTTTTTTTGAAAATATCTAAAATACCCTTACGCTTGGCAGAGTCTGCGTGAATTGTGTAGCCTTAAGGCTAAGGCTGGACAAACTCTGCTTAAACTCTGCTAATTATGTAGCCTTAAGACAGATATAGTGTGTGAATTGTGTAGCCTTAAGGCTAAAGCTGGACAGACTCTGCTTAAACTCTGCTAATTCTGTAGTCTTAAGGCAGATATAGTGTGTCGATTGTGTAGCCTTAAGGCTAAGGCTGGACAGACTCTTCTTAACCTCTGCTAACTATATAGTCTTAAGGCAGATATAGTGTGTCAGTTGTGGTAGCCTTAAGGCAGATATTGTGTGTGCTTTTTTTTGTAGACTTAAGGCAGATGTTGTGTGTGCTTTTTTGTAGACATAAGACAGATATTGCTCGACAGACTGTAGCATACTGTTCGCAGGGCATGGCTTGACATTTGCAACATAACTAAATTGTATAAACGGTCGGATTTTGAAGTACTCCTCTCTTTTCACAATAATAACAAGAATGCCATTACTTCTTACTTTTTTTGAGTTTGCTATAAACCTTTTCAACCTCTCCACCTTTAACCTAGATTACTATTTCGATTTCACCCTCAAAGGGAGATTTCATATTTTCAAAGAGACGGAAGCAAAATCCGAGTATAAGATTGTTTACAGACTTCGATTTTGAACGAAAGTACGTACATTCTTCGGAAAGACGATCTTCGTTTACATCTAAATATATTCTAGGGGTTGAAGGCGAGCATATTTTCGGGAAGAACAAACACAGGTAACACTTCAAAACATTACACTAGTTATCTAAACCACCATCTTCTAAACTGCGTCTAGAGCTTTAGTACGTCTTTGGTAGAGCTTTTGAACATTCTCTTTTTTGCAGATAATGTTGCATTTGTTGACTCTTTTTGGACAATGGAAGGTAAAAATGGGTTGGGATTTCGATGTTGATTCAAGCAAAGGAAGCAAGTTGTTTGCGGTTGAAGACCAAATCAAGTATGAGGAATTTCTCCGTATTGTTTGTGAAGATTACAACTTGGAAACGCAGATGAATGCAGTCAAGATTTCTTATAAGTTGCCTACACATATCATGGAGGAAATGCCTAGCGACACACCTCCTATCTTCTTGAATAACGATAGGCAACTTGTAAACTTTATCACAATGGCGGAAAAAGAGGTTATCTGGCTTTGCGTGTCATGGAAAAGAAACGATGGAATTAAAGCAGAAGCTGCGGGTAAAGATGAAGCTTGTGATGTCAAAGAGGATGGTGGGGTAGATTTTGATGATGTTGGTAATGTTAAAGACGAGCATATGATGCCACCACCGAACAATAGCAGAGACTGCCGACAGTATGCAAAGAAACAGCAGATGCCGCCTTTATTCTGTGATATATTCGATGAGACGCCTACGAAGCCATTACCAATGAAGAAATCTGGATCCATTAAGGTTGGCGAAATATTTGATGACAAGGAAGCATTAATTATGCAATTACGCAAGATTGCAGTCATCGAGAAGTTTGATTTCAAAATAGCCACGTCGAGGAAGAAACTATTTATCGCGAAATATTTTGTTCCTAATTGTTCTTGGCGGATTCGTGCATCGACTCTATCAGTTTCATCTGAATCTCCAGAATTTCTCGTTCGGATATATAAAGAAGCTCATACATGCTCTGCTGTCTGTAGGTATTCTCGTCAACGACATGCTAATGCAAAATTTATTGGAAAGTTGTATGTTGATAGGTTTAGTGGTGGTAATGATCTTAAAGGAATCACGCCTAAGCATGTAATGAACTATATTAAGTCACTACATTGTCTTGACATAGACTATACGAAGGCGCATAAAGCGTTGGCATATGCACGAGAGCTGGTTAGAGGCACTTTTGAAAGGGTTACCAGGACTTACCTTCCTATCTATACAAAATAGAGCAGGCCAATCCAGGTACGATTACAAAGCTTGAACGTGATGCTCAACAAAGGTTTAAGTATTTGTTCATTGCTTTTGGTGCTTCCATCAAAGGATTTGAGTACTTGAGGAGGGTTGTTGTGGTAGATGGAGCACATCTAACTGGAAAGTACAGAGGTGTTATGCTGGTAGCTGCAGGTCAAGATGCAGATTCGAGTATATTTCCTATAGCTTTTGGGATTGTAGACTTAGAGAATGATGCTTCATGGGAATGGTTTTTTACACATTTGCGTGGTGTGATACTTGATGATAAAAATTTGGCCATTATTTCTGACCGTCATCCATCAATCGCAAAGGCCATTGAGAAGGTTTTCCCCGCAGCTGATAGGGGAGTATGTTACTATCACCTCAAAAATAACCTCATCTTAAAGTTCAAAAAGAACGCAATGCTCAGTTTGGTGTGTCGTGCTGCATATGCATATCGACTGGTAGATTTTGAAAAATTGTTTGGTGTGATTCGTCGTCAGAATAGTGAATCAGCAGTTTACTTGGAAGAGGCGGAATTTCGATTATGGGATTGTGCACATTTTTCAGGAGATAGATTTGGTATAATGACGAGCAACATTGCAGAATCCATTAATGCCGCGCTTAAGGAAGACAGATCATTTCCTGTTAAACATTTCGTGGAGGGTATTAGAAAGTTGTTGTCAAGGTGGTTTGTGGAAAGGCGAGACAAAGCTGCCTCATTAAAAACAAATTTCCCCCCAAACATTGAAAAGTTACTGCATGAAAGACACGGTAGCTTGGAAATTTTAAATGTTCATCATACTGATTCAAATTGTAGCCATGTTACAGGTGGAGATTATGATTGTGTGGTTGATCTACAGAAGGTATGTAAGTTTTTTTTTGCTATTTATCACTGCCAGTTTCAGGAAACGTATCCTGAGCAAGTCTGCCAGTCTCAGGAAATGTTTGCCTTGTTTATCTGCTTTGAGTTTGATTCCTTTTTAAAATTTATGATTGCAGAGACTTTGTACTTGTAAACAATATGATGTCGAGAAGATTCCCTGCGAGCATGCGATTAAAGCAGCATTAAGTCGGAAAACTGATGAAGCTACCCTGGTGGATTATCATTTCACAAAGGGCTACTTGTATTCAACGTACTCAGAACCTATAAAACCTGTAGACGAAGATTTGATTCTACCACCACACGTAATTAGTGAATAATGTCTGCCACCAGTCATAAAAATACCTTCCGGTAGACCGAAGGCAAAGAGATACCTTTCTGCTATTGAAAAGGCTAAGCGGTTCAAGCGTAATCAATGAAAAAAGAAAAAACATAACCTCACAGAGTACTCCATCCACAAAGCAAAAAACGAAGCAGAGGACTCAATCCACAAGGAATCAAACGAAGCAGAGGACTCCATCAGTTACGAAGAAAACGAAGCAGAGTACTCCATTCAGCGATAATATTTCACCCACTACTCCATCCCCAAAGGTGAGAAGGAAACGATCTCGTAGTTCTCCGACTACTCAAACACCAAATAAGAAAGCTAAACTTTCGCAGAGTACTCCACCACCACAGATGAAAAAGAGTCTTTTCCAGAGTAGCCCAAAAATTCATCACATGTGCTCAAAATGCCATAATGCAGGACACAATCAAAAAACATGCCATTTTCTTGACTCTGGCTTCACTCTGGCTCACTCTGGCTTCACTCTGGCTTTACTCTGGCTTCACTCTGGCTTCAAGTTTATTTAAACAAGAAAACAAATCTTGGTTTATAACTTTATTTATTTGTCCTTATTTATGGTGCTCCGTTGTTTTATGTTAGTCTTTAGTTTGATGTGGGTATCATAAAATAGTCGGTATCGCAGAGTGTGCATCTGGTATCGCAGAGTCTGCATCTGCATCAAGTATCACGAAGTATGCGTCTGATATCTGCATGAATCATCCAGTAATCTGCTATTAATCTTCTTGTGCTCTACTATAGATTTTACTTTTAGTTTCATTCAAAAAATATATATGCTAAACAAATCCGAGGGTAAAACATGTTATTCAATTAAAATCCACATCTTCAATTATGGAATCATAACTTTTCAAGGATTTATAAATACAGAAACAAATAAAATTAGAAGAAATAGTTCAAATCTCCTATATAATGCGGCAAAGCTGTCTTGCGAACCAATACAGGTAGCAGTTTTCACATCCAGGTTGATATTCGTGCTCAGTGGCACAATTTGGAAAAGGCAAATTTGGACAGTTAGGGTATTGCCACGTTGATGCAAAAGAATGGTTCATGGGTGGATAGAAAGCTACATCCGCATCCAGAACCTCCTCCCCAAGCCTGGTGAGTTTATCAAAATCACCTTCAGCGTGTACGTCGACACATAATTTGAGAAGTTGTGCAGCCCTTTTCGTACTTCCAGCACATACACACAGCATTCCACAGAGATAAGTTGCGTTAGCACTGAAAGGGACAAGCCATTCCAAAAGCTCCATGGCTGCGCTGATGTCTTGTTCTGCGGTCACGAGTCTTGCAGCCTCATAATAAATAGCAGTTGGGTTTCCGGCGTTTAAACATCTTACAAAAAGCTACGATTCGCCCCGTCTAGGAGAATTTTATCTGTGTCCTCACATAGATCGTCGATATTAAGTTCCTTGAGGACTTCATCACTGTGCACTACATCTCTACCGATCCGGCCTATTTAGAGGATGTGTCCGAGTCTCCACAAGGTGAGGCTGCCAAGTTTTCGTGCAATGACAGAGATAATGTCCGAAGGGAGCTATGGTATTTGCATGTTAACCTAAGATACTCTGCCTTTGAAAAGACAACTCAATTTAATAAGAAATGGCAGAGAAGGCGCGTAAATTTATCGTGACATTAAATGGCGCGAACACCCATAAGAATAAAGGACAAGTCATTTTTTACACATGAGGAGATGAATGACAGCTCATCTAAAAAGTATACATCCCGTCGCATTTGACTGAAATTTGGGAAAGGGTAAAAAAATCAATGAACATGTTTTTATTGCAGTAGTTGAATACAAATTCCCTAGTCTGCGAAACCCCTAGAGTCTCTATATCTATTTGTTTACCAAAGACACAACATTCATCTTCTTCGTTTCTATTACCAACTTTGCGACCATGGGTTATAGTATAACTCGAATTAAAATGGACCTTAAGCGGATCCAGGAGGATGTTCATACACAGATCCTCAGGGCAGGTATAAAATCTAGAACTCCCAAGTCTTTTTGGAGTTAGAAGTAGTATTATTTATGGATGATAATAGGAACTTTACGGATGTAGTATTATTTAGATTAAATGTCTGAGTTGAGTCTTATATGTTTTAGGTCCCGTTGGTGATTGTGTTTACGAATGGGAAGCAGCTATCAATGGACCCTCCGACAGTCCCAATGTCAGAGGGATTTTCTTGCTTACCATCCATTTTCCTCTGGATTATCCGTTAAAGGCGCCAAAGGTTTGCTTTTTGCTTTTTCAGTTAATTGTTATTTGTTGCAGGATGAAACTTCACTCTTCATCATCTTGCTTTTAATTGATATTCTCTTTCTCTTTGCATGCAGGTGGCTTTCAAAACAAAGATTTACCACCCAAACATCAACGGAAATGGAGCGATTGACTATGATATCTTGAGAGAAAAATGGTCTCCTGCTTTAACCGTGTCCCAGGTTTGGAATTTTTTTAGATTTAACAAAGTTTTGTCGAAAAAAATACTTCAACCAAACATGTGTGTTAATGGGATGGATTTTTGTTATGGAATTAGGTTTTGATGTCAATTTGCGCGCTGATGACTGACCCAATCCTAGATGATCCTTTTGTGCGGAGGTAGCCCATATTTACAAGACTGACAAATCCAGGTTCGAGTCAACTGCGCGAAGCTGGACGGAGAAGTATGCCATGGGATCAGAGTGAGGTGGTGGAGGCAAAGAAAGGAGCTGTCTCACCTGTGTTCTTTAGTATCTTTTCTATGTTTGCTTTAATATCTTCTGAAGACTGGTTTGCTATAAGTGTTTCATTTTGAACTCGCGGATTAATTCGGTTATTTTGCTATAAGTGTTTCATTTTGAACTCGCGGATTAATTCGGTTATTTTGAGCGAAGGCGCAGTATCTGCTTGTACTCTGCATCTTAAAGCAGATGATGGGCGGACTCTGCATTTAGGCTGCATCTACATCGCTTACACTGAGCATATACTGCGTCTTCCCAACTTGTTTTCATCCACAAAGGTCTAACAAAACAAAATAAAGTATACATAAATTACTGAACTATTATAACGAGACATACATAAGTGTTACTCCGAGTCTCAAAAGATTGAGTGCAATAACATTAAACAACACAGTTGACGAGGTTTATTCTAGGTGGTATTGTTACGACGAATAGGGTCATCAATGTATGCATCTTCAACCATTGAGAAACCACCGGTCTTAACAACCCTTAGTTGCTGGATTGCTTCTTCAACGGCAGGAATTGCTGGATTTATGAGGAGTTCAGAGAATGGGTAGAGAGCCGAGACACGTATCTCACCTGCAATGCCAAAGAGTCACCTAGTCATATATGTTGCAATAGTTCTCTATGGCTGAATGAAGTAGTAACACTACCTCCAAAATAGTCCATATTCCAATTTCGTAGCACGCAGAATATGACCTTCCCAATTGGCTGAAGTCGCCAGAAGTACTCAAATTCATCAGCAAATGTTCCCTTCGCAATACAGTTGATATTTTCGCCGCTGCAGCTCACAAAGACGAATTTATAGTACTTCGTTCTCAAAAGACATCCTAAACTATAAACATAATTAACTTACCTGAAATTCTCAATGTGAAGTGTAGAACTTTGTGACCAGGGACAACGTAAACGTCATCTGTGAAGCCTTGATAAATTTCTAATTTCTTGACTTTCACAATAGCACCAAGCAAATCAACTGTGTTATAGAGCAACATCAACATCAACATCAACTAATATTCCATCAATACTTACCAACACTAATCTTCTTATGCAATGAGCCGTTTAGAACTCTGCGAAATGGAGATAACGACACCATATGGTTACCACAGTTTCCTGCTACCTTTTTAATGATCGATTCTTCATGGAAGAAGATATGGAACTCATGGTGTGTTAGTTTCCACTGACCCGGCCTCGTCGTCACTTCAAAATCCCTAATCAAATACCATTCCCCTTCAGCCACGTCTTCAAACTTTGACAACAGATGATTTCGAATGGTTGCAGAGATCCGAACACCCTAAACCATAAAACCAAAGATTGTATCTATTCCTCTAAAAATGAAACAAAATCATGTATTCCTAAGAGACAACATAAGGACATCAAAGCATGCATTTCTTACGGCGTGATAATCAGCGAGAAGCAAGTGTCTTTCAGGTTGAAAGCGTGGATAGTGCTCTCCAAATTCTCTTACGACTTGAACCAAGATTCTTCCACCATTCTTCATGAGTGACAAGTCTAGAACCATATCTAAATGAGCCATTTTTTTAGACTGAAAGTTTTAGAGAAAAGTTTGGAAGAAAAGTTTTGAGCCTGAAATGTTTGGAGAAAAGTGTTGGAGCCTGAGAAGTTTTGATTCTTTTGAAGAAACGATTGGATTGAAGAACGGTAAATAATCAAAACTGACTTTTTACGGTTCCAAAAAATGTTAAAGAGTCAAAGCAATATCACATCACAAGTTTGGTTCGCGAAGCGCCACGTGTCGATAATCGCATGATGCAATACGAGAAACAAGGCATTGTAATTGTTAGAATGCGCAATGTCAAACAAACAATAACGTATAATTACCGTTATTCCGGAATAATATATTTTAGATAAGTTATAGGAAAATATTTCAAACTTCCCTACTGCAGAGTACGAACAGACGCTGCGAATTCTCTACGCCTAGTACTGCTTTGTCTCTGCATTTATCCTAACCTTATATTAAACTTCCCAAAAACCAATATTATTTTTATTATCTCAAAAACATTTACGATTGTGAATACGTAATCATTACGTATATAATAAATTAAGAATATATAGTAAAAATGAAACTTACTTTTCACGGTTCCATTGCTGAAGGGGACTTATTTGCTAGTTTCTACGATTCTTTATTATGGAGCCCATATTGATGGACACTCTAGCAGAGGAAGAGCGGACTTCTTTAATTGATACGACAATAACTTTTGATTCGACGTAGAACTACTTTTAAAAATAACTTTTTAGACGAACTCAATAAACTTATTGAATTGGTCATTGGAGATATTTAGAAAAGTTATAGTATAATATTTCAAACTTCACCACAGCAGAGTACGAGCAAACTAATATACTGCGCTTTCTCTATTTCTAATCTGCTTATTAAATAATGTTAGTATTTACTTTGCTCTTACTCTGCCTACGACAGAAGAAGAAGAACAGACCTCTATTTTTATTCTGCGTATTCTTTTATGGGGCCCATTTTGCTGGACGCTCTATCAGCAGAGGAAGAAGAAACTAATAAATGATGGGTCCGACTGGTAGCATGTAGTATCAAAGTTGAGTTGCAGTAGATGTTATATTTGATATAACTTGCAGTAAAAATATGCTGCATAAACTGCAGATTTATGTAGTGAGTTTGCTTTTACTTAGCATTTTACAGAAGAGGCTGGGAAAAGTCTATTTGGATTCTACGGTTTAGGGGAAAATTGAAAATTCAAATATCTTTGAATTTTTAAACATTATCAATCTCGTGGCAAATACGGGCTCATACCCATATATAGAACTGATCCTAATGGTACTGCCGAAAATAAACGATAAAAAGCACGCATTTGTTATATAACAGAAGAATCAAAGGACAACGTATAGGTGTAGTGTTGTTTGCATGTTCACTGCAAATGTTATGCAAATATGGTAGAATTTAACTTATTATACAATACAAATTTTATGCGGCTTCTCTGCAACAACTGTATTAGACGTATGTGGTTTAAAGCAGATTACGACATATTTTACGCAAATCATAGCATTTTGCTTGAATAGCAGTGGCATATTCGATAAGTAAGAGATAAATAATAACTGAATGTACCATAACATTAACAACCGTTTGTTAGAATGCGCAGTGTCATGCATTTACTTACTCTGCATTTAATTGGTAAAACAAACAATAACGTATAATTACCGTTATTCCGGAATAATATTTTAGATAAGTTATAGGAAAATATTTCAAACTTCCTACTGCAGAGTACGAAAAGACGCTGCGAATTCTCTACGCCTAGTACTGCTTTGTCTCTGCATTTATCCTAACCTTATATTAAACTTCCCAAAAACCAATATTATTTTTATTGTCTCAAAAACATTTACGATTGTGAATACGTAATCATTACGTATATAATAAATTAAGAATATATAGTAAAAATGAAACTTACTTTTCACGGTTCCATTAAAAATGTTAAGAGTCAAAGCAATATCAACTCACATCACATCATGCACTCTTATACGGCCATACTCTGCAGCCATCAATGGCAAGTGCGGGTTGCGCCAATTACTTTTGATTCGACGTAGAAATACTTTTATAAATAACTTTTTAGCAGCTACCCAATAAACTTATTGAATTAGTAGAAAATTATAGTATAATATTCAAACTTCAAGACAGCAGAGTACGAGCAAACTTCATATACTGCTCTTACTCTGCTACGACGTGTCGATAATCGCAGACATCTATTTTTAATCTGCGTATTCCTTTCTGGGGCCCATTTTGCTGGACGCTCTATCAGCTGATGGGTCCGAATGGTAGCATCTAGTATCAAAGTTGAGTTGCAGTAGATGTTATATTTGATATAACTTGCAGTAAAAATATGCTGCATAAACTGCAGATTTATGTAGTGAGTTTGCTTTTACTTAGCATTTTACAGAAGAGGCTGGGAAAAGTCTATTTGGATTCTACGGTTTAGGGGGAAAATTGAAAATTCAAATATCTTTGAATTTTTAAACATTATCAATCTCGTGGCAAATACGGGCTCATACCCATATATAGAACTGATCCTAATGGTACTGCCGAAAATAAACGATAAAAAGCACGCATTTGTTATATAACAGAAGAATCAAAGGACAACGTATAGGTGTAGTGTTAATTACATTTCTATCCATTTGGCATATCTCGCCACGTTATCTTTATTTAGTCGCAAACCAATGGTAGATCAATAGCAAACCAATGGCAGATCAATAGCAAACCAACGGCAGATCAATAGCAACACTAAATAGATAAATGTGACAATTACAAAACTAAATAGATAAAAAACAGGTGATATTCTACGAAGTGTCCGGGGAACGGTCGCGCTTCATCCCTCTAGAACTCCCAGGAACATCGCAGCCAACGTCGGCCGATCCAAACTCGCAACTTATACGATCCAAGAACCTTGACTGCTGGGTCAAAGTTGTTGCCACAACCCTAACCGAATCCACAGCCCTCTCCACAATCCGAAGACGAGTCTCCAAACCACATATTTTAGCACATAGGGCTTCTCCCTCCAACTCCAACTCCTCGCAATGAGGACAATGAACATTAGTGATGCGAGACGGATACACGTTTTGCCAAGTAAGCCTAAGGCGATCCAGGCTACCTGGACGGACCTCTGCTTCGTCGATATCGGCCCAAAGAGAACTCCCGTCAACTGTGGCATCAGAGAGAAGAAACTCAGGGCGCCGGTAAGGGAGTGGAATAAAAAAAAGGGCATTAGGAAAATCGGGATATGTGCGACGGTTCTGCGTTGTTAGAACTGATGAAGCGCAACAGAGAGAAAACGCATGTTAAAAGAGTTAGCTTGATCAATTCGCCAGAGTCTAATGAATTTTTTGTAAGAGGGAAATTACCTGAATCAGACCACAAGCGGGGAAGTCCGTCAGGACCGGAATGACGAACAAAGAAGTAGTGAATCTTTTCATCATCACCACCCTCAATTTGGAGGGGAAGTTCAACTAGAGATCTGCAACCGTCACGAAGAACAAGTTCATATCTATTAGACCAGGGGTCTATACTCCTAACCTCAAAAGCCCCAAAAATCATAGCACTGGAAACAGTGATTCCAGATAAGTCCGAAAGTATTTGGAGGGCGTTTATCAACTCCCATGAGTGGCATTAAGCTGGCTGGGTGCAATCCGAAGTTCTTTACAAAACTCCATCATCAAAAAAGACAGGCGATGGTGAAAACCTGCCTCAAATGAAGACCAATAGACGGTGATATAGCCTACCGGAGGAATCCCGGGCACATCTTGTACCTCTGGATATTTGAACCAATCTGAATTCCTTGGCAGAGCAGGAAGAACACTGTTGGGTTCGCTCCCGCCAGAGGAAGAAGAAGATGAGGAAAAGGCAGACATCAGATTCAAAGAAGATTGGTGAGACTGATGGGTAGAAAAGAAGAATAAAAGATACGCTTGCGTTCTGTAGCTTTTGGATTATCTTTGTTTTGTTTGTACACCCAAAGAAAGAAGAGATCTTTTATACTCGTTGAAGGGAAACCGTATCGGTATGGAAGCCCTAATAGGTCATACTCTGCAGTAATTACTGGACGCCTCTGAGATGATGCTGCGCCATGCGAAGGGCCACGTGTCGATCATCGCATTATTGAACACGAGAAACAAGGTAAATTATTAATTGTTCTACTACAATACGTCATACGCCACGTGTCGATCATTCATGATAGAACACGTTAAATAAGTAATGGCAGTGATTGCGACTACTCTTTTTATATTCTGCAATAAATTTAATAGTTTTCTGCTTAGGCACCTTTTCTGCATATACTCTACGAAATAACGGGTTAAATGATGGGAAGGTGGACCGCTGAAATGATGGGAAGGTGGACCGTTGAAATGACAGCTAAGCGAAAAAACTGACGTACGTGATTTTGCTTTATCCCTCTCGTCTATAAAAGAAAGAAGAACCCTCAAAATAACTTGCGGCTTCTCTTCTACTCAATCTTTTTTTTAGTCTGCGCAGTTGATTTTTATTTTTAATAGGCACATTCTCTGCATTTTACTCATTTACAGTAACATATTCAAGACATCATGGCCGCAGATCATTCGAAGAAAAGAAAAGCACCAATGTCAGACCTGGAGTTGGAAGCAGAAGAGAAGCGGAATGATGCAGTTATGGAGGCGGAAAAGGAAGGAAAGGATCGCCTGAGGGCAATTATTCTGCTGGTGCGATCTCAAATGAGAGCGAAGGACGAAGCTCACCGCGTCAAACTCAAGTTGGAAAGAATAGCCGGTAAACGCTCTATGTTGGAGAAGATGATGCATGAAGAACAAGTGGTCATGGATGCTAGGCGGCAACAGTTAGCAGAGAAAGAAATGATTGCTGAGGAGGAGCTGAGAGGAATTACAGTTCCTCGTATTGATTGGTTAAAACTTGATCTTTCGTTTATGGAGGACTAAAGTTATGTAGAACTCTTGTTATCCTAATTACTTTACTTTTCTTAAAATTTCAACAACATTTAGTTTATTTGATGTTGTTTATCTTTTCTTGGATTTGTTGTTTGTACTCTTTTCTTCGACTTGTGTTTCTGTGTGTATTCAAAACTTTCAAACTACATCTCCTTTTGGATGCAAACTACGGTTGGTGCAGAGTAACCTACATCTTGTTTTGGATGCAAACTACGGGCAGATTTTGGTGCAGAGTACAAATAGACTTAAATATAGAAGCAGAGTACCGAAAAAGTATGCGAAGCAGAGGACCTAGGTTTGGAGCATATTTTAGGCAGATTTTGAACTTATGTTTATATACGTACCATGTATGTTTCTGCAGATTCTGCGTTGAGTACTTCTTCTTCTCTGCATTTATAATAAACATCAACTTCTCTGCTGGAAAATGGGATGATTCTTCATATTCCTTTTCTAAATTTATTACAAAAAAATTCGAGCAAAAACTGGTACATGTTCTTATTCGTCTTGATCATTGTGAAATACCTAGCGGATAATTTTCGGGATAGGGGATATTTTGTCAAATCCAAGCTCTTCTCATTCTGAAGGATGGGCCTCGAGCCGTTTTATAATCTTCTCGATTCTCTTCTGTTTCTTGTGAAGTTTAGCCTTTTTCTTCAAGATTTTCTCGTGAGTCTTGATTGCTCGCCAGTACTTCTCGTTAAGCTGCATAAAATAAATTATAGATACATAAGGAACAGCAATGGAAAACTCTTGAAAAACATGCAACACCTTTACCTTAGTTATGAACTCCGTGGATTGCTGAAAACATCTCGGGTTATGGTTCATGAGTAAAACTGAAGGAATCTTCAATTCGTATCGTTCAAATACAGTTGTTGAACTCGCGGAAGATTCATTATCGTTCATCGGATTGAAGACAGAGGCTACAGATGGCTCTATTAAAAGTCGGCTATATGTGCTCTGCAAATAAAGAAGAAGTGTTGATGATAACCCACGTCATAAATACAAGAGTGGACCCAGTTACGAAATACAAGAGTGGACCCACTTCATAAATACAAGAGTGGTTGACGAAATCCACTTAAAATTACAAGAGTGATGACGCTAGATATTCCAACTTCAATGAAACTCTGCTGATTTTTATTATACTAAATAGAACGCAAACACATACTCTTATAACAGTTATGGGCCCATGTTTATGCTGAGTGTAAGCAAAGCAGATGCAGAGTATGAGCAGGTGCTGCGTATTCTCGGTTTACACTCTATAAGCGTAGTTTATGATGCGTGAAAATGAAGAATAAGCAGAATAAGTTCTCTTCTACTAAGGAAGGAAAAACATAAATTCTGCTTGTACGCCGCAGAGTTTATGTTTTTCATCCTTAGTAGAAGAGAACTTATTCTGCCCATGTTTATGCTGAGTGTAAGCAAAGTAGATGCAGAGTATGAGCAGGTGCTGCGTATTCTCGGTTTACAATCTATCAGCGTAGTTTATGATGCGTGTAAACGAAGAATAAGCAGAATAAGTTCTCTTCTACTAAGGAAGGAAAAACTTAAATTCTGCTTGTACGCCGCAGAGTTTGGTTAATGTAATATTTACTAGAACAAATCTCCCTATTTACTATATACATATATTTACTAACCATGCAATTAAATTTGAACGTCGTAGGGATCGTAGATACTTGCAATAATTGACTCATCACACATGCGTTGATCGGTATACGAAGATGTCTCATCCAACATCTTCGCAACCAGCTTCGTCCTCCAGGTCATCATTTTTGCATTACACAGTTCTCTTGCTGATATCGACAATCCTAACATGTGACACTCAATGTATTTGAGTGCGTATACTCCACAATCACCTACTTGTGGATGCATTTTGGGAACGTCTTTTACAATTGTGATTGTAAAAGCTGCTTGATCGTAGTCTTGAGGAAAGAACATATGAATTGCAGCAGGAACCATTTCAGCAAAAGCCCTCGCCGCTGCCACAATATCTGATTCTGGAATATTTAAGGAATCATATATGTAGACAACCCGGTCAACCAATGATATGACCGTCCCAACCCAGTGATTCGAGCTCACGTGCAGAACGAAGTATAATGTATCAACGTCTTTGCCCCAGGCCAACTTTGTTGTGGAATAAGCTGGAAGCCTACCGTGTACATTCTCGTAAGTACCACCAGGCCATCTTTCAAGCTCAAGCCACTCGTCGTACCTATTCTTCCAAAGCATTTGAAATGCTGCATCCAATATAGCAATCCGTGGACTCTTGAAAGAACTAGGATTTCTCTTTAGCCTCAGTCTATACAAGTTCAGTGATGCGTCAAGGTGCTGATAATAAAAGAAGGACAAATGTTAGGCACCAAAGCAGAGTCTACTAGACACACAACAACAACGGTCTGCCAGCTAAACATGAAATAAAAACTTTTGCCAGATCCACTGTTGACGAGGAAGAATGTACTTACCATATCGTGTAACCATTCCCTCGGCTTCAAAAGTAATTTGAAGAATTCATGGGCCGTTGTTTTCCCTCCAAATGGATAAATATTTGTTCTGTCGAAAAAAATCAACATTCAAGTTAGACTGCAAGATAAAATAGACGATCTTATAGGCTGTGTGTACTTACTCATCGGCTCTGAATACGTTCATCTTGTCCACCAGTGTTTTGTCAACATCTCCAAATACAATTTCGTAAGCAGATTTCTGGGCCAGTGGTTTTGCGTTGTTGCTAGGTACAACAGGAAGCGCAGTCGATTTGCTTAACCTTTTACTCCTCCTTGTTGTTAGCTGGTTGGTCTGGCGAAGATATCT
This sequence comes from Pseudoturritis turrita, assembly GCA_900406555.1. Lineage (NCBI taxonomy): Eukaryota > Viridiplantae > Streptophyta > Magnoliopsida > Brassicales > Brassicaceae > Pseudoturritis > Pseudoturritis turrita. The sequence goes on along the minus strand of OVBL01000769.1, from coordinate 85,776 downwards.
GGAGCTTTCCTATATTTCGATTTGAGATGTAGTTGGGTGGACTGAATCCACTGATGGTTCAATGATATTAACTGGCTGAGAGTTTCCTTTTCCTCTCCCTCTTCCTCTTCCTCTTCCTCTTCCTCTTCCTCTTTTTTCAATGATTTCAGTGTCAATCACTGAGCCTTTACCATCTTCAGCAGTGGAAGCAACTGTCTCCATGCAGACGTTGGTTATCAATGCCATAATGGGATCCTTAATGCATACATTAGTTTCATTTGCTGCAGCGGCATCCTTAATGCAGACATTGCTTTCATATGCGGGAGTGGCATCCTCTGCCTGAAGGCATGCTTTGGGATCATTATCTCCTTTTTCTTCTTTGGCATCTTCTGCCTTTTCACTCCCATCAATTTTTTCAACATCTCCAACTCTACCATCATCTTGAAGTTGTTCTTCTTTGGCATCCTCTGCCTTTTCACTCCCATCACATTTTTCAACATCTCCAACTCTACCATCATTTTGAAGATGTTCTTCTTTGGCATCCTCTGCCTTTTCACTCCCATCACTTTTTTCAACATCTCCAACTCTACCATCATCTTGAAGATGTTCTTCTTTGGCATCCTCTGCCTTTTCACTCCCATCACTTTTTTCAACATCTCCAACTCTACCATCATCTTGAAGATGTTCTTCTTTGGCATCCTCTGCCTTTTCACTCCCATCACTTTTTTCAGCATATCCATCTCCATCATTACCATCATCTTGAAGATGTTCTTCTTTGGCATCCTCTGCCTTTTCACATTTGTATATTTTTTCCCCATGGAACATATCTTGAAGATGTTCTTGTTTGGTATCCTCTGCCTCGATGCCATCTGCCTTTTCACTGCAATCTATTTTTGCATCATCTCCTACTTGTTCTTGTTTGGCATCCTCTGCCTTTTCACTCCAATATATTTTTGAATCATCTCCTACTTGTTCTTGTTTGGCATCCTCTGCCTTGATGCCATTATCAGTTACTTTTTCTTTGCCATCTCTTACTTTCTCATTTGAAAAGGAGCCAGAGGCAACAACCTTGATTCCTTCTCCTTCGTTGTCTTTGCCATCTCCTTTGTTATCCACCGTCGTCTCTTCTTCGTCATTCTGCAAAATTTCAAAGTAATGACTATTACATGAACTCAGCTTCAACCTCTTACACCTTAAGGGCATACTCTGCCGTAAATGATAATAAGGGATGCCAATGATGAATAGTATTGAATGCCATTATTAGTGTGCCGTAACAATTACATGTCTCACATAAATGAATGATACAACGTAGGCAAGCAGAGTATGCCATACCCCTCTATTGTTTTACCACATCTGATAGAGCATGATATCGCATATCATGCCAGTGCTTTGATTTCAACAATTGCTGAGTTGGACATACCATGCGATTGTCAGGTTTTAGTTTGTTGTTAGAGAAGCGAGTATCTTGCTCGAAACAAGTCATCCTCTCCATCAGCTTTCCAACGACCTGCGCCAACTTGTTTAAGGTTTCACCCAAAATATTCTACTGTTCCATGCTGGTTCGTTGCTGTTCCAAATTTACTCGTTGCTGATCAAGTCTGGCGTTTTCAATTCTAACTACAAGATCTAGTTTCGTTCTTCTTCTTATTCTTCAATTCCCTTCCGCTTCCTCTTCCTCTTCCTCTTTTCTCCATCCCGCTCTTCAATTCCCTTCCTCTTTTTCCCTTTTCCTCTCTTTCCTTCATTATCTACTTTCCTTTTTTTTTCCAGTGCGGTTTTCTGGGACTGGCGGCATTTTTGAGATGCTCCATTTGATGTCCGACAACGGCTGGCCAGAGAGAATGTATTTGATGAGATTATCAAGCTTGACATCTATTACGTCGTTACCTTTCCAACGTGGATAGATTTCTGCCCGGGATCTGTCACACATAGTAGTTACAATCACCTACAAAACAGTTATATGGTTACATAAATGTCAGCCAGAAGTCAGCCAGAAATCAGCCATAAGTCAGCCAGAAGTCAGCGTAACTCTGCCAGAAGTCTAGCGATGGGAATATGTAAACTTGTGCCAGAGTCTTTTTGCAGACGCTGCCACTGTGGCTTACTCTGCCAAAACTCTACATTTTCACTTCAACAAACTATGCCAAAGATATACATACCTCTTCACTCGAGAAAATCTTCTCCATATCGGGTATGCCAACTTTTCCCTTGTATCTTAGCAGATGTGTACCTTCAAAAGCTATAGGTGTTCCCAAATTTTCTCCCACTTTGGGCACATAATCATACGCCCAGACCTCTAGAACTTGCACGAACCCCTTCAAAACATAAGAGTCTTGCCATATCTTCTCTTTAGTTACGAACTTAACCTGCTCAACAAGATCTTTGTAAGCAACCCTCCCTCAGGGATACCCTTCGAAAATTGCCAAATCTATCATCAACCTAGCTAGGTTAAGGGGAATTTTGGTACGCCGATCAACACCCAACAGACCGTTAGACAGAATAGCTAGGTTACTAAGCCTAATTTTATCTTCCCTGGACCAAGATTTGCTTATATCTCCACCATACTTCATACATAATTTCACTATGTCCTCAATACAAAGGCTAGGACGGCGTATTTTGAGAAGACCCCGAAAGCGATTCCAGCTTTGGTGATTAGCTTCAGAAGATACCAACCCATCCAACTGCGTAATTTCATTACAGTTAAGACCTGTGATCTCTTCAAACTCGAAGAGCGAGAACCGTGCTGGCTGCCCCGCGATCAAAAACCACAACTCAAATGGGCTTTCACACTCCAATTGTTTGCAAATAAGATGGTGATGCACAAATTTCGCACTCCATCCGAAACCCAACTTCTCAAACTTACAAATAACTCCTAGCGGTGACTTGCAGACATAATCCCACACTTCTTCACCCACTACACCTTCCACCAGTGAAAGATGATTGAACTTCAAACTGTAGTTTATTCTGGTATTTGGATCTGGCTCGTTTCCTTTGGAAAAAATAATGGCAGGAAAATCCATCTCGTAATCATTCATATACATGATATATTCGAAGGAGAAATATGTTTTCTTTTTAACATAAGTTGTACTTTGACAACAGTTAGAAATTAAAGAAATAATGTATAAAAGAAGTGGAAGTATATACAAATATACATCAACAAAAACTCTCTACAAACGAATTCTCCGATTGCGATATGCCTTCGTCTGCCGTTGGTGATATTCAGTCAGTCTGTGATACCCTACCCACTCGGTTTTCACCGAGTTTCTCGAGTTTTCTCGTTTCAGCTTATACCGGTTAATGCACTACTGGTGATTGTCTTCTGCCATTGGTGATATACATTAAGGGGTAGCGCTAGTATTTTCAAAATTATTTTAGAACATAACTAAAATTATTTCACAACCACGAGCACTTCAACAAGAATCAGTCACCATTCTTTTCAAGGCACCTGCGAGTTTGAGGAGTGGACACAAGAAGGGTTTAAGCACTTGAAGGAGTTGGAGGATATATGGACTACTTGACCTACCCCGCGCCAACCATGCATTTCCTTGCCACGGTGAAGTTCATTGAGTTTGAAGCGAATGGACATGGATATGTCTACTTCATGGTTGGGCCAACCCAATACTCACTCACTTTCGGCCCGTTTTCCTAACAACACGCTCGCATAGCACTTTATGGATGAGGACGAGACGCCTTGTGTTGTTTCTTCCACCCCTTCAAGATTACAACTCTGATCACTTCTAATAAAACTGCTTATGAGTTTATGTTTGTTTGTTTTTTTTTTTGTCGGGAGTTTATGTTTTATTATGAAGAAACATAAGTGCAAAGCTAATTGGAAGGAGTCAATGCTCAGCTCTTTTTTTGTAATGAATTATCCTAAAGTCTGATACCAGTCTGGCTTTGGTCTACCGTTAGGTGGTTTGGTCTGCGAAACCCTAACTGTAAAAAAGCACAGCAAAGTATACCAAATTTTTGCATAATACATGTAGAATATAAACAGTGTTTGCGTATACTCTGCTTCCAACGGCAGAGACTGAGAACGATTTGTTTTTCTTCTGCGAGTAAAAGCAGAGACTGCGCATACTCTTTCCTCTCTCTACTTGTACTCTGTGTAGTCTACATTTACTGGCGTTGCAAATGTCAACATGCAGACAGTATGCCACCGGTCCGCGGTAACTCTACTGGTCTTAAGGGGTAGCGCTGGTATTTCCAAAAAAGTGTACTAGTTCTACAATTTTCCCTACGAGGGTACCACGCTTGACATTAAAGTTAGAAAACGTACCATTTTGAACTATTTCTTCTTAAAAGGAGGAAAAATTTATGTGATATTTATTGAAGCATAATAAGCAAAAGAATTAAAAAACACAACCTAAGGGATAGGAGCTTTTAGCCTGGTATGCTCATGTTTTAACCACAAGAACCACTGCAAGTGCACAACAACACAGTAGTATAAGAGGTATCAAATCCCAAAAGACCAATTGCTACGCTACAAATCTCCGAGAGAAAAGAAAAACTAAGACTGAAAATATGAGTTGTTGGTGTTTTTATGTCACGAAATTTGCAATAAAATTACTCAAAGAAGTAATCAAAACGTGTGAAATTCAATAAGAGAAAGCGTCAGGTTTCAGGGTTTTCGCAGAGAATCATGAATTGCAGGAAATCATATTATTCAACAGGGTATTAATTAAAAACCATTCTTGAACTCAAATCAGTATGGTATAATTAGGCTACTCTCGAAGTACTAATTACTATGTCAACAACCTAAATCTCTAAACTCTCGTTTGATATTTAAGAAGTTAAACATGTAGTAAGACCGAGTTGTTCCCAAAACACCTTAACTAAGCTCTCGTTGGTTAAGATGTTTTGCTCATCTAGATTAGTTCAAGCAATTTAACAACACTTTTGGTGAGTAAATTAACCTAAGAATAGCGGCTAGGTGGTCAATCAAGCAAACATCATTAAGCACAAATCCTAGATAAAGAACCGAATGAATTTCTCTATCTAAACAATCATCAAGTTAACCATCCATGATATCTCTTTGAATCCCTTCAAATTAACTAGAAGAACCCAAACATAATTAATGAAATCAAACAAAGAAATGTAGAAGAAATCATGATAAAATTAATTAAGAAGTACGAGGGTTTAAAAATATTCTCTATGAGAGATACATAGTTGAGATCTTCTCCCTTGAAACTCAAAAACGAAAATAAAAAGTTGGTGAATAATAAGTGAATCATCTATCTAAAGTGGCTAAAACGTATATTTAAAGGTGTAGGTCTCTTTTGGGTCAGTTTGGTGAAGTCATGAATGAATTAGGAAAATCGCATTTTGTACAGTGGACCGGTCTCAGACAGGGGGCTCTGTCTGGTCATTCGACCTGGTCTTGAACAGGACAGGGAAAAAATCAAAGGCTCTGCATCCGGTCCTTCCACCGGGTCCTTCAGAAGACTTTTCAAACCCATGTGCATTCTCTTCGTCTTTAGGTCGGTCTTTGCATCCGATTTTGTTCACAGCAAGAATGTGAAAGTTAAGGAAACTTAGAATATAATGAATCCAGGATAATATATATTTATTGTTGACCGTTGTAGTGTATGTATTTCTATAGATAATCCAATACATGGAGAGGGGCATCGATGATGCTCCTTACCAATTAACATGGTATCAGAACCATCCTCCTAAAACCTAATTTCTTTTTCTTTTTCAGCCGCTACATCTAAGAATTTCTTCCTCCTCTCCGTATAGTCTGTTTTCTAATATTTGATTTTCTTCTACTCTGTTCTCCATATACTTTGTTACTCTTCCCTGTTCTTTCTACTCGTCTCCTCCTAACTCGTCAATGGCGGCTATTAGACCTTCAATCAATGCCAATGATCATCTCATTACTCAGATTCGTGCATACATCCCCATCATCTTGGACATGAACAAGATGAACTATGATGTATGGCGAATTCTCTTCGAGACTCAATGTCTCAGTTTAACTGTAACATGGCCTCTCGATGGCTCTTCTCTTCCCACAAGACCCGAAGATACCACCTGGTATCAAATAGATGGGACGGTCAAAATGTGGATCTACGGTACAATATCTGAATCTCTCCTCAATTATGTCCTTAAAACTCAGAGAACTTTGGATCATCATTGAGAATCTTTTCCGCGACAACAAAGAGGCTCCAGCCATTCAACTCGACAACGACCTACGAAATCTCCAAATCGAAGATATATCAGTCAATGACTACTGCAAAAAAAGCTCAAGTCGATATTGGACATGCTCTCTAATGTTGACTCTCCAATCTCGGGATGCACTCTTGTTATGCAAATGCTCAGTGGCCTTAGTTCTAAATTCGATAACATCATTAATGTTATCAAACATAGGACACCGTCGTGCTCCTTCGGAGATGCACGATCAATGCTCAAGAATGAAGAAGCCCGTCTCAAAACCAAGCGTCAAACTGACTCCATCCATGTCGACAAATCCTCTTCACCTCAACTTGTCCTCGCCACTACTCCTCAACCACATCACCAACAACCAGTTTTCACAAACCCCGTGGCTAAAACAACAACTACAGAGGAAATTGCAACAACAAAGGCAATCGAGGTCGAGGACGAGGTCGCAACAACTACAACTCCAATTGGAACACTCGTCCATCGTGGCCTCCTCAAAAATCTTGGTCGCAAAACAATTTCAACTAGTCTCAACAGCAACACTACAGTCTACGACCAACCTTTCCATCTCATTTTCCACCTCAACAAGCTGGTCTTCTTGGCTCTTCACCGCATCCATCTTCTGGTGCAGCTTACCTTACTCTCACGTCTCATCCTCCTCAACCCAACTACAACAACCAAGAGTTGATTCCCACCACTTTGGCCCATGCCTTTAACACCATGACTCTCCACGATCTGGCTGATTCAGCTTGGTATATGGACACCGGTGCAACTTCACACCTTACCTCGTAGCAAGGTACTATCTCTCTCTCCAATTTCTTCTTATTCTCTACACATAGACATTGTTGGCAACGGATCTTCCTTACCCATCACGGCTAAGGGTCGCCTCATTCCCTACTTCTACTCGCCCTCTCTATCTCAAAAACATTTTACTTTGTCCTGGTATTTTAAACAATCTTATTTATGTCCCTCAGTTTACACATATAATTTTTGTTCTATAGAATTTGATCCTTTCGGTATTCTTATCAAGGATTTCAAAACCCAGATGCCAATCATCAGATGTGACAGTTCGGTCCTCTCTACTCCATCACTTCTTCACCAACCTCTTCAACACACGCTTCAAACCCGATATCGCTTCCCTTATGTCATGAATGTCAGGTTGGGAAACATACTCGAAAAGTTTTTTCTTTGTCTAATTCAAGTGTTTTCTCTCCTTTTGATATTGTTCACTCTGACATTTACCTCACCGGTCACAAGTGTAATTGGAATTTGATATTATGTTATTTTCTTGGATCAATTTAGTCATTTTTATGGGTGATTTATTTGCGTCAAAAGAGTGATGTTTTTGCAAAGTTCATACATTTTTACCAATTTATTCAAACGTAATTCCATACCACCATTAAAGCTCTTCAATGTGACAATGGCGGTGAGTATACAAGTTGTGAATTTCAAAATTTTCTCTCTTCTAAAGGCATACAATCTTGCTTTTCTTGTCCTCACACATCCCAACAAAATGGGCGTTCGGAACACACATTTCAAACCCTGAATAACATGATTCCTGCCATGCTTATTCAAGCTCATATGTGGATATCTTATTGGGTCGAAGATCTCCATATGGCAGCTCATCTTCTTAATATTCTTCCCTCCAATGCTAACAACAATGAGATCCCTTTCTCTCGACTTTTTCTCAAACCCGTCTCCTATGACCATCTTCGTGTTTTTGGATATCTTTGTTATCCCAATATTCTTCCCACCTCTCAAGATAAGCTTGCTCCATGCTCTACTAAATGCATCTTCTTAGGTTATCCTTCCATTCACTGTGGCTACTGCTGCCTTGATCTCCAAACCAAACGAATCATTATTTCTCGTCACGTCATCTTCGATGAAGAATCCTTTCAATTTCAACTTGATGTCAAGAACTATTTCCTCTATGGAGACCTCAACGAGACTGTCTATATGCACCAACCTCCGGGATTTGTTGATCCTACTCTGCCAACACATGTCTGTCTTTTCAAAAATCACTTTACGGTCTCAAACAAGCGCCTCGCGCATGTAATCAACGCTTCACTCAATTCGCAACCAAAATTGGCTTCAAACAAAGTCAAACAGATGCCTCATTATTCGTGTTTAGCCGAGGGACAGAGCTTGCCTATCTCCTTATCTATGTTGACAACATTAGCTTAACTGCCTCCAACAACACCGTATTACGGTCGATCATAACCTCAATAAGCTATGAATTTTCAATGACTGATTTGGGATAACTTCACTATTTTCTTGGCATTCATGTAAACAGGAACAAAGATGGAATCTTCCTAAGTGAACAAAACTCAAACATAATTCATCGTGCCAAAATGACAGCCTGCAACCCATGCTCAACACCGATCGATACCGCATCTAAACTCAATGCGGATGCAGGACCACCAGTTGTAGACCCTACCTTTTACCGAAGCCTCGCCGGACCCGTTTAATACTTGAAGTCCAATAAATATGCCTCCATATGCTTGACCCTCGGGAGCCACACTTCCATGCCCTCAAACGTATCATTTGATACATCAAAGGCACAATAATACACGGTCTTCAACTCAAACCGACAACAATGTCAAAACTCACCGTGTACACAAACGCGGACTGGGCTGGATGCACAACGACCCGAAGATCATTATCTGGATATTGCCTCTTCCTTGGTGATAACCTCGTATCATGGTCCTCCATGTTAAACTGAAGCGATGAAATAGTCACAAAAAGGAGCTGGAATCGTGGATTGTTCACTCTTCTTACAGCCACATACTTTAAGTAGATATTCATCCCACTTGCTTAGCCACTTGCTTAACTTGTGTTTATATATACAAGATTGTAACCACAGAATTATTAACACAAATAAGAGATCAAGTACTATTCATAATCTTCTCTCATTAACCTCCATACGAAATCACTTCCATCTGCTTTGTTTTTCCTTAATCTTACTTGATCTCATAAATTCCTATATGGTATCAGAGCCATAAGCTCCTTAAAGACCATTTCCGCAAAAATCTTTCACTCTATTTTATCTTTGGTTTCTCTGTTTCTTCTCAAGAACACAAAAATGGAGAATCAAAAGCAAATCACTTTACCAGTTGTTCTCAAAGCAGACAACTATATTTTGGTCAAGAACCACAAGAACTGCTCTAGGCAGTCGTGGCTTGTGGGAGCACATTGTTGGCTCTCAAGAAGTGTCTACGGACAAGAAAGAAGCTTTAGCAGGTAAGGTAGCAGTGAAGTCTTCTATCAGATCTAGAACCAGCAAAGAGGATCCCAAGTGGATCCAGGAAGAACAGCTTGGTCTGGCTGTTCTTCAGAGCTCCTTGGAGCATTCAATCCTTGCAGCTTACTCATATATTGAAACTGCAAAGGAACTGTGGGTCACTCTCATGAGTGTTTATGGTAAAACCTATAATCTTGAATGAAATTTGTATGATGATCCAGAAGGAAGAAGGATCAAAAGATCTCTTCCAATGGATCAATGAGATTGCTCATGTAAGCCATGGGGCTTATCAACAGGCAGGGAGAAGAAGCGTTTGGGTGTGTGAGCAGTGCAAGATGAAGGGACACACCAAAGACAAATGCTAGACTCTTCATCCACATTTGAGACCCAAAGGGCTGAGAGAAATGGGCCAGACCTCTAGAGGATCAGCGGGATATGCTGCAAGCCTTTCTACAACTGGTGATGATGATGTTGTGAGAAAGTCTAACTTGGATGCTCTTATCAAGAGCAGTGCCAAGCTAACCAAATCAGGTAAGAGTTTTACAGCCTCTAAGACTCATAAACCGATCATTGTTGATTCTGGTGCTTCCCATCACATGATTAGTGATAGCAAGCTATTGTCCAATGTTAAACCATAGTCTGATGATGATGTTTTGATTAGAAGAATTGGAGATTTAGAGCTGTATAGGAAGAACACTAAAACTCTGTAAATGCCAGAATTCACCTCTAACTTGTGGTCTGTCCAAAAGGCGACCAATGACCTTGATTATTTGGTTTTCTTTAATCTTGATGATGTATGGTTTCAGGACACTAAGTCAGGGAAGACCAGTGGAGAAGGTTGCTCCAAGGATGGTATCTACATTTTGGATTTTTTGGACAACGAGCAACCTGTTGTGGATGTTGTGGCTACTCACTCTGCTCTAAGCTCAAGTTGTACGAGCTCTGTTTAGCATGCTAGGCTTGGTCACCCTCATCTCAAGGCTCTCCAACTCCTTTTGCCGAACTTGACTTAAGATCATCAAGAATGTGAAGCTTGTATTCTAGGAAAACATTGTAGGACTGTTTTTCCAGAATCCACTACTTTGTATGATGATTACTTTTATCTGGTTAACTCTGATGTATGGACACCACCTTTTGCCACTCGTGATCAAAAAAATTATTTTGTTTTCTTCATTGGTGAGAAGTCCAAATACACATGGGTTACTCTTCTGCGATCAAAGAGTCATGTCCTTGAGGCATTTTCTAAGTTCCATAACTATGTTTCTACTCAGTTTGGGGCTAAGATTAAGGTCTTCAGAAGTGATAATGGAAGGGAATACAGAAGAAATGGGTTTAAAGAGCTGTTGGGAAAGCAGGGGATTGTACATCAAACGTCTTGTGCTTACACTCCTCAACAAAATGAGGTGGCAGAATGCAAGAATAGGCATCTGATAGAGATTGCTAGATCAATGCTATTTGATAAATGTGTTCTAAAGTAGTATTGGGGAGACGCAGTGATTACTGCTTGTTATCTCATCAACATGCTACCAACTAAACACCTTGGTGGTGTGTCTCCATATGAGGTACTTAACAAAGTCAAACCAAGCATTGATCATCTAAAAATCTTTGGTTGTGTTTGCTATGCCTTTGTACCAGAATTGGGATAGCTTGGAAGACCTTGCATCCTCCATTGATCATGCCTCCAATCTAAAGCAGATCCTTGATGATTTAGTTACTCTTGCTAGTCCACAAGCGATGCCACATGCTTGTGAAGAGACTATTCAAGGGACTCCGACTCAAGATTATGGTAATGCGGTTCTGAATGATTAGAGTAGTGGTGAGAGTAACCTTGAAGTAGAGGTGCCTAAACCAGGATCAGATGGAACTACAGGAGAGGGGAATCTCTAGATGAGGATTCAGCTTCAGATTCATTGGAAAATGCTGTAGTTAACGATTTAGAAGAAACAGAGTCTGATGAGGAATCAGCTCCTCCTCTAAGAAGAAGTGAGAGAGTGAAAGTTGGGCCTGATAATTGGGAAAACACAAGAGTGTACTACAACAACAAGGTTGTTGCTCATCCTATTTAAGGATATTGCTTGGTTACTCATCTCCCACAAGAGTACCAGGTCTTTCTCTCCAAGATTGATCAACACAAAATACCAACTACCTATGAAGAAGCTTGTTTAAGTGAAGTATGGGTCAAAGAAATGCTAGAAGAGATTGCCTCCATGAACAAGAATGATACTTGGGATATGGTTGATCTACCTCGCCAGAAGAAGCTTGTTGGTTGTAGATGGGTATAGACAATCAAATATACAAGCTCAGAAAAGATAGAGAGGTACCAAGCTCGGTTGGTTGCAAAGGGTAATACTCAGTAGTATGGAGAAGACTACCAAGAAATGTTTGCCCCAGTAGCCAAGCTTCACTCTGTGCAATTCCTTCTCTCTATTGCCACTAACCTGTCATGGGATCTTTGGTAAATGGATATATTTTTCTTCAGGGAGACTTGGAAAAAGAGGTGTATATGGTGCCTCCGGAAGGTTGTCTTGCCACTGCCGACAGCAGCAAAGTTTGTAAACTCAAGAAAGCTATCTATGGTCTCAATCAATCTCCTAGAGCTTAGTACTACAAGCTGAGTAGCTGTCTGCTTGAGCATGGGTTCAAACGGTCTGAGGCTGATCATACATTGTTCACAATTCAAGGGGAGAAAGGTATTGTCATTGTTCTCATATATGTTGATGACATTATCATTACTGGTGACAATGTTGATGGTGTTAGGCAAACTAACAAGCTCCTCAAAGCATCTTTTAATATCAAAGACTTAGGGGAATGTTGGGATCATTTTCACCCTGACAAGATCAACAGTTAAATGGCACGATGGGCTTTCGCAGAAGTTGAACAAGCTTGGGCATAGACGAAGGTGATGAAGCCCAAAACCCTTTTTGGGCCGAGGCAAAACCTTCTAGGGCCGAGGAGAAAAATCCCCTGGGCTGAGGCAATCCTTCCTTTGGGCCGAGGTAACGTCTTCGCAGAAGTCGGTCAAAAGAAAAAAAAGGAAAAACTAGTTCTAGAAGGAAAAGGAAAGATTATGATATTCTTGCTAAGGCGGTGGAATTTTAGGTCTATAAAAGAAGGAGGAGACATTCGAGAGAAGGGGACACAATTAAACATAGCAAACACTTTACACTTTTCTTAAGTAAAATCTTGTATTCAAAAGCTTATCAAATCAGCAATAAAAACCATCTTTGGATCTTTGTTTATGCAGTTTATGCTTAGAATTTTCTGGTCCCCGAAATTTCTTAACAAATTTTTTTTGTGCGAGTTTCGACGCCCACAATTTGGCGCCGTCTGTGGGGAGACTAAAGTTTTCTTACTCTTCGAACTACCGTGATCGAGATCCGAGAGATGACTACCGACAGAGACTGAGTCGCGAAATATTCAACCAACTCCGCAGCAAATCTTTCTTGGTGAAGACACGAATCCTAGAGATCTTCTCCCAGAAAACACGAAAAATGTTCCTGAATCCTTAGCCAAGATGAAGAACATGTTGTCCACCCTGCTGAAGAAGATAAGCGAGCAAGAAAAAGTGAACGACTCGTTAAACGAGAAACTTCATGCACTGACTACGGAACAGCAAGCCCGAAAATCTCGGACCGGAAGTTTGGTACTAGGAGCAACTCCGATAAGAGCCTGATAGACGAGGATGACATTTACTAGGAACAACAAGCTGAATAAGAGGATGAGCTGCGGAGGGCAAGTTCTACTAGAAATTCTGAACAGACGAGGGTGACTAGCCGAGACCAGAGTAAACAGCTCGACGAGATCCGCGCTTCGTTGGTCTGCGCTGCCACTGAGGTGAAAGCCTTTAAATCTCAAGCAGACAAGGCCATTAGCTCGGCACCCGAAATAGGCCATGTGTTGGAAGAAACGTAGAAGATGCCATTCAGATTTTGGATAACGAGAGTAAGAGTATCCAACTCCGGAAAAATCTGAATCCCATTCTACAAAGGAACAACCGACCCAAAAGCTCACATAATGGCGTTCTGCATAATGATGACACGAGCCAATCTTAGTGAGAACGAGAGAGATGCCAGCTTATGCCTCATATTCGTATAACATCTCAAGGGAGAGGCCCTCGAGTGGTTTTCGCGTCTGGATCGTAATTACATCGACAGTTTCGACCAGTTATCTGTCGCTTTCCTAAAACATTATTCCATGTTTATGGATAGAGGAACTTCTGACGCCGACCTATGGACTCTGTCTCAAGGTCCGACGGAATCGTTACGAAGTTTCATGGAGCGTTTCAAAATGATTATTTCTAAAGTTGATGGCTTGAGTGACAAAGCCGCTCTTACTGCCCTAAGAAAATCACTGTGGTATGAGTCACCTTTCCGAGAAGGGATTGCGTTGAACCAGCCATTGACGATCGAAGATGCACTACACCGAGCCTCAGACTTTATCGTCAATGAGGAGGAGATGAAAGTTCTATCACAAAGATAGGGTTCGGTAAGATCGACGAGCCGAAGTAACATTCAATGCACCAATGCGAATCCATCAAGCTTCAAGAAAAATCCTCAAAACAGCGGTTTCGTTCATTATGAAGTACCTAGTTTCGGTGGCGTCCACAATTATCAGGTGGGAGCCGGTCGCGGAAAAGTACCTTGGAACACATGGAAAAAAAATACCAGCACGTATGATGAAAATGCTTATTGCGAACATCATCACCAGTATGGACACCTTACTGCAAATTGCAGAAGCCTCAGTGCCTTACTCGCAGCAAAACTTGTGGTAGAAAAATTTGGGGATGTAGTCAGCCTGAAGGACTATGAACGCGATGACGAGGCAAAACAACCTCACCAGAATAACCAAGCCGACAAGCCTATTAAGAGAGGAAGACAAACCGACGAGGCGACTCAACAAGGGTCCCGTATAAGGATTAACATGATAATGGCAGGATCCCAATTCTGCATGGATATCGTGTCTGCAATCACAGCGTTCCAGCACAGAGCAGATACTGCCATCAACTGGGCTGCACCTACCAATTTGCCAAACGACGTGATTTCGTTCGAGCAAAAAGAGGTACTTGGCATCGAAAAACCTCAGACCCACTTGTTATCGAACTGATTGTGGCGGATCACGATGTTGCCCGAGTCTTAATAGATACGTGAATTTCTTCTACGTTATTTTTCGCGAAACTTTAAGACGCATGGAGATCAGCCTTTCCAAAGTGACAGCAACTCCGAAGCCACTGACTAGATTTTTGGGAGAAATGACAATGACACTCGGAATGATCTAGCTACCCGTTCGAGCCAGAGGAGTGACAAAAATCTTAGAGTTTTTGGTGGCTGATCACCCCGTGATATACAATGTGATCATGGGAACGCCTTGGATAAATTCTATGAGAGCTGGCCCGTCAACTTACCATCTTTGCATAAAATTCCCGACGCCGAATAGGATCAAGACCACTCACGAAAACCAGAAAGAGTCCCAAATATACTTTATGGCTGAGCATAAGCTTCAGTACCCGGTAACATAGTCAAACACAGAAATAAAGCGAAGGAAGTTGAAGACAAATCTAGAAGCGGCGAATGACCTAGCTAAGATTTTATAGCAATTACAGATCACGGATGCTCACGAAGAAGGAAACAAACCAACTTGCGACCCCGTAGTCTCAGTCTGTATAGATGATGATAACCCAGAAAGATGCTTCGAGATCGGAGCCAAACTAGACGAAGCTATTAAAAAAGAATTGATCTCCTGCTTAAAAGAAAACGTGCATAATTTTGCTTGGGCAGCAGAAGATATGTCTGGCATTGGCATCGACGTAATGTCTCACGAGCTAAACGTAGATCCAACTTTCAAACCGGTAAAGCAAAAGAGGAGAAAGCTAGGCTCCGAAAGGGCAAAGGCTGTGAATGAGGAAGTAGAGCGGTTGCTGAAAGTTGGGTCAATCATCGAGGTAAAGTACCCAGACTAGCTTGCCAACCCTGTCGTGGTGAAAAAGATGAACGGAAAATGGCGGATGTGTGTCGACTTCACCGATCTGAACAAGGCATCTGAACAAGGCATATCCGAAATATAGTTTTCTGCTGCTGCACATTTACCGCCTAGTACAGGCAATAGCTGGAAACAAACTTTTTTCATCCATGGGTCCTTTGTTCTCATCGAACAACTCCGCGACGAGCTACCGGAGAGACACCGTTCGCACTTGTCTATGGAATGGAATGCATGATCCCACCAAAAGTGGAGTTTCCCAGAATTTGCCGTCGACTCCTCCCCAAGCAAGAAGGACTATATCACTTAATGCTGCTTGACGAACTAGACTTGGTGAATGAGCGGTGAAACCAAGCACTTATCCGCATTCAAAATTATCAGCAAGCCACAACCAAGTACTACGACTCCAACGTTCATCATCGGAAATTCAACGAAGGGGATCTGGTTCTCTGAAAGGTTTTCCAGAATACTGTAGAAAGAAATGCGGGGAAACTGGGAGCAAACTAGGGAGGACCTTACATACTTACAAAAGCGGTCCGCCCGGGAGTATATGAGCTCGCTAACATGGTCGAAGTTCCTGTACCAAGATCTTGGAATGCAATGCACTTGAAAAAGTACTATCACTAAGCTATATCATTGATGAATTACGGTGTGGCTTGATCCCTGAAAAGGGTACGTAAGCAACCCATCTGAGGGTGGGTTCAGCTGCCCCCTCCTCAAAAAGGGTACGTAAGCAACCCATCTCAGGGTGGGTTCAGCTGCCCCCTCCTCAAAAAAGAGGGGGGGAGAGAGTGGGTACGTATACACTTATACTCCCATCTATTGTAACACGATTTTTTTTCCGGATGCATCATCTTATCGAAACTGTCACTTCGGCATACTTATCGCCTCGCAAAAACACCAAGTCTTATCGGACACTTCGACATACTTATCGCCTCGTAAAAACACCAAGTCTGATCAAAATAAACTAGTTTTCTTTTTTTGTTGGTTGCTGGCCACAACGATTAAGATCTACATCCTTTATGGAGATTTACCACTACATCCTCTACGGATCTAAGCGCGCTATACAAATTCTCATGTCTACTATCAGAACGGGCACGTATGAGGAAATGTGCTCGTAAACCGAAGTAAAACATTAAAAACCCAGTAATACTTTTTTCTTAGCACTGGTCCTTAACATCTCATAACGTAACACTTCGGTTCGGATTTAATACAAAAATGAGCCGAAAGTTGGCCGAAAATATGTTAAACATACTAACTGATAAAACCGTCCAGGCATCTCGTTCTTAAAACAAAAAACAACAAAAAACATAAACAGAGCTTAGGGGAGATTGGGATCTATAGTCTCCTCGATGATACAGTCAGCGGCGGGAGTACAAGCATTGGATCCAGAGAAATCCCTCACACCAACAGACGCCGCGACATTTTCTAACGGCTTGCTGGGAAGCATAGACCCAACCGAATCAGACGAGATGGGAGACATTGTCAGCTCGTTCTTCACCTCCTGTTCGATTTTTTCAAACTCTTCATGAGCCCCAACCAGCTCAATTCTCCATTCAGACAGCTTAGCCATCTCGGCATCCAAGGTTGGCGCATCATCTTTCTGGAGAATGTCGAGAAGTTGGAGATTGCTATCCACCTGCGCGAGGTCAAGCTCTTTCTCTTTGACCTCCTTCAGATCCTCAAGGTTTTTCTCAATTCTAGCAAGGCTCCATTGAAACTTCTCTGCCATCTCCTGCTTCCCGGGCATTCTTCACATTTTCCTCATGCAGGTCATTAGTAACGGCGAGCTACCTCCTCAGCGAATTGATCTCGACAGATTTCTTTGCCTTTGTAGCTTCCTGCTTCATGCACAAATCCCCGAGTCTGACCAGTTCATTCTTAAGAAATGTCTTCTCTTTCTCAAGGGCACTAATCTCAGCCGAAGAGGATTCCAGCTCGGTAGCGTGCTTGCTTTCAAGACCATCAAGCTTGGCCTTTATCTACGAGGCATCTTTTCTCCCCTCGGCGATTTGGCGCTTGTCTTTCCGAGCTCCCCGGTAATAAGCAACAATAATCTTGTTGATTGACGCCATAAACTAAAAGTTAAGAATAGAAGGTCACTGTCCGAGGCCCTTACTTTGAAAAAATTAAAGAACTTTGCTCCCAAACGGTTACCTTAATGCAACATAAGGACATAATATCATACAAACCGCCTTCAAAAAGAGTGTCAACAGGAGGAAGATGATCACCGGGAGATTTGATTTTAGAAAGGAGAGAAGCCGAGGCAACTTCATCCTTGTAAACGGGCTCATTTTTTGTTAAAAAATATTGACGCAGGATTGGAAAGGTCGGCTCATTTTTGCTTACTCTCGCCATTTTCCTCCGCAATAGCTTTCCTTTTTTCAGCATTGGAAGCAGGGCGCTTCCGAGATGATGACCTGACCTCCTTGGATTTACACGGAGCCGGAGGAGGATTTGAATTAGAGGGAATACCAGACAAGACCTGCTGGGTCCTATCATCAACTGCTGGCTTGGCGACGCCCAAAGGATCATCTTGAGTCACCTTGGTATCAATAATACCATCGGCAGCTTTGTCCTGATTCGGGATCGGAGCATCATCAATCCCCCCCCCGAGCTGATCCATATACCACCTCGGCATCCCCGAGAGACGCATCGGCTCCTTCTGCATTTTTCTTCCGAGCCTTCTCCTTCATTTCCCTCTCCTTTTGTTCATGCTTATCACAAAATGTCATCCATTTACCCATTAACTCTACAATATGTAACCGAGGCGCAATGGAAGATTACGAGCTAGTGGATACTTTGACACCAACGAAGTGAGACCTTGCTTTCTCCACACGTGCTAAGGAGAAGTATTTCTCCTAGTGAGTCTTCCCACCGGCAAGTTTGTCTCTGAGTATGTAGGTATCCTCTGGAAACGTCAGGAGTAGATGACGAACTGCAAAAGAAGGGTAAAGATTAGAGACTTGAAAATAAAATAATACCAGAATAGTCTGAAGGTCGGCTACCAATGGGTCCCAAGCTCGTTTTGACCTTTCCGAGACAATCTCTGGCAATTGCCGCATCGGTTATTGGAACATAGAAAAATAACTCCCCCATTCATTGTCTTTGCTTTTGAACCCTTCAATTATTTTGCAATTTCTCTTAGGGGAGATATAATACGTCGGAGATTTTGGAACCTTGGAGATGTCGAACCCCCCAACTAGATGACACCTCCCTTGGGGCATAATCTGGTTGAGGACTCACCCGTGCTTCTTCAGGAATCGCACTATCAAGCCAGGAATCGAAAACCATAGGAGGCTCACGTAGAAAAAACTCTCATACAAGCAGAAGTGGTTCGGCGGAGGATTATCAGGTTGATCTGATGGAGAAGGCATAATCAAGTCGACCTCCTCGGTAATCCCAAATCTTTTCCTCAACAACGCTAAGGATTCTTCAGTCGACAAGGTTGATTCGGGTGGGTCGGCTCTTTTCTTCTTTGTTTTTTTCCGTCTACATGGTGCATTCTTGGATGGACCGGCTTCGTAACTTTTGAAGAGCCTCTCCAACCGCCTCACCTTGGCCTCATCGACAATAAGATCTTCAGGCTTGATTTTAATACAATTACGAGGCAATCCCTTTTGTGCCTCGGGGACATTCGTAAGGGGCTCATCAACAAGATGCACGACTTTGATGACGAGCCGGTTCATGGAGTGGTGAGTGTCCGAGTTATCCACCTCGTTTGCTTCATTTACCTTGGCATCCAGTTTTGCTTCGACAGCCAAATTTTCCTTGGGATCCAATTTTGCTTCGTCAGCAAAATTTACCTCGTCAGAGACATATTTTCACCCGTCACGCTTGCCTCGGGCTATCGAATCATTCTACGACCAAGTTTCCAAGGGGAATCAGCCGAGGCAAGGGAGTCTCACAACTCGTTGGATGATGACAAGAAGGTAAGTTAGGTGTTGAAAATGCTTTGGAAAATTTGAAGAAACCACCACGAGTCATTGAAGATGCTTCGGAAAATTCAAAGGAACCACCGCAGAATGTTGAAGATGGATCGGAAAAATCAAGGCAACGGTGGCAAGAAACGGGAAAGTCAAATAAATACGAGGAAGACAGAAGAGAGAGAAGAGAGCTCTACCTTTGGGTTTTTGAAGATGCAAAGTGAGAAAGAAATGAGGAAGTGCTTCGATACTTAGAGAGAAAAATCTGGGATTTGGCGCGTGGGTGAACGCAAAGCAGAAACTAGCAAAAATGCTTCGGATCCCGTGATAATCATTACATGACATTACAGGTACCCGATTCCTGAGAAAAACTCAATCAAGATATCGCGAGCTCAGAACTTTGGCTCGGCATAAACTTCGGCTCGGGATGCATTTTTCGGTAGGCTTTGGCTCGTCGACATATTAGCTTGGCATGTTGATCTTGTTTTAAGCTTGGCATATCAACCTCGTCACCATCACTCAAATCTGACGAGCAGGGGGGCTAACTGTTGGAGTTGGTTTTCACCCTGACGAGATCAACAGTTAAACGGCACGATAGGCTTTCGCAGAAGTTGAACAAGCTTGGGCATAGCCGAAGGAGACGAAGCCCAAAAACCTTTTTGGGCCGAGGCAAAACATTCCAGGGCCAAGGCAAACCTTCTTGGACCGTGGTGAAAACTCCCCTGGGCCGATGTAATCCTTTGGGCCGAGGCAAACTCCCTTGCGCCGAGGCAATCTTTCCTTTCGGCCGAGGTAACATCTTCGCGGAAGTCGGTCAAAAGAAAAAGGAAAAATTCTGATATTCTTGCTAAGGCGGTGGAATCTTAGGTCTATAAAAGAAGGAGGAGGCATTCGAGAGAAGGGGACACAATTAGACATAGCAAAAAACTTTACACTTTTCTTAAGCAAAATCTTGTATTCAAAACCTTATCAAATCAGCAATAAAAACCATATTTGGATCTATGTTTCTGCAGTTCATACTTAGAAGTTTATGTTCTCCCAAATTTCTTAACAAAATTTAGTTGTGCGAATTTCGACTCCCACAGGGAACTGAAGTACTTCCTTGGGATTGAAGTTTGCAAACTTGATGATGGGTTGTTCCTTTCTCAAAGAAAGTATGCATTGGATCTCTTATCAGAGACAGGAAAACTCGGTTCAAGGCCAGCTAAAACACCTATTGGAGAGAGTTATAAGGAAGTGCCGGAGGGGGAACCGCTTGTGGATATAAAGTAGTATCAAAGAATGGTGGGGAAGCTGATATATCTTACCATCACTAGACCAGACATGTTTTGCGGATAATCGAGTCAGCCAGCATATGCATGCCCCCACTAGACACTATTGGCGAATGGTTGAGAGAATCCTAAGGTACATAAAAGGTACACCAGGGAAAGGTATAATGATGGGTCGCAACTCTAGCACATACATTGTTGGATATTGTGATGCAGATTGGACAGGTGATAGGGTTGATAGAAAGTCTACAGCCGGCTATTGCACTTTCGTTAGAGGTAACTTGGTTATTTGGAAGAGCAAGAAGCAGAAGTCATTGCAAGATCAAGTGCTGAGGCCGAGTATATAGCAATGGCAAACATCACTTGAGAGCTTGTTTGGCTGAAGAGCCTCCTCAGATACCTTGGGGTGACGTCACCTAAACCGATTGTACTTCATTGTGATAATCAGGCTACAAGTCACCTGAAAACTCTATGTTTCATGAGAGAACAAAGCACATAGAGGTGAACTGTCATTACATTAGGGAGAAGGTTCAAGCAAGAGTAATCTCTCCAACATATGTGAAGAGCTCAAACAAATTGGCAGACATCTTTACAAAAGCGACTACTTCAAAGGTGTGTGATGAGCTACATTGCAAGATATACTTATTGGATCTCCACCAGCCAATCTTGAGGGGGAATGTTAAACTGAAGCGATGAAATAGTCATAAGAAGGAGCTGGAATCGTGGACTGTTCACTCTTCTTATAGCCACATACTTTAAGTAGATATTTATCCCACTTGCTTAACTTGTGTTTATATATACAAGATTGTAACCACAGAATAATTAACACAAATAAGAGATCAAGTACTATTCATAATCTTCTCTCATTCTCCTCGATACGAAATTACTTCCATTTCCTTTGTTCTTCCTTAATCTTACTTGATCTCATAAATTCCTACACTCCAAACGTCAACCCACTATATCACGATCCAGTGCGGAAGCAGAGTACCGTAGAGTGGCAAACGCTGTAGCCAAAGCAACTTGGATTCGCAACCTTTCACTTGAGCTACGGTGTCCCATCCAAACTGCTACAATAGTCTACTGCGATAATGTGAGTGCGGTCTATCTCTCCACCAATCCTGTGTAACATAAAAGAACAAAACACGTCGAAATAGACCTCCATTTTGTCCGAGAACGCGTGAAACTAGGACAAGTAAGAGTGCTTCACGTGCCTTCCGATCACCAATACGCATACATTTTCACCAATATGCATACATTTTCACCAAGGGACTCCCAACCACTCTCTTCACCACTTTTCGATCTAGTCTCAGCGTTAAACCTTCTCCTGCTACGACTGCGGGGGAGTGATAGTTAAAGAAACTTACAATATAAAGTATTTATTGTTGACCGTTGTACTGTATGTATTTATATAGACAATCTGATACATGGAGAGGGGCATCGATGATGCTCCTTACCAATTAACATAATGGAAGTCTGGAGGAGAGTACCAGTTGTGTGGCCCAGTCATATGTCCGGTCCTTGGACCTAGTCCATGCACTTTGTCCTCCGTATTCTGCACTTGTTTCTTTCACGAATCAGAATGACATGTTTTCACGAGAATCGGTGTATCTTTCTGACCGCTGATCCAAATTACCTCAAATTACTTCTAGATGAAAGCTGACTCAAGTGGCTATCTTGTGTTCGAATTTCAGCTCAATCAAATAATGGGAAGGCCTCCAAACGTTGCAGGCATCTGGTACTTTGAAACTGTCCAATATCTCAGTTTTCTTGACCTTTTATCCAATTCACCTGAAAAGGACTCTAAACACCACAAACGCACTAAAACTATCACTTAAGACAACAACATGAAAACAATTATATATAGTGGGTTGACGTTTGGAGTGTATGAATTTATGATTCTGATTTTATATAATTTAGTATTATAGGTATGATATAAGATCGGAATCCACCAATATAAGTGATTACGAGATAATCGAGAGTTGACAAGTTTGATGGATTGAAGATTACCACACAAAGATGCAGAAAGTCTTTGTGATAAAATCACAAGCTTAAGTCTAAGTGATTCCACACAAAGACAGAGACCTAAACGTTTACTAAACAAAGAAATCCACCAAATTATTTAGATAAACAAGGGACAAGCACAAATCTCAAAAGAAACTGAAAAGTTCTAGTTTTTGATTGATAAGAGCTTGAATACAAAGGTTAAATGACTTGAGCTTATAAAGGTTCGACCCTAGGACTGGTACAACGGTCTAAAGACTCAAATAGGAAAGAAATAACACAAATTAAATCAAAGATAACAAATGGAGATGGGCCTTGCAAGAATATAGCCGGTAGGCTTTGAATCTTAAGCCAAATGGTGAAACTCATGGGCTCTTGCATTTTGATAGGTTATCGATGATTCCATGACTTGTTAATCTTCTAATAAATCCCTTCCTATGCACCAAATCATAATGGAGCGGTTGGTAATCGGTCTTTAATGTTTTTGGCTTCAAATATGAAAAATCTTGGTATATGAATGGGCAAGATTTGATCGATCTGATCCAATGGCTGGGATTGGAAAGTAATAGTTTTTACCTGAACCTATAGTTAAATATTTTTTTTTTTTAACTAATTGATGAATATTCGATTGGTCTAGTGGTCTAAATAAAGCATTATGTAGCCGGTTTGACACTCATCTCCATCACTTTACGTCACAATGAAGGGCAATATTGTCCAAACTCTAATTTTGCATCATCTTTTTTCTCGTCTCCACACTCGACAGTTAGCATTTTCAAACACAATTTTTTCCATTCTCATATTTTCTTCCCGTATTTATTCATAACTATGAACGAAATACATTATCCGATAGGGGTGGAATTATTATCCGGGATCCGGTATCCGATCCGTTATCCATTCCTATCCGCTCCGGAAATATGGATATCCGGGACGTCCGAATCCGGATAGTAAAATTTCAAAGTCCGGATATCCGGATCCTTGCGCATTAAATATATTAAAAATATATAGTTTTACATATATTAAGTTATTTTTATATAAAAATATATGCATATATATTGATTTTAGTTCTTTTTCTAATATATCATATTTATTTTGAAAAAAATTATTCAAAGTTTTAATTTATAGTTTAAATTTTTAATTTTTTAGTGTTTTAATTTAATTAATTTAATTATTTAATTATTTTTTCCGGATCCGGATCCGGATATCCACGAGTATCTTAATTTTTTGTCGGATACCCGAAATCCGGATATGAGGAAGTCACGGATCCGGATCCGGATACCTTTAAATTTTCGGATATCCGGATCCGTCCCACCCCTACTATCCGAAGTGTACCTTAAAGAAAAGGTAACAGATAAAGTAAAGGTAGTTCGTGTAGTTAAAATCACTATTCAAAAGGATAATTTCATTAATTAATATCACTAAACGAACAGATAAATATAAAAAAAATTAGATAATATTGGGAATGTTTTGATAATTTTAGATAATGTCACTACAAAAAAATATTTCATTGATAGCACATAAAGATAGCTCAGCTTTCGTAACTGCTATTAATGATGCTTTGGTGGGCTGGAATTACATATGATAGCATTTTTAAAACACTAAGCCTGGAAATGAATAAGCGGGAAGCTGAAATTGGATTTTGGAGCCTAAAATTAAATGTGCCGGCAACACTTTAGCCAATTTTTTTGTTTTTGCACCTAAGTATTAGACCAAACAACAAAAGATAAATTTTGTTTTTCTCATTTCACAAAAAATCAAAACAAAAATTTCTTTAGCTTTGTCTCTCACTCCACCTTCAACCCTAAATCTCTTCCTTTATTCATCTCCAAACCCGCCTCCGCTTCTCTCTTACTACCTCCTTCAAAATTTGAGAAAAACAGATTTTGTTTCCCTTTGAATCTGCGTTTGCGATTAGGGTTTCGTGGTAATTGATGAAACCTCATATTGGAAACAAGTTTCGGCTCGGCCAGAAGATCAGAAGCTATTCGTTCGGGAGATCTATCTCGATGAAGAAGATGACGAAGGTTTTGGTTCTCATTTCAACGACGGTGTTTTTGAAGAAGAAGAAGAAGAAGGAGGTTTTAGTTTCCATGATGATGTTGTTGAAGACGAAGAAGAAGATAAGGGTTTTGCTTCTGATTTCTACAAATCTGGTTCAGATTGGTCTTGTTTGTTGGAAGACAAAGATACCGATAAGGTTTCTCCTCCTGATAATAAGAAGAAGAAACAAGCAGACTTGTTTCAGATTTTGAGTTTACAAAAGATTACTCGTGAAAGTGAAACTAAGAAGAATATGAAACAAAAGGACTTGTTTCAGATTTGGGGTTTACAAAAAGCCTTTGATAACAACAAGGTTATCTATGAAGAAGAAATAAGAAGAGATGAAGAAGAAATGGAGAAGAAGAGAAGACAGAGATCAAGAAGAGAGAAAAAGGCGAGAGAAGATAGATGTTTGTTGTTAATTTCTTGATAACGAAGCCCTAGTAAATGGCTTTACTTAAATACACTGTTTACGTAAAGAAACGACAACGTATTGTATCTCTGATTCTTATTTACGATAAAAGGGGAGATACACTATTCTTCAGAAAGAGTGTTTGCCTGCACTTTGTCAAATAGCTTCAGCCACTAGTCTTGCCTATCCTCTTCTCGTACTTCCTGGCTTTACGACCCGAGTTCCTTTGCTTACTTCTCACAAACGCCATTGGGACCATGAGCTTATCAATACCCTCCCCTAATGAAGACACCTTGTCCTCAAGGTGAAACTCTGGGTATTGATTAGCTACCTGAGAAATTGGTTCCCATGTCGCTTCAAACAATGGTAACCCCTTCCATTGCACTATAACTTCTGGTGTGTTCCCTTTCTTCGCCTTCCTAATGTCTAGAATATCCTCTGGCTCAGTTGCCCATTCTAAGGTGGAAGAGAGGATTAAAGGAATTTGTTTTACCTGGTTATGCATTGGGACAACCTTGTTCAGTTGTGAAACATGGAAAACAGGATGTATCTGGCTTTGAGGAGGTAGTTTTAGTTTGTATGCCACCTTACCGATCCTTGCTACTACCTCATAGGGACCAAAATAACTTGGTGCTAGCTTCTCATTTCTTTTTTGTGACACAGAAATCTGCATGTAAGGTCTCAGCTTCAAGAACATCCAATCACCAATTGCATACTCAACATCTCTGCGGTGTTTATTTGCAGAACTCTGCATTCTTTTCTGTGCACCTTCCAGGTTTGCTAGCAACTCTTGCAATAAACTGTCCCTATCCTTAAATCATTCCTTCAACCTTAGCATGAGCAGTAGGCACATCTCCATACCTCAAAAGCTCTGGTGGATCTCTGCCATATAAAGCACTTAATGGAGTGGTCTGCAGGGAAGAGTGATAAGAATTATTATACCAATATTCTGTCCAGTGCAGCCACTGTGCCCAAGATTTTGGCTCACTCCCTGCAAAGCATCTCAGGTACAGCAATTTACCACTTCAGTTTGTCCGTCCGTCTATGGGTGGTAGGCTGTACTCTGCTGCAATACTATGCCTTGACCTGTGAAAAGAGCTGCCCAGAAGTGGCTCACAAATACCTTATCCCTTTCTAAAGTCATAGTCTATGGGAACCATGTAGTTTTACCACTTCCTTAATAAACAATTCAGCCACTTCTTTTGCCGAAAAAGGATGTTTAAGAGGGAAGAAATGTGAATACTTAGTTAAGCGCTCCACCAAAACTACAATCACATCAAACCCCTTGGAAAAACGTAATCCCTCAACAAAATCTAAACTGATATCTGACCAAACTTGAGATGGGATTGGCAGAGGTGAGAGCAAACCTGCAGGGGAGAGGGTAGAATATTTGTTTTGTTGACAGGTTTGACACTTGGTGATGAATTATGTTACATCCCTCCTCATACCTTTCCAATAAACCTCTCTGGCTATCCGTTTAAAGGTCTTGAAAACCCCTTCATGGCCTCCAATAGAACTTGAGTGAAACTGTTCTAAACGAGTTGGAATAAAAGGAGATCCCTGTGGAATTACCAAACGGTTTTCCTTGAATAATAACCCTTGTTCAAGACTGTATCATGGAACCTTCTCACCTAATTTTAACTCTGAAATCACTTTTTGAAGTTCTGAATCAGCCTCCACCTGAATCGCTAACTCATCTATGTCTAATGTTATCGAAGCTGTGATCATTAGCTCCATGAACTGCTCCACCTCTGGTCGTCTTGGTAAAGCATATGAAACTCTATTTTCTGAACCTGGTTTGTATTCAATTCTATAATTCAATCCCAACAGCTTTGAGGCCCAACGTTGCTGTGCCGGAGTAACTGATTTCTGGTCCAAGAGATTTCAATCTTCGATGATCTGTGCAGATAAAAAATTTGTTACCTGCCAAATAGTGTCTCCCTTGTTCACTGCAAGAACTATAGCTAGAAGTTCCCTCTCATAAACAGATTTGATCTTTCTCTTAGAAGAAAACCCTTGGCTGATGTAGGCTGTGGGCATGTTGCCCTGAGAATGTACAACTACAATTCCTGTCCCTGAGGCGTCGGTTTCAATCACAAATGGTTGCTGAAAATCCGGTAAAACCAAGACGGGAAGCTGCATCATTGCTTCTTTCAAGACTATAAAGGCTTTTGTCGCTTATTCATCCCAAGTGAAACCATTCTTTTTCAACAGCTCTGTCAAGGGTCTCGCCTTTCGTCCGTAATTTTTGACAAAGCACCGATAATACCTAGTCAGCCCTAAGAACCCTCTAAACTCAGTGATGTTTTTGGGTTTTGGCCAATTCTGCATTGCTTCCATCTTGGCTGGATCAGCTGCTACTCCTTTCCCCGATATTACATGTCCCAAATAAGCTACCTCAGGCTGTCTGAAGGAACATTTTTTTCTCATTAGCATAAAAAGAGTGTTGCGCTAGAACCTGATATGATCATGGATAGCATAAGGAACTTGGAACGTGGAGAAGAGCTCGAACCAGTGGAGCAGCATGAACCAGAGGAGCAGCTTGTAGCTGAGGATGCGTTTGAAGTGGAGAAAGAGTATGGAAAAGATGTTATCTTAACCTCGTTGGTTTTGATACATGATCATCAAATGAGCATGTGTCTCATTTGCACTCTTTTTCCCTTGTCAAGTTTTGTCCCAATAGGTTTTCTTGACAAGGTTTTTAATGAGGCAATTGTTTCACATCCAAATCACTCATTTGATGATCCAGACCTGGCCTAATCATCAGAATTCGACCCAAAGGAATAACTATCAAGTCCAGTGCATTTTATGCCAATTACAAGCCCAAGAAGAGCCCAAACCAAGTGTTTAATTTGTGGGCCAAGAGAAGTGACGAAAACAGAAGGGCAAGGGTCACTCCTCACTTAGGTTTTATTGTTTTGCTATTTTCAAAACTTGTTGAATGAAGAGTTGTTTTCTTCTTTATAATCCCTTGTAATCTCTTTTGAGAAATCTATCTATCTTTTTATTCTAAAACCTTTAAGTTAGATCATCTCTTGTTGGTGTGTAATATCCACAAGAAATCCTGTTCTTCCCTTTGGTGCGTCATATCCGAAGAGAGAGCAGAGGTAAATCAAAGGTCTTTCCGCATCCTTTGTGTGACCATTCGATCCCCATTCTTTGAATCTCGAAAACCCTGGATTTCGTGGTTGCAAAGCTTATCCCAAACACATTCAGAGTGACGATCTTAGGAGGAGTGTGTCAAGTGGTATCAGAGCACATTATGAAAGTTGGGTATTCTCTTTCTCGTTTATTTTTCGTCATATACTTAATATTTTCACCCAGATTGTGACGATTAGAGTGTGAAGTTTTGAATCGAGTCTTAAATCGTGATTTTCTGATTTGTTTCACCCCAGATCTTGTCGTTTGAATTCTAGGGTTCAGGAAATTTTTTTCTGTCGATTTTTTTTTTTAATCAAATTATCATCTAGAACGGTTTGATCTGTGTTTAGAAGTGTTGAAATAATTTTTAAAATCGTAAAAAGTTGTTTCTAGTAATCTGATGCTTATTTTGACCCTTCATATACATAAAAACGAATCAGATCTGTTTCTAGGATTTAAAAACGGATTTAGGGTTTGTGAAGAGTCAGTTTGATAAATCTGTGCATGAAGAGTTCTTTGGAATTTTAATTGAATTTTCTGTTAGGACTTTTTACTGGTGATTTGTTGTTATTGTTTCAGGAAGGATGAGTAAGCGACATGAGCAGATTCCACAGCAAGGAGTTTTCAACTCTTCAACAAAGGCCTTGCTGGAACAGATCAGAGGTTCCTGAGAAATGAAAACAAACTGGATTTTTACAAGACTAATTCTGTGCAGAAAGAAGCACAGCACAGGAGACTGCAGGAGAAGCCTGATTGGAGAAGCAAATCAGCTAGAGAAGAAGTAGAATATGCCTCCTACAACCGTGATAAGCAGAGAAGTTCTAAGCAAGCTAGGTAGCTTCAGAACAAGTTGAGTAGCCAATTGAGTTATGACGAAATAAAAAAGCAACTGACAGAAGCAGTTAGGGATATGATGCATAGTCAAAAGAAGAGTCCAGCCACATGCCAAGCTCTTGGTACTGAAGCAACAAAGGAGAACAACACCAAACAGAAAGAGGAAGCTTCAGATTCAAAGCCAATTTCTGATAAAAAAGAAGTACCACCAACCAGAAACGAATTGTTGGAGACTGAGAAGCTTCTAAGTGATGAAAATCAAGACCAGGAACGTGAGAGTCTCTTTCAAACAAGGTGCTTAGTCCAAAATAGAGTGTGCAGCCTTATCATTGATGGAGGCAGCTGTACAAATATTGCAAGTTCAATAATGGTGGAGAAGCTTTGCTTGGAGACTAAAGAGCATCCACAACCTTACAAGCTTCAATGGTTGAAAAACAATGGAGAAATCGAAGTGACCAGACAAGTAATGGTGTCTTTGTCCATTGGGAGTTATGTGGACGAAATCCTTTGTGATGTTTTGCCAACAGAAGTCAGCCACATTCTGCTAGGAAAGCCATGGCAAGCTAATCGCCAAACTACTTATTGTGGTCTTACAAACAAATACTCTTTAAAGTTCAAAGGCAGGAAGATCTCCCTAGTTCCTTTATCTCCATTGGAAGCTTATCAAGATAAGCAACACTTAAGCAGGAAGGAAGGGCAAACTAAAAGCAAAACCGAGAACCCTCTTGTTTTTCTCAAAAAGTCTTTGAAAGCTAAGTGTGTTTTTTCCTCTATTAATCTAATTTTGTGCCTGAAAAACTAACCAATGTGGAACCGGTGCAACCGAGTAGTATTGCTTCTTTTTCACAGGTCCAAGAAGAAGAATCAGCAGAAAAAGTACAAAAGAGCTTGCCATTGATTACTGATTTGGAGCAGCCAATCAACCTTGTGTCAGAACCAGTCCCTAAGCCATTTCCTAAAGATCACACAAGAAAGTACTGTAAAGAATTTGATTTGGTTAGGACTGAGCAAAATTTGTTTATGATGATTTCTCCTCAAGATGAAAAACGTTTTGGTTTAGAAAATGTGAAAGAACTTCGTGTTTCAAAATCTGTTTTTGACAAAATGATTCCAACTTTTGAAATTGTTACACATGAAAAGTTCTTTAAGCCAAAAAGTTTTCTAGGTGATAAAATTCGTGGATTTGAACCTGCTTTGAGAGTTTCCTTGTTTAGCAACACATTTGAGCTATTTAGAACTAAGGCAGAGTTTGTAATGAATAAAACTTTTTCTAAAATGAAACAAAACGTTTTCTGTGATTTTAATGAACCTTGCAAACCAACTTTCAAAGATCATGTTTTTGAACAAAGCTTTTCTAAGTTTGCAAAAGATAATTCTCCTTCTGATAAAATGTTGCTTGTTAAAGACTTTTGGTGTTCTAATCACATTCTGATTTGTGATAAAGTGAATGAAATTGATAAAATGCATTTGAAACTTGCCTTCGATAGCCTGTTTGATCCTCTGAAGGACTTGTTTGATTATCCCAGTCGCACATTTGATGTGATTTCTTTAGTTTTTGTGAAAGCAAATAAAAGACAGGTTAAGAACTCAAAGGCATGAATTATTCAAGTTCTCACTAATCAAGTTGATTGTGGACCAAAGGAGCATGGAAAAGTAGTCAAGGCTTCTTTGATGTTCAAAGACAAACCACCCGATGCATTATTCCCTAAGAAAAGTATTTCTTATCTCAAATTTCGTTTGCCCCTTGATTACACAGATATAATGCGCTTGTCTATGTCAAAAAAGCCAATTACAGGTTTTGGAGCAGCCTTGAAGCGCACAAGAAGAATCGAGAAGAGGGAGGAAGACAAACGATTCAAGCCACCTGATCTGGACCAGAATAAACACCAAGATGCCAGTTGTTTCATACTGATGAAAGAAGAGCCACCAGATGTAGCATACAAGCCAAAGCCGAGCCAAAACAAAGATATAACCCTAATTCCTCATGATTACGTTTTTAACTTGTTTCCTTTCATTGTAGATGAGTTGGATTTGAGGTCAAATCCTTTTCAAGAGGGAGGGGATGATATGATCATGGATAGCATAAGGAACTTGGAACGTGGAGAAGAGCTCGAACCAGTGGAGCAGCATGAACCAGATGAGCAGCTTGTAGCTGAGGATGCGTTTGAAGTGGAGAAAGAGTATGGAAAAGATGTTATCTTAACCTCGTTGGTTTTTGATAAGAATCTCCCAAGGATTCGTCATTCTAAGTTGGCAAAGGAGATAATCCTTGATTCAAAGAAGCTGTTACACTTCAAGAACAAGGTGGTGGATTGAATGGTCGCACAGAAGCTGCGGAAGACTTCTGATTTACCGGCGGATCGATTCTATGGATATTACACACCAAAGGGAATCGACAAGCTTGCTGGATATGACGCACCAACAAGGTATGGATAGAAGATGGATCGAGAAATGCCACAAAGATCTGCGAAAGGATCTATGATAAGTCTAAACCAGCCATGAACATAGATATGACACACCATGAACATGGAGTTCCAAAAATAACAAGATATCACATCTTGAAAAGAGAAACTTCTCTGATTTTACTGAAAACAAAACTTATTTTTATTCATGATTTTGGATCTCTATATATAGAGAAATACAACTCATTTTCGTCCTTAATAAGAACCTAACATGCAGAGTATCTTGGAAAACGAAATTTGACTCAAAACTGCATGTAAGAGAGAGAAATAGACATCAATAAATGCTGCTTTGAATATGGACGAAATTCTCTTTTTCCTTGTTGTTTCTGGGCTGAAAATACTCCAGTTAAGATTTACTCTTCTTAAATCCAAGCCAATAAAGTTGTTGCTTCCCATGATCATATCATACTCCTCCTATTGAAAAAGATGTCCTCAAATCTTGCTCTTCCAAAGAAAGAACAACTTGAACACAAATGATCAAGATGATATTAAAGATTGGAAAACAAACAGAACTTCTTTGATCCTCTTTTTTTTTTTTTTTCGTTGTTTTTTTCTGCTTTTTTTTTTCTGGTTACGAAAATAAATAGAATATTGAAGAAAAAAAGATCAAAAGATAGAAGATGGTTGAAAGAAGATGAAAAGATGAGATAGAATGATTAAAATACCAACTTAGAATGGTGCTCTGATACCAAATGATAAGAATCTCCCAAGGATTCGTCACTCTAAGTTGGCAAAGGAGATAATCCTTGACTCAAAGAAGCTGTTACACTTCAAGAACAAGGTGGTGGATTGAATGGTCGCACAGAAACTGCGGAAGACTCCTGATTTACCGGCGGATCGATTATATGGATATTACACACCAAAGGGAATCGACAAACTTGCTGGATATGACGCACCAACAAGGGATGGATAGAAGATGGATCGAGAGACGCCACAAAGATCAGCGAAAGGATCTATGATAAGTCTAACCAGCCATGAACATAGATATGACACACCATGAACATGGAGTTCCAAAAATAACAAGATATCACATCTTGAAAAGAGAAACTTCTCTGATTTTACTGAAAACAAAACTTATTTTTATTCATGATTTTGGGTCTCTATATATAGAGAAATACAACTCATTTTCGTCCTTAATAAGAACCTAACATGCAGAGTATCTTGGAAATCGAAATTTGACTCAAAACTGCATGTAAGAGAGAGAAATACACTTTAATAAATGCTATTTTGAATATGGACGAAATTCTCTCTTTTCTTGTTGTTTCTGGGCTGAAAATACTCCAATTAAGATTTACTCTTCTTAAATCAAAGCCCATGAAGTTGCTGCTTCCCATGATCATATCATACTCCTCCTCTTGAAAAAGATTTGTCCTCAAATCTTGCTCTTCCAAAGAAAGAACAATTTGAACACAAATGATCAAGAGGATATTCAGAATTGGAAAACAACCAGAACTTTTTTTTTTTTTCTTCTGTATTTTCGTTTTTTTTTTTTTTTCTGGATTTTCAGAAATGAAAACAAAGCATATTGAAAAACAGAAAATGAAGAAAAGAAGATGAACGGGTAGAAGATGATGATAGAAAGAGGATGAACAGATTAAGAAGATGAAGAGATGAGAAGATGAATAGATAGAAATAGAATGATAAAGATACCAAACTTAGAATGGTGCTCTGATACCAAATGATAAGAATCTCCCAAGGATTCGTCACTCTAAGTTGGCAACGGGGATAATCATTGACTCAAAGAAGCTGTTACACTTCAAGAACAAGGTGGTGGATTGAATGGTCGTACAGAAGCTGCGGAAGACTCCTGATTTACCGGCGGATCGATTCTATGGATATTACACACCAAAGGGAATCGACAAGCTTGCTGGATATGACGCACCAACAAGGGATCGATAGAAGATGGATCGAGAGATGCCACAAAGATCTGTTAAAGGATTTATGATAAGTCTAAACCAGCCATGAACATAGATATGACACACCATGAACATGGAGTTCCAAAAATAACAAGATATCACATCTTGAAAAGAGAAACTTCTCTGATTTTACTGAAAACAAAACTTATTTTTATTCATGATTTTGGGTCTCTATATATAGAGAAATACAACTCATTTTCGTCCTTAATAAGAACCTAACATGCAGAGTATCTTGGAAAACGAAATTTGACTCAAAACTGCATGTAAGAGAGAGAAATACACTTTCATAAATGCTGCTTTGAATATGGACGAAATTCTCTCTTTTCTTGTTGTTTCTAGGTTGAAAATACTCCAATTAAGATTTACTCTTCTTAAATCCAAGCCCATGAAGTTGCTGCTTCCCATGATCATATCATACTCCTCCTCTTGAAAAAGATTTGTCCTCAAATCTTGCTCTTCCAAAGAAAGAACAACTTGAACACAAATGATCAAGAGGATATTCCGAATTGGAAAACAACCAGAACTTCTTCTTTTTTTCTGTATTTTCGTTTTTTTTTTCTGGATTTTCAGAAATGAAAACAAAGCATATTGAAAAACAGAAAAATGAAGAAAAGAAGATGAACGGGTAGAAGATGATGATAGAAAGAAGATGAACAGATTAAGAAGATGAAGAGATGAGAAGATGAATAGATAGAAATAGAATGATAAAGATACCAAACTTAGAATGGTGCTCTGATACCAAATGATAAGAATCTCCCAAGGATTCGTCACTCTAAATTGGCAACGGGGATAATCATTGACTCAAAGAAGCTGTTACACTTCAAGAACAAGGTGGTGGATTGAATGGTCGTACAGAAGCTGCGGAAGACTCCTGATTTACCGGCGGATCGATTTTATGGATATTACACACCAAAGGGAATCGACAAGCTTGCTGGATATGACGCACCAACAAGGGATAGATAGAAGATGGATCGAGAGATGCCACAAAGATCTGTGAAAGGATCTATGATAAGTCTAAACCAGCCATGAACATAGATATGACACACCATGAACATGGAGTTCCAAAAATAACAAGATATCACATCTTGAAAAGAGAAACTTCTCTGATTTTACTGAAAACAAAACTTATTTTTATCCATGATTTTGGGCCTCTATATATAGAGAAATACAACTCATTTTCGTCCTTAATAAGAACCTAACATGCAGAGTATCTTGGAAAATGAAATTTGACTCAAAACTGCACGTAAGAGAGAGAAATAGACATCAATAAATGTTGCTTTGAATATGGACGAAATTCTCTCTTTTCTTGTTGTTTCTGCGCTAAAAATACTCCAATTAAGATTTACTCTTCTTAAATCCAAGCCCATGAAGTTGATGTTTACCATGATCATATCATACTCCTCTTGAAAAAGATTTGTCCTCAAATCTTGCTCTTCCAAAGAAAGAACAACTTGAACACAAATGATCAAGAGGATATTCAGAATTGGAAAACAACCAGAACTTTTTTTTTTCTGGATTTTCAGAAATGAAACAAAGCATATTGAAAAACAGAAAAATAAAGATGATAGAAAGAAGATGAACAGATTAAGAAGATGAAAAGACGAGAAGATGAAATGAAAAGATAGAATGATAAAAATACCAAACTTAGAATGGTGCTCTCATACCAAATGATAAGTATCTCCCAAGGATTCATCACTCTAAGTTGGTAAAGGGGATAATCCTTGACTCAAAGAAGCTGTTACACTTCAAGAACAAGACAGTGGATTGAAAAGTCGCACAGAAGCTGCGGAAGACTCCTGATTTACCGGCGGATCGATTATATGGATATTACACACCAAAGCGAATCGACAAACTTGCTGGATATGACTAACCAACAAGGGATGGATAGAAGATTGATCGAGAGATGCCACAAAGATCTGTGAAAGGATCTATGATAAGTCTAAACCAGCCATGAACATAGATATGACACACCATGAACATGGAGTTCATGACACACCATGAACATGGAGTTTCACAGATCTTTGTGGCGTCTCTCGATCCATCTTCTATCCATACCTTGTTGGTGCGTCATATCCAACAAGCTTGTCGATTCCCTTTGGTGTGTAATATCCATAGAATCGATCCGCCGGTAAATCAGAAGTCTTCCGCAGCGTCTGTGCGACCATTCAATCAACCACCTTGTTCTTGAAGTGTAACAACTTCTTTGAGTCAAGGATTATCCCCTTTGCCAACTTAGAGTGACGAATCCTTGGGAGATTCTTATCATTTGGTATCAAAGCACCATTCTAAGTTTGGTATTTTTATCATTCTATATTTTCTGTTCATCTTCTCATCTTTTCATCTTCTTTCATCCAACTTCTATCTTTTCATCTTTTTTTTCTTCTATATTCTATTTATTTTCGAAAAAAAAAAAGATGATCAAAAAAGTTCTGGTTGTTTTCCAATCTTTAATATCATCTTGATCATTTGTGTTCAAGTTGTTCTTTCTTTGGAAGAGCAAGATTTGAGGACAAATCTTTTTCAAGAGGAGGAGTATGATATGATCATGGGAAGTAGCAACTTCATGGGCTTTGATTTAAGAAGAGTAAATCTTAATTGGAGTATTTTCAGCCCAGAAACAACAAGAAAAGAGAGAATTTCGTCCATATTCAAAGCAGCATTTATTGATGTCTATTTCTCTCTCTTACATGCAGTTTTGAGTCAAATTTCGTTTTCCAAGATACTCTCATATTAGGTTCTTATTAAGGACGAAAATGACTTGTATTTCTCTATATATAGAGACCCAAAATCATGAATAAAAATAAATTTTGTTTTCAGTAAAATCAGAGAAGTTTCTCTTTTCAAGATGTGATACCTTGTTATTTTTGGAACTCCATGTTCATGGTGTCATATCTATGTTCATGGCTGGTTTAGACTTATCATAGATCCTTTCACAGATCTTTGTGGCGTCTCTCGATCCATCTTCTATCCATCCCTTGTTGGTGAGTCATATCCAGCAAGTTTGTCGATTCCCTTTGGTGTGTAATATCCATATAATCGATCCGCCGGTAAATCAGGAGTCTTCCGCAGGTTCTGTGCGACCTTTCAATCCACTGCCTTGTTCTTGAAGTGTAACAGCTTCTTTAAGTCAAGGATTATCCCTTTTGCCAACTTAGAGTGACGAATCCTTGGGAGATACTTATCATTTGGTGTGTAAATGAGCATGTGTCTCATTTGCACTTTTTCCCTTGTCAAGTTTTGTCCCAATGGGTTTTCTTGACAAAGTGTTTAATGAGGCAATTGTTTCACATCCAAATCACTCATTTGATGATCCAGACCTGGCCTAATCATCAGAATTCGACCCAAAGGAATAACTATCAAGTCCAGTGCATTTTATGTCAATTACAAGCCTAAGAAGAGCCCAAACCAAGTGTTTAATTTGTGGGCCAAGAGAAGTGACAAAAACAGAAGGGCAAGGGTCACTCCTCACTTAGGTTTTATTGTTTCGCTATTTCCAAAACTTGTTGCATGAAGAGTTGTTTTCTTCTTTATAATCTCTTGTAATCTCTTTTGAGAAATCTATCTATCTTTTTATTCTAAAACCTTTAAGTTAGATCATCTCTTGTTGGTGTGTAATATCCACAAGAAATCCTGTTCTTCCCTTTGGTGCGTCATATCCGAAGAGAGAGCAGAGGTAAATCAAAGGTCTTTCCGCATCCTTTGTGTGACCATTCGATCCCCATCCTTTGAATCTCGAAATCCTTGGATTTCGTGGTTGCAAAGCTTATCCCGAACACGTTCAGAGTGACGATCTTAGGAGGAGTGTGTCAGAACCTGTAGTACCTTTTCCAAATGCTGGTGGTGAGATTCCTTACCCTTGCTATATACTAATATGTCATCAAAGAATACTAGCACGAATTTCCTTAGGTATGGCCGGAAGATCTGGTTCATCACTGATTGGAAGGTGGCCGGAGCGTTTGTGGGCCCGAAAGGCAAAACTAAAAACTCATAGTGTCCTTCGTGTGGGTTCTAAACGCTGTCTTCTCCTCATCACTCTGTCGCATCCTTATTTGATGGTACCCCAACTTCAAATCAAACTTGGAAAATACCGCTGCTCCTCTCAATTCATCCAGGAATTCCTCAATGACTGGGATTGGGTATCGATCCAGTATTGTAGCCTTGTTCAACGTCCTATAAGCCACACAAAACGTCCAACCTCTATCCTTCTTCTTCACCAAGATCACAGGGCTAGAGTATGGGATGATACTAGGGCGAATGATTTATGCATCTAACATCTCTTGTACAAACTTCTCAATCTCATTCTTCTGTGTGTGAGAATATCGATAAGGCCTAATATTGTGGGAGAGGTACCTTTGCAGTGTGATAGCATGTTCTCGGTTTCGTACAGAGGTAAACCTTTACGCATCTGAAACACATCTTTAAAACTACGTAATAATCCCTTTAACTTGCTGTCCAGGGGTGTTGTGGTGGGCTTCTTTTCCCCCTTCAAATAATGTGGTTAATTCCAACAAGCATGCAATTTCATCCTCATCCCACAGCTTCTCCATAGAATTCAATGACACTTGAGCTCTCAACAATGTGGGATTTCCTACTAGGGTAATCCATCGATCATATACCTTGAAACTCAGCGTATGAAGACCCTAATTTATCCTTGTCTCACCTAAGGTAGCCAACCAGGAGTAGCCTAGGATCACATCAGTTGTGCCAAGCTCAAACAACAAAAATTCTTCCACAATTTTCCACCCCTTGTATTGACAGAACAACTCCTCTACATTTATCTCTGCCCACTATGATCTGACCATTACCCACAGATACACCAAAACCTCCTATCTCAGTGATTCGTAAGTTCAATCGTCCAACCTGTTCAGAAGAGATGAAGTTGCTGGTCGCTCCCGAATCTATCAACACAACCACTTCAACCTCTCCAATCCTCCCTTTCATTCTCATAGATCTTTCCGCTGTTAACCCAACCATAGATTGTAGAGACAAGGTCACCAGCTCTTGTATATCTTCTCCACTATTACGAGCATCCTGCTCATTATCCTCATCATCTTCATGTCCTTCTTGTTCATCCATCTCTTCCACTTCCAAACACTTTAAGCGTTGATTTTTATACTTATGCCCCAGGAAAAACCTTACCCCAAAGAAGCGGCACGGGGTTTTGAACTTTGGTGTCTCTGAAGTTCCTCCAACACGCCTGACCTCTCACCCTGCATCAAAAGGTTTTCTCGCATTTACTACCTCGCGGTTCCTATTTGAATTGTACGATGAGCTTGGGCTGGACTGATTTAGGCCCGGAGCTGAACCCACTCTCTGGAATGACCTCTGCTGATAGCTTGCCCGTTCTTTCTCATGACCCTCTATCAACTTTGCAGTGTCTACTATCTCATCGATTCCCACCGGTCTATACCTCACAACTTGTTCCTTCAAACTCCTCTTCATACCGTTGAGGAACGTCTCCTCAAGAACATCATTCGTTACATGAGGTACTTCCACCGTTAATTCCTCAAACTGCTCACATAACCCATATGTTTCAATCTCATCAGCTGACCGAGTGTTGTTCCTCCTCTACTGGGTCTGAATCATTTTTTGAGTTTGTCTTTGAAATCTTTCAAGTCCTTAAGGTCTTCTCGGTCCTTCGTGTACCTCAACCATGTCACTACAGAACCTGCCATACACGTCAATGCTTGACTCAACTTCTCTCCGTCAGGCGTATGGTTGACATCGAAACACTTCTCAGCTCTATAGATCCAATCATCTCGATTCTGTCCATCGTATATGGGTATTTCAACCTTCCTCCCTAGAGATTCGAGTTTAGGTGAAGATGGAACCACGTGAGCTTCTGTCGATGTCATCGGTGGTCGAGTGTCTCCTGTACGAAATGGGATTGAGAGGGTTGGTAAGGGTAAGATCCCTTTACATCGAATTTTCTCAATGGGTGTGTTGAAATCATCTACCGTAGCGTTCTGGCTCGTTGGTGAAGTTTCATTCACCACCGCCGGAGTCAATTCTCGGCTATCCCCACCCGCAAATGTCGATCTGAGAAATTGATTCATCTGGGTGAGAGCTTCCTTCATTACCAGCATATCCTCGCTCATCTTTGAGATTTCTGGTCCGTCGCAACTGATTTTTCGAGCAGATCGGAGGTAGCTTTGTCGAGCTTCGCGAGATGAAGCTCCACCTCTACTGGTTTGTCACGAGGAGATATTGCCGTTGTAGTGTCAGGTTTCGGAGGCATCGTGTTGGCTCTGATACCACTTGATAACCACAAGGTTATCGATGAAGAAGAAATAAGAAGAGATGATTAAGAAATGGAGAAGAAGAGAAGACAGAGATCGAGAAGAGAGAAAAGAGGCGAGAGAAGATAGATGTTTGTTGTTAATTTCTTGATAATGAATCCTTAGTGAATGGCTTTACTTAAATACACTGTTCACGTAATGAAACGACAACGTA
Organism: Pseudoturritis turrita; assembly: GCA_900406555.1. Lineage (NCBI taxonomy): Eukaryota > Viridiplantae > Streptophyta > Magnoliopsida > Brassicales > Brassicaceae > Pseudoturritis > Pseudoturritis turrita. The sequence goes on along the minus strand of OVBL01000769.1, from coordinate 45,977 downwards.
TTGTATCTCTGATTATTATTTACGATAAAAGGGGAGAGACACTCTTCTTCAGCAAGAGTGTTTGCCTGCACTTTGTCAAATAGATTCATCCACTAGTCTTGCCCATCCTCTTCTCATACTTCCTGGCTTTACGACCCGAGTTCCTTTGCTTACTTCTCACAAACGCCATTGGGACCATGAGCTTATCAGCCTTCTCCTTTCACTTTACCTGCTTCGGCTTCTCCGTTGGCGAAAAAGACGACGAGTGCTCCGAGAAAGAGACTTAGGGACTCTTCGTTTACCAATAACTCGCCTCGACAATGCCATTTTAACAACAAACTTCCAGGTTTTACTCTTCTTCTTCTTCGCATTCATCTATGGCCAAATTCCTTCTTCTCTTTTGCCAATTTTGCGGCATTCCTGTGTGATTGTCTGTAGGAACACCGTTTACTGTGGATGCCTTTCGTTGTGGTTGTGTTCCAGGATGTTCTGCTTATTTTCTTACTCACTCTCACGCTGATCATTACATTGGTATCATCTAATCCGTAAGCTCTTTGTAAATGCCATCTATATGTATTTTCTTCAAATTTGTGTATTTAGTTTTCTTACGATCTGTCAATAAAATTGCCTTTATTACTTCTTCATATGTTACTGTTTCGTCAAATTAAGTAATACATGTAGTTTTAGCAGTGAAATAATAATCTGCTGAAAGTGCGGATATAATGAACATCTTTGTGAAAGTTTCGTCTCTTCTCTTAGCTATTAGTTCTTCCTTTTGCTGCTTTCTTTATATATGAAGCCAGAAATACATCAAATCTTGATGTTGGATGTTTTGCAGATAACTGAAGTAGTTTGTTGCAAGATGACTACTCTCCAGTCCACTCAGTACAATCATTTTATAAGCTCAAAAATGTATGTGTTTATCACAGTCATTCTTCCATTTGCGCTTAAACTATCAAGTTCTCATATTAAGATTCTAGTTTTATAACTTTTAGTGGTCCATGATCTATGTGACTAAAAAAACCTATTTCATCTTTCCCATTTATGCTTGATGATAGACCTATTCTTTTCTATGTAGCTAATCTACGATACAATAAAAAGCGGCAGTCCTGGAACCATTGGATTTGAGAATTGCTTAGAGTTTTTCCCAGCAGAAATGTTCTCTGGGATGTTGGTTCTTATAGAATTGGGAGGTTTAGCTTGCTATTGCCAAAGTTCTTGGGGTATACATATCTGGAGACTTGGTATAAGATATGATTTTGTGTTTTTGATTTGTGATGTTAGTTTAAAACGTGGATTGATGTTATGTAAGGCTTGTGTATGTTTTGGTTGATCACAAGTCTCAGTCTTTGATAAGTCACAACGAAGCTGACTTGGAAAAATCAAGACTCAACAGAGAAATGGTATAATTTTCCTTATGAATCAATAAGATCATAAGACAGAGAGAAGCTTATGGAAAAATCTCTTGCCATTAATCGTTTTTCTATTTTTGGTTATAGAATGAGAATCAAAAGTCAATATGGGAGCAGAATGTAGCGAATGAAGAAGCTATGAAACTTGCAGAAAAGCACCAGGCAAGTAATTTCATTAGGTGGACTGTATAATATATTCATTAGAAAAATTATAAAATTTTAAGTTTACATGTTCAACTTTTCCAGAAAGAGAAAGAGAAGCTTCATGAAAAGATAATGGAAATGGAAGCAAGGCTACACATATACAACGAAACTGTAAGCCCCTGTAAGCCCCTCTATGTCATGTCTATTCTGTATAAACATCGGCTAAATGAACTAAATGGTAGATGAACTCTCACTTGGCACAAATGATGATTTGTGTTTATATCTATATGCAGAACTGATGTATCCTGGTTTTTACGATTTTTAAAACGGTTTTTATCACTATATCTAATGGTTCTTAGCGTTCTTTTACCTTAAGTGGTAGTTTTAGAGTGTTTGTAGTGTTGAGAGTCTTTTACAGGTCAATTGGACTAAAGTCTAGGAAATGAGGTATTTGACAGCTCTGGAGCATCAGATGTCAAGCAATCGTTGGAAGCCTCAATCTTATTGGATTGAGCTGAAATTGGGACACATGATATAGCCACTTGAGTTAGCTTTTCTTTGGAGGTGGTTTGAAGGCATTCCGATCAACGGTCAGAAAGTTATGCAAGTTTTTGTGAAGATTGGTCTGTCTGGCGAACAGTCAAATCCGAGAGCACCAGACAGACCGATACCGAATCTGCACCGACCGGTCCAGTCCCCGCAGCAATTTTGGCAGTTTTGAGCATGTTTTTTTTTTCTGATCCGGTTTTATCCAAGATGACCTAATGACCGACTTTAGACCTATAAATACACGTTTTAGCCACTTTAGAGAAGGGGATTTTATTTTATAGAGACTTAGAGAGATATTTTGTTGAAGAGCTTTTGGGTAGACAATTCGAGACTCTGTTCGTTTGAGAGAAGAATTCGAACCTCTTTTGTATCTTTTTCTTATTTCTCTTATGCACTTTTTTCTTTTCATGATGTTTGTTTCAATCACCATGTCTGAGTAGTTTGCTGGTTAGGTTTAGGGTTATTCAAAAGGTTTAAGATGAATTGTTAGATTAAATTGATTGTTAGGATAACCAGGTGGTTCTTCATCTAGATAATACTAAATGCTAATTCTAGCTTGATCACCTATAATTCTAGATTGATTGTTAGGTTAATTAATAGATATAAAAGTATTATTGATTACCTGAACTATCTTAGATGAGCAAAATACCTATTCACAAAGAAATTTGGCTTAGCGATTTTGTGAACAATCGAATCAAAACCTTAATGTTTGTCTGAATTGTTTGAATTTACAAAGAAATTTGGGATTATAAGGTTTAGACATAGATAAGCTTCGCATCGAAAGTTGGTTGATTTTAAAGTTTTGTTTCGAGTTCGAAAATGGATCTTCATAAAAATCCTAACGATCCTTTAATCTACAATTCGGATTTACCTAAGAATTTCCCAAGGCCTAACGTTTGTATCATTGATTAAAACCCGTTTTTAACAAGTTTTCCAACCGGTTTTCTTGAGTATTTTCGTTAGTTACATTATTTACTTACTTAGCTTGATTCGATACTGAGAATTTGCCGCGCAACATTAGGTCTCTAGGGATACGATACCCCTTTATACTATACAACTGCGATTATGTGCACTTGCAGAGTTTGGTCTAGGGTAAAACTAGAGCTATCAAGTTTTTGGCGCCGTTGCCGAGGAGTTAATAGTTGCCTACGAATTTTTAGCAGTAGAATTTCGTCTAAGTTTTTATTTTTATTTTTGTTACTTACACGCTCTATCTCTTACTCTTGTGTGTTTCAGGTCTATGCCTAATCGTGGAACCAGAAGCAACAAGGATCAAAAGCTAGCCAGTCTCAGTAATCAAGAGCTAGCAAACTTAGAGCGTACGAACAGGAAAGCAAAAAAGCCAGTCGAAATGGTTAACCCGATAGTGCTTATTCGGGATAAAGCTGGTTTATTGATTGATGAAGAGGGGAACAGACGCAATGCACAGGGTCAGAAGCTTGATGCTGATGGGAATGCGATTGTAGAACAACCTGAGAATTAGAATGAGAACAACAATCACGAGCAGCTCCATCTTGGTGGGAATGAAGTAGTTAGAACACTTGCTCACTACAATAGGCCTAATCAATTCTTTGCCAACAGATCCGCGATCAGACCTCCTGCTTTTGAGAGGCACGATTTTCAGATTCAACCTCAGTACTACATTCTTGTGGGACAACACCAGTTTCATGGACTTTCCAATGAGCATCCCATGGATCATATCGAGAAATTTGAGGATCTAGTTGGTGGCATCAAAGCCAATGGAGTCAGCAATGCCTACATGTTCTGTAAGCTTTTCCCATATTGTCTTTTAGGAGAAGCAGCTAGCTCGTTGAAAAAAATTCCTCCAGGTTCGCTGACACATGGGAAGCGACGAAGAATGCGTTCCTGAACCATTTTTATGACGATGCCAGATCCGAAGAGCTGAGAACCAGAATATCTACGTTTTCTCAAGGGCCTATGGAGTCTTTCAAGGCGGCTTGGATTCGTTTCCAGTCATATCAGAGAGAATATCCACACCATGGGTTCAGTGAAGCTCAGCTACTTAGCACATTTTTCAGAGGCGTTGATTGGAGATATCAGATGTCACTGGATTCTGCAAGTAATGGGAATTTCATGATGAGAAGCCCACATGATGCTTTGATTCATATTAAGAACTTGGCTTTGAGCAATAGCACGAAGATGTCGGATTACGAAAGGCAAAAGCAAGCTGGAAGTCTAGAGGGTAGTCAGATTGCAGAGGTCCAGGCTAAGTTGGATTCAATGCATAGTCTCTTGTTGGGTAAGAATAAAAAGGTTGTTCACTTTGCTGCTGAAGTTGAGGCCATTGAAGAAGATGAAGTTGAAGATGGCAACTACATTAGTGGAGGATATCAGGGTCAAAGGTTTCTGTATGGTCAGAACAAGAGGAACTTCACTAGCAATGCTCAGAGAGGAGGTTACAAGAATGTTGAAGGTAATCCGACGGGTTTTGAATCCAACCAGTCGTACCAAAAACCGGCTCAGAGCAGTGGCTACACTAGGATTATGGAAGTTCAACTTATCAAGCACCACCACCAAAGTCACCGGAATCAAGAAAAATTGAGTCTATGTTTGAAAGGCTTCTTGAGGTCAGCAGAAGATGACGGTTGATTTCAATGGTAAGATGGATGTCATGTACACGGATCTGAATGGGAAATTTGAGGCTCTCAATACCCATGTGAAGAAGCTGGATACCCAAGTTGCTCAGACCGCAGAGTCAGTGAAGAGACAACTTGAACTACCATAAAATGGGTCTATAAGGCCAAGGTTCCATACCCAAAGCCTCCTAAGAAGTCAAGAAGTTGAAGAAGATGATAATTTTGAACTCCGGCCCGTTTGTCAATGCAATTAAGACTTCATCCGCTTTAATAAGATATGTAAAGAGGATGGTTGCAAGCTATGTGAATCTTGAGGAAGGAGTATTGATGATCACTAAGGATGTTAGTGCGGTTATGATGAACAAGATCCCAATGAAGCAACCGGATCCAGGAAGCTTTGTGTTGGATTGTTCGATTTTGACAGACAGGTTTGAGCATTCTCTTTGTGATCTCGGGTTAGGTGTCAACCTCATGCCATTTTCAGTTGCTCAGCGTATAGGAATGACAGATTTCAAACCGACAAGGGTTTCTTTGATACTAGCTGATAGATCAGTACGGTTCCCAGAAGGTTTACTTGAGGACGTTCCGGTTAAGACTGGTGAATGCTTCATCCCTGCAGATTTCATAGTTTTGGAATACGAAGAAGAACCCAAAGATCTTCTTATCTTGGGGAGGCCATTCTTAGCAACTGCTAGAGCGTTGATTGACTGCAAGAACGGGAAGATAGTTCTCAATATCGGTGATCTTGTCATGAAGTTCAGCATGGACAAGCTAATGAAGAGACCCACCATCGACGGTCAGACCTTCTTCGTAGATACTTTCACAGATGTCGCAGAGGAAACTTTCCAAGCTATTCATCCTGAGGATCCACTCGAGAGAGCATTGGTTCGTTCTACTAGTTTTGAAGCTTACTTGGATGACATTACTGCTGGGTATGTCAAGATGTTGGATACTAGTGAGCAAGTGAACAAGCTGGTTGTTCAAGAGGAATTGACTGAGAGTTCTGAGAAAGCTATTAAGCTAGGCGATTGGAGTGAAGAACGAGCTCCTAAAATTGAACTAAACCGCTCCCTACAAGGTTAAGTTATGCGTTTCTCAGTCCGAATTCCACTTATCCTGAAACTCAATAGCTCTAGTTTTACCCTAGACAAAACTTTGCAAGTGCATAGAATCACAGTTGTATAGTATAAAGGGTTATCGTATCCCTAGAGACCTAATGTTGCGCGGCAAATTCTCAGTATCAAATCAAGCTGAGTACGTAAATAATGTAACTAACCAAAATACTCAAGAAAATCTGTTGGAAAACTTGTTAAAAGTGGGTTTTAATAAGTGATTCAAACGTTAGGCCTTGGGAAATTCTTAGGTAAATCTGAAATGTAGACTAAAGGATCGTTAGGATTTTTATGAAGACCCGTTCTCGAACTCGAAACACAACTATAAAATCAACCAACTTTCACTGTAAAGATTAAAACTGTAAAATCAACCAACTTTCGCTGCAAAGATTATCTATGTCTAAACCCTAGAATCCCAAATTTCTTTGCAAATTCAAACAATTCAGACAAGCATTAAGGTTCTGATTCGATTGTTCACAGAATCACTAAGCCAAATTTCTTTGCGAATAGGTATTTTGCTCATCTAAGATAGTTCAGGTAATCAATAATACTTTCGCATATATTAATTAACCTAAGTTCTGAATTCTAGGTGATCAAGCTAGAATTAGCGTTTAGTATGATCTAGATGAAGAACCACGTGGTTATCCTAACAATCAATCTAATCTAACAATTCATCTTCAACCTTTTAAATGACCCTAAACCTAACAAGCAAACTACTTAGACATGGTGATTGAAACAAAAATCATGAAAAGAAAAGAGTGCATAAGAGAAATAAGAAAAAGAGGTTTGAATTATTCTCTCAAATGAACAGAGTCTCGAATTGTCTTCCCAAAAACTCTTCAACAAAATCCCTCCCTAAGTCTCTATAAAATAAAATCCCCTTCTCTAAAGTGGCTAAAAACATGTATTTATAGGTCTAAGGTCGGTCATTAGGTTATCTTGGATAAAAATGGATCAGAAAAAGGAAATCTGCTCAAAACTGCCGAAATTGCTGAAAATTGCCGCAAGGACTGGATCGGTCTGTGCAGATTCGGTACCGGTCGGTATGGTGCTCTCGGATTTGACTATTCGCCAGAGAGACCAATCTTCACAAAAACTTGCATAACTTTCTGACCGTTGATCGGAATGCCTTCAAACTACCTCCAAAAGAAAGTTAACTCAAGTGGCTATCTTGTGTCCCAATTTCAGCTCAATCCAATAAGTTTAAGGCTTCCAACGGTAGTTTGACATCCGATGCTCTTGAGCTGTCCATTACCTCATTTCCTTGACTTTAGTCCAATTGACCTGTAAAAGACTCTCAACACTACAAACACACTAAAATTACCACTTAAGGTAAAAGAACGCGGAAAAACCATTAGATATAGTGATTAAAACCGTATTAAAAACCGTAAAAACCAGGATACATCAACTCCTCCAGACTTAGCATTTTGCTTGTCCTCAAGCAAATCAGAAAACTAAATTTGTGAAAGAAGTTTGAAAACGCGGAAACTCACCTTCTCTTTAGAGCGTTGTACTGGCCACTCAACTCATAATCCACATACTGCAAGACCAATCCCAATCGAACCACCATGTACTTCTCCGCATACATTCGCAGCCTCCCAGATTCAAGCCACAATTTTGCAACATTGTCCATAAACCATCATCACTAGGTCTCATCGATGATCTCAGTGCCAAGAATCTTATAGACTCATTCTCGTACAATGCCATGACAAACCATCCATACAACCCTTGGTACTCTTTCTCTCCCTCAAACTTATTATGTTCTCATCCTCTTTTTTTATTATATTTTTTTATATCAAAAGTGTAAATGAATAATGGTATCACGAGAAATTTTCCTAGCCTCACTTCCAACTTTTGTGTGATTATTTCTTTCGAAGTAAAATAATGAGATTACTGGAAATTTTCCTAGCCCTTTACTCAAAAGAAAATCATTTCATCTTTTCAGTTTTTATTTAACTTAGAATAGGAGAGAGGAGTACCATTACTTTTCACACAAGATGCATTTGTCAGGTATGAACGAGGAGTCAAGCCCTATGAAGACCAGTCACATTGATGAGGTAAAAGGATAAGCTCAGAAAATTAGCTCGGGCTTAGTGGATTATACTGGAAATATGGACGTCTCTAGTTAACTTATCAGCCTTTGGATTTTTCATTAGTCGGATCTGAACTGATTCTGCAGCAATGGTCACTCAGATGCAATAGTCACACAATAAACCAAGAGAAAGATATAATTTCCAACAAATTTGACTCAATAAACCAACTTGGACTGACTCAAAGAGGAAACAAAATAAAGAAAATAGCGTTAGTAAACGATAAACACCCTCCCCTAGACTTACTTCACATTGTCTCGGTGTGAAAATAAATTAAGAGAAAGGCAAAACAGACTCAAAAGAATGAAAAATAAAAGAAGAGAAAAACTTACCGATGGGTTGGCTCCCACCAAGCGCTTGTTTTAAGTCATTAGATTGACTTCGTCGGGATGCAGGCTTTCGGTGGATCCGACAATGGAACAATGTGCCCATTCAAAATTTTGGTTTTAACCTAGTAATGCTTGATCCGCTGACCATTCACAACGAATTTCTTGCCTTCAGGATCCAAGAGAACAATCGTACCATATGGTCGAACCGATTTAACAGTGAAAGGACCTGACCAACGAGAACGAAGTTTTCCAGGAAACAGTTGTAAATGAGAATTGTATAAAAATACCTGCTCATTCGGTTCAAAGTGGTGAGTGATGATTTTCTTATCATGATATGTCTTAGTGCGCTCTTTGTAGATCTTGGAGTTCTCATATGCATGATGTCGAATCTCATCTTACTCGTTCAGCTGTAACAATCTCCTTTCCTCAGCGGATTTGACGTCAAAATTCATCATTTTCACAGCCCATGGAGCCTTGTGCTCTAACTCAACAGGAAGATGACATGATTTTCCATATAATAGATGGAATGGTGTAGTGCCCAGCAGTGTCTTAAATGCAATCTTGTAAGCCCATAGCGCATCATCTAACTTCGCATACCAATCCTTACGGGTTTTTCCAACCGTCTTTTCAAGAATTTCCTTGATCTGTCTGTTGGAAACTTCAACTTGTCTACTTGTCTGCAGATGATATGGAGCTGCTACTCGATGGTGCACACCATGTGATCTCAGGAGTTTCTCGAAAACTTTGTTGATAAAATGAGAACCTCCATCACTGATTACAATCTGAGGCACTCTGAATCTAGGAAAGTTGATGGATTTGAACATCTTCGGCACCACTGAAGCATCATTGATTGGACTAGCAATAGCCTCAACCCACTTAGATACGTAATCCACTGCAACCAAGATGTACTCACTACAAGAAAACAGGCCAATTTGCGACTACGATTGTGGTAGCGAATGCCTCGCAAATGGAAATTTGCGAGGGAGTTGCGACCAAATAAGAATCGTCGCAACCAGCTAGTCGCAAACGAAAAATCGTCGCAATCTAGTCGCAAAATGTGCGAGGAAAGAAATTTGGTCGCAAACGCCTCGCAAATGTTTGCGAGGCAAAGTTTGCTAGGAGTTTGCGAGGATTATTTTGCAAGGCATTTGCGAGGCAAATTTTGCTAGTAGTTTGCGAGGACTATTTTTGAAAGGCATTTGGGAGGCAAATTTTGCTACTAGTTTGCGAGGATAATTTTGTGAGGCATTTGCGAGGAAATATTGCGAGGAGTTTGTGGGGCAAAGGACGGTCGCAAATCAGTTGCAAAAAAATAGATAAATTGTTTTTTTTAAACAGGTTTTTAATGGTTTTTCGGAAATAAAAAAAATTAATTAATATTACATGAAACGAGTATTTAGTACAATGAACAGAATAAACTACAAATTATCGATATCCTGAAAATCCGAAGCTTCATGAAATTTCGAAGCAGAAGCTGAAGATGTTCCAGCTTCTCCTTGTTTCTTCTTCCTCGGCATCTCCCGAATCGCCGGGTTCGAATCCCTAAGTAACTCGAACATCATATCATAGGCGTCGTGTTGCTGCTTCAGCGATCTGATCTCTGCTTCCGCGATCTCTAGCTTCTTATCTCTAATCGGGTCCAGGATGTATGTCGAAACCGGGCAAAAGGGAACTCCCTCGTCATCCGTCGGAATAGATCCCATGAAAGCAATCTTCCCCTTTCTAGTACGGGGAGGTAGCTGTAAAATAAAATTTAATAAAGAAAAAAATAAATACTTAAATAATTATATATGAATTAGTAATAAAAGTTTTTTTCGTTACCTGAGTGGAGATGCGGTTTACGTTCACTGGGGTCATCTGGACGGGTTGACCATCGGGAGTGGGCTGCGATATGATTTCCTCAACCCGGGCAGTCACATCGCCGTAAAGCTGCTGAACCCGACTATCAACCCACGTCCCGTCCTTGCGTCTGTGGGTCTTCTCCCAAATCTCGGGCATCGTAGCCGGGGCACCTTTCGTCTGTGCCTGAAAAATGGTAAAAATATGTTAAATCGTGAGATATTTTAACTTAAAGAATTTTTGAAATTCGAACTATAGAAATTGAATTCAACTTACAATACGGCGCACTTGTTCGAAGAAGGACAACGCCCCGAGACATGCTTCGAAATGCCCTCTCCGTCAACCTTGGTGTAACGCGCGGCCCGACACTTGCTGCTCGTGTCTTCGGAAGTCGGCAACTGCCAGTAGGCAATGAGACCCGCCCAAACCGTCGGGTTGAACCACTCAGGCATCACATGCTCAGGGTCCGCCTTCCATTTTTTTTTCCAGCGGCCGACTTGATCAGTAAGGCGATGCATCGCCTTGTCATCGAAGGCATCCCGAACCAGTCCCGTGATCTCGACATCCCATATGTATTTTTGCTATAAAAAATAAAAAATTCACATTAGTATAAATTTAATATTAGTATATACATTATAAATTATAAATTAAATTATTAGTAGATATAAAATTATAAACTAACGCGAAATTAATAGAATTACCGCGAAAGTGTGAAAACACCTATCCCTCGTCTCCTGGGGCACCTCGCTCCAACTCGGGTGCGGGGCTTTGAAATTCCGCTCGATCAATTTCCTAATAGCCTGTCCAACTTTATTATGCCCAAACCTGGAAAAAAAAAAATTATGTTATAAACAATTAAAAAAAAATTTTTTATTTAATAATTGAAAAAAAAATATAGTTACCATAAAGTGCCCAGGGAAAGATGCGGATCCAATCTCTTTAGAACATCCCGTCCGGGACTAACGAGAAGCTGCTCCAGCGTCATATGCTCTAACTGTGGAGCCTCAGGTGGCAGATCATGTGGCTGCATCTCCGGAACGAAATCCGAGATAGGCGGAGTCGATGTAGAAGGTACGTCACGTCGTGAATGAGACCCGACACGTCGCGGTACAGGTGTACCGGAGGCGGATAAAAAACCGGTATACTCATTATGCCTATCATCCATCTGAAATAAAATATTTAATAAAAAGTTCTTCTCGACGTGCATTACATCCAAATTGTGCCTCAAGAGATGATCCTTCCAGTACGACAGTTCCCAGAATATACTCTTCTTATGCCAGTTATGATACTGCCCATACCCACCCGACATATTATCGGGACACTGTACCAGTTACCCCAACCTTCTGCAGTTTGTTGAGCATCGCAATAATATATTTGCGCTTCCAACTGTTCCCCTCAAAGATAAACCGGGGGGGGGGGGGGGGGACTTTGACGGTTTTGTTTTTCTTGAACAACTTCTTGTTATTTCTATACGGATGACCCAATGGCAGAAATCGACGATGACAATCGAACCAGCACGTTTTGCGTCCATTCATCAATTGAAACGCATCAGTTTGATCCAGACAGTAAGGATATGACAATTTCCCATGAGTTGTCCATCCAGATAACATCCCATTGGCGGGGAAGTCGCTTATGGTCCACATAAGCACAACCTTCATGGTGAAGTTCTGGCGGTTTGATGAATCGAACGTTCGTACACCGACATGCCACAACTCCTGTAATTCATGGATCAGAGGCTGCAAAAAGACGTCAAGAGATCTTTTTGGATGCTTAGGGCCCGTAACAAGAATGCTCAGGAACAAAAATTCTCGATGCATGCACATATCCGGAGGTAAATTATAAGGCGTTACTATGACTGGCCACAACGAGTATTGCCGACCAGACATACCAAACGGACTAAACCCATCAGTGCAAAGACAAAAATAAACATTTCTATGTTCTTCAGCAAAGTCTGAATGTACCGTGTTAAAGTGTTTCCACGCCTTCGCATCTGATGGATGAGAGATCATCCCTTCCTCACTAAAGTGTTCTGCGTGCCACCTCATTGCCCAGCAGTCTGCTCTGATTGGTATAATCGCTTCAATCTATCTGTTATCGGAAGATACCACATACGCTGGAACGGCACCCTCGTGCGGCCACCTGTCTCTTTATATCTCGGTTTTCCGTAAAACCGACATTCCTGCAACTTAGCATCATCTTTCCAGAAAATTATACAGTTATCAATACAGACGTCAATCATCTCAGACGGTAAACCAAGACTCGCGATCAGTCTCTGTATTTCATAGTAAATCTCTGCTGAGTTATTACCCTCCGGCAAATACTCGTTAAACAATGCAGTCCATTTATCCATGCAATTTTCACTAATATTATCTTCGCTTTTAATTGTCATCATCCTAGATGCTAATGACAATTTTGAAAGCCCTTCTCTACATCCTTCGTAGATGGATTCATTTGCAGCGTCTAACATATCGTAAAACTTTTTACCACTCGGGTTTGGTTCTTCAAAAGTATTATCATTAAACGAGGCAGTACTTTCATGAAATGCATCAGTAACCATGTTATGAAACCTATTCCCATCACTATTACCATATCCATATTCATTATAATCTTGTTGATGAGCATGCTGATCATAGTTATTATCAAAACTACTAGGGCCATCTTGATTGCCATGATAACTCGTACTTGAACTACCCGGGACATTAACTACAAAATCTTCCCCGTGCGCAAACCACACATAATAGTTAGGTAAAAACCCCCTCGTATATAAATGCTTCCAAACAGTGTTTGCATCATGATGATCAATGTTCTCGCACTTAACACAAGGACATAAAATTTTGTTACCGTTGTCTCCCGCGAATGACTGATGTGTCGCGTGGGTCAAAAATTGATCAAGACCATCTCTAAATTCTCTCGTCACTTCACCGGTATCTGGATCTCGCCGGTTGTACATCCATGCCCGAACCGTGTATATCTCATGATGCCAAGACATGATCCGATTATCGACCTCTCCACAAAAAATTTTGGATTTATATTGTGTTTGCGAAATAAAATATTTTTGTGAGTAGATTTGGGATGTTTGTGATATGATTTTCGTCTCCCCCCATAGCTTGCTATTTATAGAGGATCAGCCATTTTTGCTACTCATTTGCGACCAACCTTTGTTCTAATTTGCTAGGACAAAATATTTGCAAGGCCTTTGCTAGTAATTTGCTACCCATTTGCGACCAAAAATTTAGTAGCAAAAAGCAGTTGGAAATCATTGAAAACGTGTGTACCTACTTTCTAAATATCCTTGCAAATCAGTCGCAAATCTTAGAAAATATCTTTCCCCGCAAATGCCTCGTAAATTTGCAACGTGTTTGCTACGAACTATCTTTTCGTCGTAAATTAGTCGCAAATTTGAGGATATTTGCGACGAAATTTATCCACGCAAATTTGCGACTCTAAACGCAAATTCCTAGCAAATGCCTCGAAAATTTGAGACCTCATAATGTGGTCACAAATTCTCCTCGCAAATGGGCATGTTTTCTTGTAGTGACTTATTCCCGTATGATGGAGGAAACGGTCCCATGAAATCGATGCCCCAACAATCAAAAACATATACCTCTAGGATGAAGTTTTGTGGCATCTCATGTCATTTGCTGATCTTCCCTTTCCTCTGACAAGCATCACACTATGAAACAAACCTGTGAGGATCCTTGAACATTGTTGGCCACCAAAAATCAGCTTGCAGAACTTTGGAGATGATCTTGAATGTCGCAAAGTGACCAGCATATGGAGACCCGTGACAATGATACAACACATCTTGAACCTCATAATCTGGAAGACATCTCCTGTAAACCCCATCAGAGCAGTGCTTGATGCTCTGATGGGGTTTACAGGAGATGTCTTTGATGAATCTCCTGTAGAATCCAGCATACGACCGGAAATTTTCGAAAGATACGATCGGAACTTTTCGAAAGCGAACACTACTGCAAACAGTTCCTTCTCTGTAGTGGTGTAGTTTCTCTGTGCATCGTCCAAAGTTCGGCTAGCATAATAGATGGCATGGAGTTTGATGTATGGGTCATCATTCAAGGATTCCCAGTTTGGGGTTGCACAATAGGAGCGCTGACTAATGCATGCTTAATCTGTTCAAAAGAAGCAAGACAATCAGTAGTAAGATCAAATTTTACATCCTTACATAGTAGGGCGGTTAGTGGACGGGAATTTTGGAGAAATCTTTGATGAATCTCCTGTAGAATCTAACATATCCCAGGAAGCTGCGGATTTCTTTAACTAAAGTAGGCGGATGTAGACTTGTAATAACTTCAATCTTCGCCTTGTCAACTTCAATTCCTGCCTCAGAAACCATAAATGGCACTTCTCCAAATTCAAAACTAAGTGCTTTTCTTCACACCTCCAAAGCACCTTGCACAAGTTGTCTAAACAATCCTTGAATGGCGACCCATACACCAAAAAAGTCATCCAAAAACACCTCCATGATGTCTTCTATCATGTCTGTAAAGATAGCCGTCATGCACCTCTGAAAGGTCGCTGGAGTGTTACATAATCCAAAAGGCATTCTGCGGTATGCAAAAGTGCCATAGGGACATGTAAACATGGTCTTCTCCTGGTCTTCAAGATGTATGGGAATCTAAAAGAACCCTGAATACCCATCCAAAAAGCAATATTATGGGTTATTCGCCAGTCTCTTGAGCATCTGATCGATGAATGGCAATGGGAAGTGGTCCTTCCTTGTAGCAGCGTTCAATTTCCTGTAGTCGATGCACATCCTATGCCCTGTGATTGTCCTTGTCGGAATCAACTCATCCTTCTCATTCTTCACTACAGTAATTTCTCCTTTCTTAGGCACAACATGGACCGGGCTGGCCCAAGGATTGTTTGAGATAGCATAAATGATCCCTGCTTCCAATAGCTTCATAATCTCTTTCTTGACCACTTCTTTCAGGTTCGGATTCAGTTTCCTTTGATGCTCAATCGATGACTTTGACTCGTCTTCAAGATAAATCCTATGTGTGCACAAGTCTGGCGAGATACCTGAAAGATCGGCAAGAGAATAGCCAAGAGTTTTGCGAAACTTGTGCAGCTTACTTAGCAATAAAGTGAGCTCAACGTTGTTTAAGGAAACATTAACAATGAAGAGCCATTGATTAATTCTTATAATATTTTGATTTTGCATGCTTGAGCTTTTTGTTCACTCAGAGTTTGATAAGTGGGTAGAGAAATGAATAGCACCAGCCATAGCACCAAGCTTAAAGCTTTACCAAAGAGTTCTAGATATGGAATATGAAGTTTTTATTTAAGATTTGGTTTGGATTAGTCTTTGTAGGACTTGTTATGTTTTTTATGGATTTTCTATGAAATAAAAAATATATTTAACTATATATTGTTGACCAAATTTAAATTATATAAAAATATATATTGTTGACCCAATTTAAATTATATAAAAATATATTTAAATATATAATGCAAAAACATAATATATCACAGCGTAAATAATGAGCTAACATAATATATTACATCATTTATCAAGAGGTATAAAAATATATATTAAAGCATTTTAGTAACGCTATGATAGAACGAACTATAATAGCGTGACCAAAAAAAGCTATCGTATGGAAGAGACCTAAGATAGTTTCGCTGTCATAGCGTTCATGAAAACGCTATTATACCCCTATGATAGCGTTATCAGTGAGCTAAGAATGCCCTTTTTCTTGTAGTGTATTTAGAAATTTTTGATCACTTTTAAAAAAGTGAGATAAGTTTGTGAAATATTTGGTAATTTTGTGTAACTTAAAAATTTATAAATAATTTTTGATAATTTTAACTTTATAATTATCCAAACGTATGATTCTGATACTTTGGATAATTATTTGTTTTCTACCCTTATCCGCTGAAATTAATTGTATAGATCCAAATTAATCGTATCAAAAAGTCCGGATAAATTCGAGCCAAAATGCTTAGACCTAGTTAGAACAAGTAAGCCACAAAAATCAGGAATGTTTGGAGTAGAACAAAAAAGTTGCGTAAAATTCAGCATGTTCTTGGCAGAATTTAAATACTATAAACAAGACTTATATTTAGTCCATAGAGGATTAGGCAGACTTGTGAAAAGTCTGTACTTTTTTGACAGACTTCAAAAGACTATACGGTAGACATAGAGATAGACTACCGAGACTGAACAGACTTGTGTAAATTCTACACTTTTTTGACAAACTTCGAAATCTTATCTGATAGACTTATAACAAGTCCGCGGAGATTCATCAAACTTGCGTAAAGTCTGCACTTTTTGGCAGGGTTGATATAAGTCTGCCTAGTATCCGCATACCAAGTGTAAGTCTACTAGATAGGTATTTGAAGTCTGCTAAAAATGTGTAGATTATTCAAGTCTCGCGAATATCCGCAGACTAATTATAAATCTATCAAATAGGTTTTTGTAGTCTGCCACAAATATGCAGACTTTACGTAAGTCTGCCGAATTTCCGCAGATCAAATATAAGGGTAACATTAGAAAAAATGTATAAATTTTTTTTTGCTATTTTAAAGAAATTTTAGGTTATCCTAGCAAATATAAGGGTAAAAAAAAGAAAAAAAGTTGGATGTTTTGAGTACAAAAAAAACTCGGGATGTTCATCCAATTGATTAAGTCTTTTTAAAAAAAAAACATAACCTAAAATATCGGCGATAAATTGGGAAATTGGAGTGTTCGGTTA
Organism: Pseudoturritis turrita; assembly: GCA_900406555.1. Taxonomy (NCBI): domain Eukaryota; kingdom Viridiplantae; phylum Streptophyta; class Magnoliopsida; order Brassicales; family Brassicaceae; genus Pseudoturritis; species Pseudoturritis turrita. The sequence goes on along the minus strand of OVBL01000769.1, from coordinate 29,210 downwards.
AATGAAAAAGATAATTATACCCTTATATTGTTGAAACCGGCGATTCATTGGAAGTAGTATTGTCAATTCGGATTAATCCGCGGATTATCAATCCGCACCGTGGCGGTTTTTTTTTTCCGGATTTTGGTGGACTAGTCCGCGGCGGACTGCGGTACTAAAAATAAAATCCTAATCCAAACCGCTTAAGGTTGGTGGATATGAGTATCAATCCGCGGACTAATATTTTAATCGGAAAGAAAATTTTTTGTTCCCAATTGATCTTAGGAGCCATAACTATAACTTAGTGTCCATAACCATAAATAAAAACCAACTAATAATTTGAAAATTTAAAGAGAAACTTCAGAAGCAAGAGAACTAGAGAGGTATCAAGTAATGAAAATTGAAGAAGTAACTTCATAAGCAAGAGAACTAGAGAAGTATCAAGTAACAGAAATAACTTCATGAGTTTTAAAACAAGAGAAGTAACTAAGATGTCTTTCTTCCACCTGAAATGACTTCATAAGTCAAAATCTTAGAAGTGAAATAGTTGCAAAAGATATATTTTAGTTTTAATAAAAAAAAATTTATGAGTCCGCGGTCTCAATCCGCTAGAACGCGGATAAGAAAAATAAAGTCCTAAACCGCTTGATTATAGGGCGGACCGGACTACAATCCGCGGACTTTAGTCCGAATTGACAGCTCTAATTGGAAGACGTAGAGAAAAGAGGGAAAGAGATGGCAAAGTTATATTCTCATACGAAACTTCTTCTTCTCTCTGTCTCACGACCGTGGTGACATCAAAGAAATGGAGGAGGCCATAGAGGGAGAAACGGAGGAGGCCATAGAGGGAGAAACAGCGTAGGAACCTTAATGGTCTAACGCTGTGACCGAGTTATAACGAGTTAACTCGCTTCGGGTCATGGGATGCTGCCAATCGTCCAACCTGAAACCGTCGTCATTGCATGAAAAAACCTCCGGCGAGCATTCCGTCCGTTGTGGAAAAGGAAGCAAACGCCGTCATCGTGACGGCAGGGGATGGCATTTTTCCAGCGTTGCGGGCGTGACCGAGTTCTCCGCAGCTGATCTTCGAGACGCCACGAACAATATCAGCATCGACGTAGTCGTTTCAGTTTGTTCCGATCAAGAACCAAACGTCGTTTACGAAGGTTGTCTCCAAAGGAGCGACAGAGACATTCGCCGAATTGCCGTTAAAATTTTCTCGAAATCAACCTGGCCTAATCCCAAATAGTTCGCTGTAAGCTTTTCGAAATTCCTTAGTTATCCAAATTTTCAAATTACTGATTTGGTTATAGCAAATTGCAGGCACACTGGCAGTCGGGAAAATGAGGCACATGAGACTGGTGAATTTGATAGGTTACTGTTGTGATGGAGATGAAAGGTTGCTTGTACCAGAGTACATGCCCAACAACACCCTCACCAAACATGCCCAACGACAGCCTCACCAAACATCTATTTCACTGTACTTGCTATACTCTTCCTTAACTCTTGTTTAATATAAATTTGTGTTTAGGAGTCTTTACGAGTTTTTTTTTTTTTTTTAGTTTTTCTTTTCTTGCTCGAGTTACAGGGGAGAATCAAACAATGGAGTGGGCTATGCGATTGAGAGTTGCACTTTATGTAGCTCAAGCTTTAGAATATTTCAGGAAGAGTGGGCACAAATTATACCATGATCTCAATGCTTGTCGGCTTCTCTTTGATGAGGTAAATCTATTGAGAAATGGCTAAGGTTTTTTGTCAAGTCCTTCATTTGTGTTTTTTTTTTTTTTTTTGCTTGTCAGGCAGAATGGTGATCCTCGGCTTTCATGTTTTGGATGGATGAAAAATAGCAAGGATGGCAAAAACTTCATCAGCATGAATCTTGCTTATACTACACCTGAATATCTTAGAAGTGGTAACGTTTTTATCTTCCAATACCACTTTGCTTGAAATATTATCATATGGATGATTTATAAGCTAATGGGGGAAAAGGCCTTGGTTCATTGCAAGCTTTGGCACCTTTTTGGCAAGTGATGTATTTATATACTGTAGGTACGTTAATTCCAGAGAGTGTTGTCTTCAGCTTTGGGACGTTTCTTTTGGATCTTCTAAGTGTCAAACACGTCCCTCCAAGTCATGTTAGTTACCTTGCATTCTTCTTCGGAGGTTCATCTATTAAACCAAATGGCATGTCTTCTTTGGCTCTCTCTACTCAGGCGGTTGATACAATTCAAAAGCAAAACCTACTTGTCTTGATGGATTCACATCTAGAAGGAAACAACCCAGAGGAAAAAGCGGCCATGGTATTTGATCTGGCTTCCAAATGCCTCCAGAATAACCCTAAGGACTACCCAGAAATTAGAGATATCATTTCAGTACTTGCAACATTTCAACACAAACTAGATGTTCATTCCTATGCTATGATTGGAATTTCAAAGCTCGAGAACCCTGAAATGGAACACTCTAATTCTCTAATTGACGATGCATGTTACCGTATGGACCTCTCAGCTCTTCATCAGATTCTTGAAGTAACAGATTACAAAGACGATGGGGTTACTTGTGAGCTCTATTTCCAGCAATGGGCCCAACAAATTAAAGATGTGCGGAACACCAGAGTGCAAGGCGATTCAGCTTTTCGGAACACAAATTTCCAATCTGCTATAGAGAAATATACCCAGGTATGGCAAAAAAAACTAAACACCAGACTCAGCTGAATTTTACTCACTTTTTCCTCATAAAGTCTCGATTGGCAGTTCATAGAAACAAGGATCATGATCTCTCCCACTGTGTATGTACGAAGAAGCATGTGCCATCTCTTCTGCGACCAGCCTGAAGTAGCACTCCGAAATGCAATGCAAGCACAGTGCGTGTATCCCAACTGGCCCACCGCCTTTTACCTTCAGGCTGTGGCTCTCGCAAAGCTTAATATGCTTGAAGACTCAACTACCATGCTAAAAGAGGCTTCTATCTTGGAAGACAAGATAGGCTCATAAAGTGGACACATTGCAAAGTATTTGGATTGAAAAAGGAAAGAAATATGCTTGTATAGTGAAGAATAGATATCAATGGATACTCTGGACTAGTATATCAATGTGAGTTGTTATGATGTCCGTTGCTCTCTTGTATGCCTTCTCCACCAGCTCTCGCACCTCAGCATTGACAACATCTGCAAAAACATCTCTAGATATAAGTAACAACCCAACTTCTCTCGCTTGTCAAACCAACAACCCTAATGACGAAACCGAGAAACCAAGTTCATTTAGCAAAAATATTTGTTGTCCCAAGAATGGATCTCCACCGGGGCCACCATCAGCAACTTGCCCAATCTTTGCTAAACCCAAATCTCTCAATCATTTGCCTTGCCACACGAGACATGTGCACCCCATCCTGGGTAAATCCATACCGACTATTCCGACTTGCCTGTGACATTAAAAAGAGGCTCTCTTCACCTGTAAACAAGTAAATGAGGGGATGAGTAAATTGATTACTAAGTGAGGGTAGGCACACAGGCCTCACAATACCACAACATACAATTTAACCAAATAATACACGCAACATGCATAATATAGAAATATAACACGCAATCAGATCTCATTCACAACATCCATTCCTACCAATCAATCTACTGTCGCTTACATCTGTGGTAACGAGACCCATGCCCACACCGCATGTTCCTACCAATCAATTTACCGTCTTTTACCTTTGTGCTAACGAGAGCAAGCCCTCACCGTGTGAATTGATCGGATTATCACCCACTTAATGGGCCAATCAATCCATATCTCATCAGCCAAAACACCATCATAGTCCGACAAGCAAACCAACAGCGAGCCTTTTCCCATCCACAATCATACAAGAAAACTACCATATGACATCCCATCATGCATTCATCATGCCTCATCATTCAAAACTCATTCAACCTAACTAGCATACTACATGAATCCATAAACATACATCGATCAAAAACATCACTGCATCTCATACTCCTAAATTAAACATGAAACGAATACAACTCACGAAACTGGATACTAGGGGAATACAAAACACGCGTCTCCGTCAGACTCATAACGAAGTATCTCTGTCTCATCGGAATCAACAAAAAATTTGTGACTCTGCTGTCCATACTCTACGTGTGATTGTGCCTTTGAGATGTCTACAAAAAATCTTCGAGAGAAGAATAGAGATAAGTCGATAATAAAGAGTGTTGGTTGTGTCACGAACTATGCAAATAAAGTAAATAAAAGTGAGTATATAAAAACGTGTGAAAATTCAATAAGGAAAAGCATAAGATTTCAGGGTTATCCCAAAGAATTATGAATTGTAGGAAATCAGATAATTCAACAGGGAATTAATTAAGAACCATCTTGAACTCACACTACAAGAAAACAAGCCCATTTGCGAGGAGAATTTGCGACCACATTGGGATCGCAAATTAGTCACAAATTTGCGTGGATAAATTACATCGCAAATTTGCGACTAATTTGCGATCCCAAATGAAAGGTCGTAGCAAAGACGTTGCAAATTTGCAAGGCATTTGCGGGGAAAGATATTTTCTAAGATTTGCGACTGATTTGCGAGGATATTTACCAAATAGGTACACACGTTTTCAATGATTTCCAACTGCTTTTTGCTACTGAAATTTTGGTCGCAAATGTGTAGCAAATTACTAGGAAAGGCCTTGCAAATATTTTGTCCTAGCAAATTAGTAACAAAGGTTGGTCGCAAATGAGTAGCAAAAATGGCTGATCATCTATAAATAGCAAGCTATGGGGGAGACAAAAATCATATCACAAACATCCCAAATCTACTCACAAAAAGATTTTATTCAGCAAAAACACTATAAATTCGATATTTTTTGTGGAGAGGTCGATAATCGATCATGTCTTGGCATCATGAGATATACACGGTTCGGGCATGGATGTACAACCGGCGAGATCCAGATACCGGTGAAGTGACGAGAGAATTTAGAGATGGTCTTGATCAATTTTTGACCCAGCGACACATCAGTCATTTGCGGGAGACAACAGTAACAAAATTTTATGTCTTTGTGTTAAGTGTGAGAACATTGATCATCATGATGCAAACACTGTTTGGAAGCATTTATATACCAGGGGGGTTTTACATAACTATTATGTCTGGTTTACGCACGGGGAAGATTTTGTAGTTAATGTTCCGGATAGTTCAAGTACGAGTTATCATGACAATCAAGATGGCGCTAGTATTTTTGATAATAACTATGATCAGCATGCTCATCAGCAAGATTATAATGAATATGGATATGGTAATAGTGATGGGAATAGGTTTCATGACATGGTTACTAATGCATTTGATGAAAGTACTGCCTCGTTTAATGATAATACTTTTGAAGAACCAAACCCGAGTGCTAAAAAGTTTTACGATATGTTAGACGCTGCTAATGAACCCATCTACGAAGGATGTAGAGAAGGGCTTTCAAAATTGTCACTACCATCTAGAATAATGACAATTAAAAGGGAAAATAACATTAGTAAAAATTGCATGGATAAATGGACTGCATTGTTTAACGAGTATTTGCCAGAGGGTAATAACTCGGCAGAGAGTTACTATGAAATACAGAGACTGGTCGCGAGTCTTGGTTTACCGTCTGAGATGATTGACGTCTGCATTGATAACTGTATGATTTTCTAGAAAGATGATGCTAAGTTGCAGGAATGTCGTTTTTGCGGAAAATCGAGATATAAAGAGACAGGTGGCCACATGAGGGTGCCATTCCAGCATATGTGGTATCTTCCGATAACAAATAGATTGAAGCGATTATTCCAATTAGAGCAGACTGATGGGGCAATGAGGTGGCATGCAGAACACTTTAGTGAGGAAGGGGTGATCTCTCATCCATCAGATGCGAAGGCGTGGAAATACTTTAACACGGTACATTCGGACTTTGCTGAAGAACATAGAAATGTTTATTTGGGTCTTTGCACTGATGGGTTTAGTCTGTTTGGTATGTCTGGTCGGCAATACTCATTGTGGCCAGTCATAGTAACACCTTATAATTTACCTCAGGATATGTGCATGCATCGAGAGTTTTTGTTCATGAGCATTCTTGTTCCGGTGCCTAAGCATCCAAAATGATCTCTTGACATCTTCTTGCAGCCTCTGATCCACGAATTACAGGAGTTGTGGCATGTCGGTGTATGAACGTTCGATTCATCAAACCGCCGGAACTTCACCATGAAGGTTGTGCTTATGTGGACCATAAGCAAATTCCCCGCCTATGGGATGTTATCTGGATGGACAACTCACGGGAAATTATCATGTCCTTATTGTCTGGATCAGACTGATGCATTTCAATTGAAAAATGGACGCAAAACGTGCTGGTTTGATTGTCATCGTCGGTTTCTACCATTGGATCATCAGTATAGAAATAACAAGAAGTTGTTCAAGAAAAACAAAACCGTCAAAGCCCCCCCTGGTTTATCTTTCAGGGGAACAGTTGGAAGCGCAAATAGATTATTGCGATGCTCAACAAACTACAGAAGTTGGGGGTAACTGGTACATTGTCCCCGGTAATATGCCGGGTGGATATGGGCAGTATCCTAACTGGCATAAGAAGAGTATATTCTGGGAACTGCCGTACTGGAAGGATCATCTCTTGAGGTACAATTTGGATGTAATGCACGTCGAGAAGAACTTTTTCGAAAATATCATCCACACGTTGTTGAATGTTCCGGGTAAAACGAAAGACAATTTGAAATCACGTTTGGATCTCCTTGGTATATGCGCAAGGCCTGAGTTGCACATTACAAGCGATGGTAGGGCACCGATTCCTATTTTTGGCTGTCATTGGACGCAAAGAATAGTTTGTTTAAGTGGGTTAAGTATGATGTCAAGTTCCCAGATGGATATGTGTCAACGTTCTCAAGGTGTGTCGAGCAAGGGCAAAAATTTTCTGGAATGAAGAGCCATGATTTTCATGTATTCATGCAACGACTACTGCCATTTGTATATATATATATATATAGTTTATTAACTCGTACATGGTACATCATTTCAGGTATCAGAGCATTTTTTAGAGACTTATGTGCTCGAACATTAACTATGGATGATCTCTTGACATTGAAATCAGACATCGTAGTTATTCTTTGCAACTTGGAGAAGATATTTCCTCCCTCATTTTTCGACGTGATGGAACATCTGGTAGTACACTTACCGCATGAGTTGGATCTTGGTGGACCAGTCCAATTTCGATGGATGTATCCATTCGAAAGGTTCTTCAAACATCTGAAGATGAAAGCCAAAAATCTCGTAGATGTTGAGGGATCGATCGTGGCAGGAAGTTTGACCAAGGAGGCATCTAATTTCTCGAGTTACTACTTTAGCCCAACCGTGAAAACAAAGAAAACGGGTCGTAAACGATACGATGATGGTAGGGTTGGGCGAACATATCCTGATGTTGGAGTACCCGATGTCTTCTCGGATTTAGGCCAAATGGGTGGCAAAGTAAAGGCAACTGAGTGGTGTGATTACAAGCATTCTCACGCAGCTCATACATATATCTTGCTAAACTGTGACATCTTTCGACCGTATGAGAGGTATATATAGTACTAGTTTACTACTCGGTTGACATAAATACATATACAATTAATTATAATTAATCATCATCCTTTATTATGTGGTGCAAATGATGCTCGAACAGCAAATACGGGAAGCATTTCCGGAAGTTGACAACCAAGAAGTGAGATCATACGTTGAACATGATTTCGCAGGATTGATGAGAGAGAAGGTAACTATAACCATAATCTTATATATATGATATTAATTAGTAATCAACTAATTGCATTTGGCCTTGTAGGTGACCCAGAGGAGGTCTCAGCTGGGAAATTGGCCTATGTGGGTCCATGAGTTCGTGATGGGGCCTATCGCAAATATAAGAACCGCTAAGATGTATTGTACTCGCGGATTTATTTTCCATACATTTGAGCATGGGCAACAAAAGCCACTGCAAATTATGGTATCCATATCTCAGGTGATACCAAACTTCTACGGTATCCTTAAAGAAATCGTAGAATTAGAGTATGCTGGGATGAGGAATCTTAAATGCGTCATATTTCGATGTGATTGGTTTGATCCCACTATTGGGGTTGGCGTAAGATCAAGCAAATTCGGAACTTAGTCGCAATTTTGTACTTAATTTACCCTAATCCCTAAAAATCCTAGAAATCCTATAAGCCCTAAATAAACCCTTAAGCCCTAAACCCTAAAAGCCTTAAACCCTAAATTATGTACCGTGTCTTTTTTTTTTAAATAAACTAAGTACACATTACGACTAGATTGCGTCGCTTACTCGCAAACTAGTAGCAAAATATACAATTTACGACTAGATTGCAACTCGAGGTCGCAATTTAGTCGCAATTTTGTACTTAATTTACCACAACCCCTAAAAATCCTAGAAACCCTATAAGCCCTAAATAAACCCTTAAGCCCTAAACCCTAAAAGCTCTAACCCCTAAATTATGTACTATGTGTTTTTTTTAAATAAACTAAGTACACATTGCGACTAGATTGCGTCGCTTAGTCGCAAACTAGTAGCAAAATATATAATTTGGGCCTAGATTGCGACTCGAGGTCGCACCTTAGTCGCAATTTTGTACTTAGTTTACCCTAACCCCTAAAAATCCTAGAAACTCTATAAGCTCTAAATAAACCCTTAAGCCCTAAACCCTAAAAGCCCTAAACCCTAAAAGCCCTAAACCCTAAATTATGTACCGTGTGTTTTTTTAAAATAAACTAAGTACACAATGCAACTAGATTGCGTCGCTTACTCGCAAACTAGTAGCAAAATATACAATTTGGGACTAGATTGCGAGTACAGGTCGCAATGTAGTCGTAATTTTATACTTAGTTTACCCTAAACCCTAAACCCTAAAAATCCTATAAACCCTAAACCCTAAATAAAACCTATAAGCCATAAACCCTAATGCATATAGGCTAGTTGAATAAACCCTATTAATTTCTCGAACAACATCTAGATTTTAATGAATCTACAGAGATTAAGTATGTAACTATATAGTTAATGCATGATGATTCGATCAATTTTAGTAGGATTGTCGAATTACTTATATAATTGCCTGAAACCCTAAATACATAACCTTAATGTATAATTATAGGATGTATATATGTATGAAATTTGTGATAACCCTAAACCCTAAATCCTTTTTCTTCTTGTTTGATTCGGGCAGTCGCAAATTAGTAGCAAACGAGATTGGATCCGCATCTTTCCCCAGGGACTTTATGGTAAATATATTATTTTTTCAATTATTATTTAATAAAAAATTTATTTTTTTAAATTGTTTATAACATAACTTTTTTTTTAAGGTTCGTGCATAATAAAGTTGGACAGGCTATTAGAAAATTGATCGAGCGGGATTTCAAAGCCCCGCATCCGAGTTGGAGTAAGGTGCCCCAGGAGATGAGGGATAGGTGGTTTCACACTTTCGCGGTAATTCTATTTCGCGTTAGTTTATAATTTTATTTCTACTAATAATTTAATTTATAATGTATATACTAATATTAAATTTATACTAATTTGAATTTTTATTTTTTATAGCAAAAATACAGATGGGATATCGAGATCGTGGGACTGGTCCGGGATGCCTTCAATGACAAGGCGATGCATCGCCTTACTGATCAGGTCGGCCGGTGGAAAAAGAAATGGAAGGAGGACCCCGAGCATGCGATGCGGGAGTGGTTCAACCCGACGGTTTGGGCGGGTCTTGTTGCCTACTGGCAGTTGCCGACTTCCGAAGACACGAGCAGCAAGCGACGGGCCGCGCGTTACACCAAGGTTGACGGAGAGGGCATTTCGAAGCATGTCTCGGGGCAGTTGTCATTCTTCGAACAAGCGCGCCGTATTGTAAGTTGATTTCAATTTCTATAGTTCGAATTTTAAAAATTCTTTAAGTTAAAGTATCTCACGAATTAACATATTTTTACCATTTTCAGGCACAGACGAAAGGTGCCCCGGCTACGATGCCCGAGATTTGGGAGAAGACCCACAGACGCAAGGACGGGACGTGGGTTGATAGTCGGGTGGAGCAGCTTCACGGTGATGTGACTGCCCGGGTCGAGGAAATCACATCGCAACCCACTCCCGATAGTCAACCCATCCAGATGACCCCAGTGGACGTAAACCGCATCGCCTCTCAGGTAACAAAAACAAACTTGTATTACTAATTCATATATAATTCTTTAGGTATTTATTTTTTTCTTTATTAAATTATTTTACAGCTAGCTCTCCGTACCAGAAAGGGAAACATTGTTTTCATGGGATCTATTCCGACGGATGACGAGGGAGTTCCCTTTTGCCCGGTTTCTACATACGTCCTGGACCCGATTAGAGATAAAAAGCTAGAGATCGCGAAAGCAGAGATCAGATCGCTGAAGCAGGAACACGACGCCTACGATATGATGTTCGAGTTACTTGGGGATTCGAACCCGACGATTCGGGAGATGCTGAGGAAGAAGAAACATGGAGAAGCTGGAACATCTTCAGCTTCTGCTTCGGAATTTCATGAAGTTTCGGATTTTCATGATATCGACGATTTGTAGTTTAATTTTTTTTTTGTACTAAATACTCGTTTTATATTAATTAATTAAATTATTTTAAATTATTTTATTTCCAAAAAACCATTAAAAACCCGGTTTTTAAAAAACCAATTTATATTTTTTTTGCAGCTGATTTGCGACCGTCCTTGCCCCACAAACTCCTCGCAATTATTCCTCGAAAATGCCTCGCAAAATAATCCTTGCAAACTACTAGCAAAATTTGCGTCACAAATGCCTTGCAAAATCATCCTCGCAAACTCCTAGCAAAATTTGCCTCACATATGCCTTGAAAAATTTGAACTCGCAACCTCCTCGCAAAAGCATGTCATCGCAAATGCCTTGCAAAACCAACTTCCACGCAAATTCGTCGCAAAACATTTGCGAGGCGTTTGCGACCAAATTTCTTTCCCCGCACATTTTGCGACTAGGTTGCGACGATTTTTCATTTGCGACTAGTTGGTTACGACGATTCTTATTTGGTAGCAAATCCCTCGCAAAGTGCCATTTGCGAGGCATTTGCTACCAAAATCGTAGTCGTAAATTGGCCTGTTTTCTTGTAGTGTCAAAGCCTTATGTATAATTAGCCTACTCTCACAATACTAATGACTATGTCAACAGCCTAAATCTCTAAACTCTCATTTGATATTTAAGAAGTTGTTTAAACATACATAAAGTCCAGGTTTGATTAGTTCACAAAACTCTTTAACTCAACTCCCATTGGTTAAGACGTTTTTCTCATCTAGATTAGTTCAAGCAATTTAACAACACTTTTGGTGAGTAATTAACCTAAGAACATATGCTAGGTGATCAATCAAGAAAACAACATTAAGCACAAATCATAGATGAAAAACTGAATGGATTTCCCTATTTACACAATCATCAAGTTAACAATCTATGATATCTCTTTGAATCCCTTCAACCTAACTAGAAGATTTCTCAGACATGATTAAAGAAATCAAGTAAAAAGATATAGAAAAATAATGATAAAATCAATTAAGAAGTACGAGGATTCATAAATCTTATCTATGAGAGATACATAGTTGAGATCTTCTCCCTTGAAGCTCAAAAACAAAATAAGAAAAAGCTCTTGAATAATAAGCTTTTGTTATGTCTAATCTGGCTAAAAATGTGTATTTATAGGTCTAGATCTCTTTTGGGTCGGTTTGGAAAAGTCATGAACGAATTAGGAAAATTGCATTTTTTATGCATAAAGAACCGAACTCGTGCAGGGGCTCTGCGTCTGGTCTCTCCACCTGTTTTTCAATAGGACCGGAAAAAATCAAAGGCATACATCCGGTCTTTCCACCCAGTCCATCAGAGGACTTTTCAAGCCCGGGTACATTTTCTTCGTCTTGAGCTCAGTCTCTCCGTCCGGTCTTGTGCTAAGGTCAAATGGAAGTCTGGAGGGATTGACCAGATGTCTGGTCCAATCATATGGCCCTGGTTGTACACGCTGTCCATGCACCTTGTCCTCTGCCTTCTGCACTTGTTTTCTTTGCGGAAAAGAATGATTATGTCTTCATAAGAAATTTTGTATCTTTCTGACCATTGATCCAAATGACATCAATCCACTTCTGGATTAAAGCTGACTCAGGTGGCAATCTTGTGTCCAAATTTTAGCTCAATCGAATGACGCTAAGGTCTCCAACGGTTGCTAGAAATATGATGCTTCGAAACTGTCCAATATCTTGACATTTTGTCCCATTGACATGTAAAAGACTCTCAATACTACAAACACACTAAACTACCGCTTAAGGCATAAAACCGCAATAAAAACACTAGATATGATAATAAAAATCATAAAAACTAGGATAAATCAACTCCCCGGACTTAGATCTTTGCTTGTCCTCAAACAAGGCAAAAATCATAAGTACATAAAGAGATTTGAAAACACAGGAACTCACATATCTTGGGAATCATGTTGTGAACGAGAATCTGCAGACCACATTAAACAAAGCCAATTCGCGCTATAGTCCCTCCACGACTTTCATAGCCAGGTCCTTACTCCTAATCCCAATCCTGCAAAAACCTCGAATTCACATCAGTTGGCTTTTGACATTCATTTAAAGTTGGTGTGTGCTTTCTCATCAAAGGAAATCCATCAGGGTATATGGTCTAGGTAAAGGAATGGCTGATTTGCGATGAGGCTAAAGTTTTTGTGATTCCCAGACGCTCCGGAGGATGCAAGACATTATGCAAAATCGCAAGAGAGAATGGACATATTGATTTCCATAGTTTTCAGCCACCTCTTCCTCGACCAAACTTCATTGAAAATCACTGCAGTTGAACCATAGACGTTTCCCTTAGGCCTTTTTCGACCTTGAGACTTTTTTAAAAATGTTTTTCCGATCCCCTCTCTCTCAGATTCACGTTTATTCTTGATACTTAGTCTCACAGGGCCACAAAATTTTGACGTTGAATTGCCCAAGGAAAACATCCAATCTCATCTCAGATCGTCCCACTTTACCAAATTTTCTCAGGTATTGGCATCTGCAGTGGCTGAAAAACTGTCGATCCTTTCTCTCTAATGTTTTTGCACATATATGCACATAAGACAATGGAAAACAATAGTGCATGAGGTCTGAAAGAAGGTAAGGTAAAAGTTGGTACCAAACTAAAGATGAGTTTGACCATTCAGGGTCAACAAAGAGTGGTAAAATGGTGAAAGAAGACTCTGAATATCTAATGTGTTTCCCTGATATCATGCACTTAATGAGAAAGATTTAAGTCCGGTTAGTGATCCAATAAAATGAGTCAACGTCAGTGTCATCAAGATCTCTACAAGTTGGAATTTTCTGGAGGAGTCCAGTCATGTGGTTTCTAGTTTAGACACCTCGAACAAACTTTGATGGAATGGTCACTAGAAATCTCGATAATACATAAATCCCTAAAAGGTCTTAGTTCCCTACAAATTTTGACTCAATAAAATGACTTAAGAAAAACATCAAAATGATACAAAGAAAGAAAATCTATTAGTAACGGGATAAACACCCTCCCCCAAACTTACTTCACATTGTCCCCGGTGTGGAAGCAGTCAACAGATAAAGGATGGAACATACTCAATATAAATAAAATAAAACCAGGGAAATAAGTGATGGAAATATGATGGAACACAATCACCAGAATGGTGAACAAGGGTTTGGATGGGTGGGTAACGTATAATGTCAATCCATGGCACCTCCTTCATGCACCATGTCGTTGTGTTACCTCGGTCTAAGAAATCCCTATGCAAAATCTTTCGAAACCAAGTGATTAGAGCATTAAGTGAAAATAGGTGTTCTTAGATCCAAAATCTCCCAAGGATGAATGAGACGAAGTATAGAAGTTTTGATCCAAAAATACATCCAAAATCATGTATAACACGTTTTTGGTTCATGGGGGAAGGGAAAAAATTGGCTTGCGACTGGTTTGGCAAGTGAAAAGAGGACTTACCTTGATTGGGGTAGAAGACTGGATGGAGCAAAGGAGGCGTGAGATCGGGCAATGCATCCGGTCCTTAGTGAAATCGTGGGTTGGAGGGTTTTGGTCGAGGGATAGGAGAAGACCGAACATAGGCGGGTGTTCTCCATCCGGGCCACGCACTTGGTCTTCGGGAGAGACATGAAGGCCAAACACATTATACATGTCTTCCATCTCGGCCAAGCACCCGGTCTTGTCTCCGTTTTGACCAAATTCGACATTTTCATGTTATTTCTCTATAATCTTTCCATAAAATCCTATAAAATAAAAGGAAAACATGTTAGACTAGACTCCTAATAATATATTCAAGAATACCTATGGGTTGTCTCCCTTAAAGCGCTTGGTTAAAGTCTTTAGCTCGACTTTGATGCCATGTAGATGTGAGATGAATCTTCTAAAGGAATTGAAGTTCCTTTAAATTTTTTGGTCTTTGCATTTGGATGGTTAAGACAACTTTCTTTCGAATCAAGCTTGTCTTCACTTGCACTTAGAAGAACAATTGCTTCGGGGAAAAAACTTCAAATTGGTTGTAAGCTTTTACTTGAAGATCTCCTTGTATTTGTCAATCAACTTCTCTGAGAGAATGATTTGAATCTTTGAAAAGACGTGGGTATCTTCTTGTGATGCGATTCACCTTCATCAATGTCCTCATCACCCTTTGAAGGAGTCAAAATTGAATGTCTTTTGGGACATTTTTAACTCTTGATTTTCGTCGGTTTGACAACCTTCTTGGTATCCATGGGTGAGGCTATTCCTTGGACGTTTTTCACCTTCTCTTGTCATCACCAGGCTTTAAACTTTGCTTCTTATCATCAGAGATAGCCACACAAGGTCCCTTTTTAGGATGCACTGCAGAGTAGAAGACCCCTTTTGTTGATCTTAATGAAGGAGACTCTTCAGTTGGGAAAATCTGCCAATGCTCCAATAGTAGCTAAGAACTCAGAACCAAGGATCAATGGATTGTTCTTGTCCCTTCTCATCTCGACAATGTGAAAGTCGGTAGGAACAAGGCAATGTTCTACTTGAAGTAACACATTGGACAAGAATCCACAAGGAGTTTCAGAAGACGAATCTACGTATTCTATGGATGCCTTGGAGAAGCTCTTCTGCAATGGTTTTAGACATATCATTCACATTGGCACATGTATCACAAAGAGAATCGCTGAAATTAATTCCATTGATAGAGCATGGAACAACAAACTTTCCAGTTTTGGAAGTGTCTTTAATATGTTTTTGTGCTCTCTTTGATTGCTTTGGAGGAGGCTCATTAGGCTTAGGCCATATCTTCACGTCTTCCACCTTAAGAGTTTGATTTGAGATGGGCTAGTAGTCATTTTCTTCCTTAGCCGATACAACATTGCAATACGGTTTTGACTTGGCTTCATCTTTGTCTCTTGACAGCTTCTGCAGTTTGAGCCACTTAAATGTCGAGTTTCTTGACATGTGTCGAGAGAGACTCAAATTTATTGTTCAGGTCATTGTACATGCTATCCACCTTGACATTGATGTCAGTTGCAGCTATTTGTTGATTCTTGAACAATTGCTGCATGAAAAGCTCAAGCTTGTTGTCTTGATCGACCAAGCCTACTCCCTTGGTGGATCTAGCTGGTCGATCCCGCTGGTCAATCCAGCCAGCACCGGAGGGAAAGAAAAGTGTCCACTGGATCGACCAAGCATGCTCCCTTGGTCGATCTCAGTGGTCGATCCAGCCAACACAAGAGGACAATTGCTTCGGCTTTTACACCCTGGATCGACCAAGCATGTTCTCTTGGTCAATTTGGCAGGTCGATCTCAAGCACACGGTTTACTATAATCTGGGTTGACTCGGATACATTCTCCTTTCACTATATAATGTTTTAACCATATTAAAACCCTAAGCTTTTTTCTCTAGAATTTTTATCCTTTGAACAAAAGAAAACCCTTTAATATTTGCTCTTTGGATGATCAAGTTTGGACTTTTCATGCCAAATTAGTGAAGTTTTCTCTAATCTCTCTTTTTAATATTTCATTATGTCTTTCTTTATGCATGCTTTTGTTGTTTGTTTGAGCATGAGTGAGTTGTCCTTTTATGGATATTTGGTAGAATATATTTGGGTTATTGATGAATGATTAATGATGTTTAGGTCTAGATTATCATGATTTTCTTTGTTTAGAGTGAACCCAGATCTAGGATTGATCTTGCTAATCGAATGCTTCATCATGGTCTTTTTGTGCCCGGAAGGTGTTTGCAAAAATGTCTAGACCAACTCTAAAACATGCTGTCCATATCTTAACCAACTAACCATTGATGATTCAAGTGGATTGTGACTTTTATGGACTTATGCATTAATGATCTCTAATCTCAACAATTGGAATTGAAAATTAGATCAAATTGGGTGTTTAGTATAATGAATTTGTCTCATGGAAATGAATTAACCTAGAATTTCATCCATGTTTTGGAAATGGCTTGTTATATGATTTATCGTCAATAGTTAAGATCTCTAGTCAATGATCTCTACCCAAGGTCCATGCACTACATAAAATGTGGGTATTAATAACAGCACAGTATAGCATTTTTAATGTTTCCGCTATAGTTGAGTTTTGGTGAATGTTTCATAGCATTTGTAAAATGTAAAACGCTATGATATGTTAGGCGCGAAAACAAATTTATAATCCCGTTTATTTTTTTGGTTTACAATGGTTTATAATAGCACATATCACATTTAAAATGTCATTGTAGAGTGTAGCAGTGTAGCGGGAATAATATTTTCATTGTTCGCCTAAAAAAATATTAGAAGTAAAAAATTGTACAAGTAAAAATTTTGGCAAAAAAATTGTTTACTGAAAATCCTCTGCTAAAAATAGTCCATTGAATTAAATGAAGAAGCAGCGAGGAAGAGGAGGCGAAGAGGACATGGAATCTGCGGCCGAGGAAAGTTTGTTTGCGGTTTGAACAAGGGAAACGGCGTGGAGGCGTGCGCGGATGAACTTCGGAGGTGAAGAATCGGAAATTAGGAATAGAGCCGAAATCAAACAGGAACAGGCCATCTCGCCGCCACGAAAGAGAACCAAAACCTTCAAGAAATATCTCGATGTAAGTCACCACCAGGTGTTCGATCTTGTGGGTACGAAGGACACGGTGGCTACTCCGATCAAGCGAGGACGGCGGACGGAGGACATGTGTCGTAATCTGGAAAAAATATTTGACTTGGAGCTGGATTGTGATCGATTCGATCGAGAAATGAGCGGCGAATCTGTCGAGTCACCGAACTCGTGACGAACCCTAAATATGAATCTCCAAATCGATTTGGGTTTTTTTCTTCTTCGTTATTTTAATTTTAAACAGAGACATGAAACAGAGGAAGAGGGAAAGAGGATCTCTTCAGTATTATCTAGGAAGAACTTTCTCATCAATTTACTTTGTATTGAAGAGATCCGAGAGAAGAGCAAGAGCAGATGGAAGAAGACGATGCTTTTTGTTTTTCTTTTTTCTTATTTTAAATTATTAATTGTAATAAATAAAAATAATATTTCAATATATTTTTAATTCAAAAAAGGACACTTGTCTAATTAAATAAAAATAAATTCAAAGACATAGAGTTTTGATTTAATGTTTCATTTTTTAAAGATATATTTTCTATTTTTCAATCAACAATAAAAAATACAATAAATTATGTTTCATCCTAAAATATAATATATATATATATATATAATTATTTAAAATACAATAAAATAAGTCTTTGATTTAGGGTTTAGGATATGATATCACAATTTATACAAAACTTTTTATTTAGAATTTTGGATTTTATGGGAAATGAGTGTTTAATGTAGGGTTTAGGGTTTCACAATTATGTACATGAAATAAATATTTGATTTAGGATATAGGGTTTATGATTTAGGTTTTAGGGTTTATACTTACGGTTTAGTGTGATTTGAGTTTTAGAGTTTGGGGTTTATGATTTAGGGGTTTTGGGTTTTGGGATTTATGGTTTATGATTTATGATTTAGATTTAGGGTTTTGGGGGTTATGATTTAGAGTTATAGGGTTTAGGGTGATTTAGGTTTTATGATTCACGATTAAGGTTTTAGGGTTTAGGGTTTATGATTTATAATTTAAGTTTTAGTATTTATGGTTTATGATTATGATTTTAGGGTTTATAAGTTGATTATAAGTTATTATAAGTGAAACACAATTACAAGATATTTTGTTCTCACATTTAGGAAATAGCATAACTTATTATTTTTACAATAAATAGAAAATCTATCATTATAAATCCCATAAAAAAGTTTAAAGTACAAAAACTAAAATTATTAAAAATATATAACCTAACAAAATATTAGCTCATTTTTATATTAAAAAACAAGTAATATAATTCTTCTTAATATTCAAAAAATTTTCATGTTATATTTTCGGTTAATTTAAAACCATATTTATGTACATTCAAATCTCTTTGAACCAATCACTAGAGATCACTTGGATTGATGACATTGCAAAAATTTGATTGGATAGAACCAATTACAAGTGGTCACTGGGATTGATGACATGGCACAAATCTTCCTTTCTACTTATGCTTCATTCCTTTGCTTTTCTTTCTCTCTAATCTGGATCTCGTCTTCATCTCCTCTCCTCTCTCCGTCTCCCTCCAACGCCTTCTCCTTCATCGAAACTCGCCGACGATGTCTGTTATTGATCACTTCCTGCGTCTCCTCCGTTCCAAGCTCCATCGCAAACCATTCCGCTCGCGCAGCCATTGTCGTCGACCGAGACCAGATTACCGGCAGCTAGCTAGAAGGAGATTGTCGAGTTAGATATGGCGGAGCTAGGTTACGAAGCACCGGAAAGTTGGACCCCGACAGCTTCGAATGGCCGTTCCAGTACGACAATGCCCGTCCTATCCTCGACTGGATATGTTCCTCTCTTCGTCCCTCAAATGTCATCTCTCTCTCCGAACTCTCCCTCAGATAAGCTCCCAAGCTCTAGCCATTTCTTCCTTTCCATTCACTTTTTCATGACTGTATTTTCTTATACTGATTTTGAGAATGAAGGAGGGTTTCATAAAGTCTTTCTGAAATCTTTCCGTAGATTCGTTTTAGATCTCTTCATGTTATCGAATCTGATGATTTTCTCTGATTAGTATATTGATTTTGATTCGTTTTCTTCTTTAAGGTTTTGGGATCTGAAGTTTTTTTACAACTAATGGCGAAGATTAAACCTCAAACTCGATCAAGGAATCATCGCAACTGGTATGTCTCGATTTTATTGCAATCAAGTGGGTATTTTGTACTGAGTTGAGATTGTGTTTGTATTTCTGTGAATTTGGGAGAAAATATGTTGGTTGTCTTCTGGCCTCATTATGTGAACCTTGTAAAATGATTGAGCCTGCGTTTAATGCCATGGCTGATAAGTTCTCTGATGTTTCCTTCGTTAAATTGGATGTTGATGAGCCAAGAGGAAGAGAGAGGAGATGTGTGGTGTTCTCTGAAAGATGAGGTCTAAATCTCCTTTTCATCTTCATTAATCTAACTAAAAGAGTTTGCTTCTTTAAGTATGAATGTAAATCAATGTTTTTTGACTTTGCTGATTTGGTTTGGTGAAGAAATTATTTGGGTTCGACTATCTTTTTCTTTTAAAACGATTTTTTTGTTAAGAGTTTTTTTTTTGTACTTCATGATGGCTATTCTAATGTTTTAGTTATGTATTTGTACTTTGTAATATAGTTCTTTTGTATCATGGTTTTATATAATATAATAAAATATTGTTTTTTTCTTTTTAATATGTTAATTTATTTAAAAACAAAAATCTAGTAAATCATAATTTAAATACAATTAATGTAAATGCAATAGATAGAATAAACTACATGAATTATTACATATATGGAATGCTATAGTCATATTGAAAAAATGCTATGAATAAGTTAATTAATAACAATAATCAATTGCTATTGTATTTATATACGATTACATAAGAAAAGAGCTATATTAAATGAAAACACGATAGCAGTGCCAAAAAAAGCTATCGAAAGTGCTAGACCTATTATGACGGGAGCAGACAGAGCGTTTTCTACAACGCTATGGTATCGTTAGATAGCGATTTCGGCTGTTAAGAATACATGTTTTTCCTGTAGTGATAACTTAGCCATTAGAATCAGTCTCATTAGTTTAATTTTGTTGACTTTTTTTTTACTTTTCATTTGTCTTGTTTTAAGGTTGGTTTACTTTTGCTTCCTTTCTATTAAGTTTCTTAATCTTGTTTGTTTACCCTTCCTTGTTTAGTTGAATCATCTCATTTAGGTTGCTAGTTTGGTTAATTGAAACATGATCATTTGAATCGCTTAGTTTCATTAGTCTATTGCATTCTTATTGTTCTAATCATACTCCTTGTGGAAGAATGACCCGTAAATACTACATCGAACTTGCCATGCACTTGTGGTTTTGATTTAGGGTTTGAGACTTAGTAGTAGTTTGAGTGTTGAACTAAAATCTATATATCAAGTTTTTGGCTTCGTTGCCGGGAGGTTTGCATTACGCATTTAGATTTGGACTCTTTTGAAGTCTAAGCTTTACTTTAATTTGTTATTTAATCGTTCTTGTGTTTGTTTTGCTTTCTCATGTATGAAGGTGTATGAACACGAAGAGTAGAGGACCACCACAAAACTTTGATCTTTACTTGACATCAACCGTTTGGGGAAGGTAGCTAGAGAAGCAAGAAGAGAACGAGAGATGATATATCATTTGAGATGTTTGGACATGGAAGGAAACCATGGAAACCAAGGCGATGGAAATAGCTATGATAGGGAAGCCCATGGAGTTGGCATTGGGAACCTAGGACTTAGAGTTCTAATTCACCCACTTAGAGAAAAGAGGATAATATAGGCTTTTGATGAACCACTCACCAATACCAACTTGTGAGGACCCAATCCGAGGTTTCCACCCGTAGTTAAGCCTCACTATCGAACCAAACACTTAGTTAAATTCAATCCGTTTTACTTAGCCAATTTTTTGCGTTTTTATTCAGTTCGACAAGCCAATTTCCATGCATAAACGTAAACTTAGATTGAATTAGAGGTTCCATTTACAATGATCAGTTTGCTAATAAGATATTACATTAAAAATAGACCTATCTACCCGATCCAATCTTCATGCCTTTGTCTCGCAACCAACCACTTTCACGGCCAGACTCAAT
The DNA here is from genome assembly GCA_900406555.1 of Pseudoturritis turrita. NCBI lineage: Eukaryota > Viridiplantae > Streptophyta > Magnoliopsida > Brassicales > Brassicaceae > Pseudoturritis > Pseudoturritis turrita. Next base: position 8,032 of record OVBL01000769.1, on the reverse strand, counting down.
ACCTACATCCACAAGGGAGGCATAAGCAACATAATTACTTAGTGAGAGCGGTCATCCCGTCCCACTTATTTCGAGTTACAAAGCAGTTTTTCCGTAACCAGACAAGCCTTAGCGAGCATCGCTGCCCCCTGAGCATGTTGCATGATCTATAATCTCGATAAACGGAATCAATCAGCAAGAAAGAGCCAATAGATAATTGAATAAAGATAAGCAAACAGTCAAAATCACCCAAGCAATTATGACTAAGTGAATCTATGTAAGAAAACGACCCTAGACATATAGCCTAGGGTCACGCACTCACCTTAGCCACTCAGATTCGATAACTACCTTGATTCGATTCAATTCTGTCACTTCTTATCGCAATGATCCGCTTAAATGATCAACCCTGACTTGATCTCACGATGATTGTAGTGCCCATCCACGTTCACGATCCAATCCAATGATCACTTTCAACTTTGCCTTAGGAAAATCTCACTCAAGTTTATCCTTGAGATTTTATGTATTTTTCTCTCGAAGAAACTGTTCAGAGTGGGACGAAAATGGGAAGAAACCCGAGTTTAATCTTGGTAACTTCCCAAAACTGCACTGTGGGAGTCGAAATCAACACAATTAAATTTGTAACGTAACTTTTAAGGGAACCAAAACTTCTGCGTATAAACCACGAAGCGAAGATCCAAAGATGGTTTATTAAGCCGTTTCAAAAAGCTTTTGCGTACAAGAGTTTAAGAGAAAAAAGTATAGGGTTTTGCTAAGTAAATTGCGGATCCCTTTTTCATGAGATGTGCATAGATATATATACTAGTTTGAGTCGGCCAGGCCAATTCTAAAGGGGATAAGGAAAACTTCCTAATTCTTCGGGATTTTCATATAGCTGAGTCGGCTTAGCTTCATGGGCTTTCGTATTGACATCGGCCGAAGATGGGCTTGTTGCTTCGGCCGCATTGTCTTCAGCCTCATTGTCTTTGGTCACATTGTCTTCGGCCACATTTTCTTTGGTCGTATTGGCTTCGGCCGCGACTTCATATAGAATTGGCTTCGGCCGCGACTTTGTATAAAATTGGCTTTGGCCGCGACGTCGTATAGAATTGGCTTCGTATAGAATTGACTTCGGCCACGACTTCGTATAGAATTGGCTTCGTATAGAATTGACTTCAGCCACGACTTCGTATAGAAATGACTTCGGCCACGACTTCATATGAAATTGACTTCGGCCGTGAATTCGTATAAAATTGGCTTCGGCCGCGACTTCGTATAGAATTGGCTTCCGCCGCGACTTCGTATAGAATTGGCTTCGGCCGCGACTTCGGCCACGATTTCGGCCACGACTTCAGCCGCGACTTCAGCCGCGACTTCGGCCACAATTTTGGCCACGACTTCGGCCGCGACCGGCCACGACTTCGGCCGCGATTTCGGCCATGATTTTGGCCATGACTTCGGCCGCGACTTCGGCCTCGATTTCGGCCACGACTTCGACCGCGACTTCGGCCGTGACTTAGGCCACGACTTAGGCCACGATTTCAGCCACGACTTCGGCCACGGACTTCGGCCACGGACTTCGGCCACGACTTCGGCCACGACTTCGGCCACGATTTTGGCCACGACTTCGGCCGCGACTTTGGCCACGACTTCGGCCGCGACTTTGGCCACGACTTCGGCCGCGACTTTGGCCAAGACTTCGGCCGCGATTTCGGCCACGACTTCGGCCGCGACTTCGGCCACGACTTCGTTAGCTTAGGCCTTCTCCGATTTCTTGTATTTCTATACTTAGTCATTTCCCATTGATCTTAGCTGGGTAGATTCTTACCCCAACAGTTAGCCCCCCAGCTCGGTAGTTTCAGTTATGATAGTGCCGGGGTAAAGGAAGTCTAAGCTGGGATCAATGTGCATGTCAATCAATACGAGCCGAACCAACGTGATGCTGAATTCGTTGCGTTTGATATTTTGCCAAACTTGATTACGTCGAAATTGCTGAGCCAGATTCTCTGTCTTCAGATCGGTAATTTTATACTCAATAGAAATTTCTCCATGCGACTGTGTCTTAGCCGAAGTGTTTTCATTTTTGGGTTTTTGTCGAGGACTTTTTGTCGCATCGTAGCCTAGCAATTGTTGCTGATCCGAAAACTTCTTTGCCTAAGTGATCTTTGCCTAAGACTCTTCCGCCGAAAAATTCTCGCCGAAGTGAATTTTTGCCGAAAAATTCTCGCCGAAAACTTCTTTCCGAAGTGGTCTCGTGTTTTCGCCGAAGACCCCTTGCTGAAGTGGTCTCGTGTTTTCGCCGGAGACCCCTTGCCGACGTGGTCTCGTGTTTTCGCCAAAAAAGCTTCTTGCCGAAGTGCCTTTGCCAAAGAAGCTTCTTGCCGAAGTGCCGAAGAAGCTCTTTTGCCGAAGACTTTGTCTTTGCCGAAGTGGCTCTTTGGACGAGGAGAATTCTTGCCGAAATGGCTCTTTTGCCGAAGAGAATTCTCGGCGAAGTGCCTTTTTCTTTGCCGAAGTCCTTGTTTTTGCCGAAGAGGCTCTTCTTCGTTGCCGATGACGAAGATCGCCGAACCCATTAAGATGATCATTCTGATTCACGGATTTGTTAACGTAAACATATCCGCTCTGATAATGAGCATAGGTGCTTTGACCAACGATTTGTTTGTTGGGTTTCGGATGAACATTTTGGTTTACAGATACGCTACCGTAAGCATATCCGCTCCGACAATGGACATGTAGTACTGTTGCGACCAATGATTCGTTTGTTGGGTTTAGGATGAACATTTCGGTTTACGGAAACGCTACCGTAAGCATATCCGCTCCGACAATGGACATGTAGTACTGTTGTGACCAACGATTCGTTTGTTGGGTTTAAGATGAACATTTCGGTTTACTGATACGCTATTGTAATCATATCCGCTCTGACAATGGACATAGACATTTATATAGCACGTGCTTTTAATCCGGTAGGATGTAAGAGTTAGATCCGTAAAGGATGTAGTAGTTCATTGCTGTGACCAGCAACAACGAGAGTGAGATAGAATGTCTATTTAGTTAAGACTTTGAGTAATTCGTAAAGGATGCGAATGGGATGCCTGTTTTTATTAAGGCTTTAGTAATCCGTAAAGGATGTGACATTATGGTCTTAGCTTCGAAAAGCTTGCATTAAGTAGAGCCTATTATAAAGGTGGGAGTATATGAGTATACGTACCCACTCCCCCCTTTTTTAACGAGGGGTGGGGGGCAGCTGAACCCATCCGAAGACGAGCTGCCTATGTACCCTTTGCAGGGATCAAGCCGCCCCGTAGTTCATGTAAAGTACCTTAAGGATAGTACTTCTTGAGATGCATTGCGTTCCACGATCTTGGTATTGGAACGTTAGACATGTTGGCGAGTTCATATACTCTGGGTCGGACTACTTTTGTAATTTTGTAAGGTCCTTCCCAATTTGCTCCAAGTTTGCCGGCGTTCTGTTCTGCGGTATTATGAAAAACCATCAGTAGGACTAAGTCTCCTTCGTAGAGCTGTCGATTTCGTACGTAAGAGTTGTAGTATTTTACCGCTGCGTTCTGGTAATTCTGAATTCGGATGAAAGCTTGATCCCGCCTTTCGTTGATCAAATCCAACTCGTCGAGCATCAATAAGTGATTGAGCCCTTCTTGTTCTGGGAGAAGTCTTCGGCGGATTCCTGGAAAATGTATCTTTGGTGGAATGACGCATTCTGTCCCGTAGACGAGAGCGAATGGAGTTTCGTTGGTTGCTCGTCGCGGAGTTGTTCTATGAGACCACAATACTCCTTCTAGTTCGTCAGCCCACCGTCCTTTCTTTTTGTCAAGACGCTTTTTGAGACCATCTAGAATTGTCTTGTTTACTGCTTCTGCCTAGCCATTTCCTTGTGGATACCTCGGGGTGGACTTGCTTAGTCAGATCTTCCACTTCTTACAAAAAGCTTCAAACCTTGTGGAAATGAACTGCGAACCATTATCGGTGACGATCTCGTATGGGACTCCATGTTGGCATATGATATTTTTCCATACAAAACTTTCGACTTGTGCGTCCTTGATACTGGCATAAGCACCTGCCTCCACCCACTTCGAAAAATAGTCCATCAAGACTAGTAAGAATCGTTTCTGCTTAGAAGGATGTAGAGGTCCGACAATGTCCATGGACCATCGCATGAACGGATAAGGTGACAATATTGAGGAAAGCATCTCGATTGGCTGATGAATCATTGGTGCGTGACGTTGACACTTCTCACATCTAGCGAAGAACTTCTCGCAATCTTGTGTAATAGTCGGCAATAATAACCGTGTCGTTTGATTATTTTTATCGCCAAAGCTCGTCCTCCTGAGTGGTTACCACATGAACCACTGTGGACTTCCTCCATGATTGTTCTTGCCTCCTTTTCTTCAACGCAGGCGAGTAATGGTCCTGAGAACCTCCATTTGAAAACATTCCCATCGAGCAAGATGTAACGAGCTGCTTGTACCCGAAGCTTACGAGCTGCCCATTTTTTGGAAGGTAAGATACCATCGCAGATGTATCCTCGAATGTTATCAAGCCACCCTTTGTCGCAGCCATATTTCATTTCCGTATGTGCTTTGTCCATCTCGACAGCTTCAGTTTCGTGACGTGGGTTGACATCGGGAGAGAGGGGAATTGAATCCTCGTCCATAGCCGTTGCTTCTTCTTCAACATTTGCAGGATTTTCGTCCTCGTTGACTGCGTCTATTTCCGTTTGTGATTCGGGTCCTTGATCTGTTGTGTATGTCTCATCTTGGGCCATCGAATCGTTGGTTATGGCTTCTTGTTCTTCGGTGTTGTTCTCAGCGACGTCTGATGCACTGACTTTCTCCCTTGCTTCCCTGGCGGCCTGAGATCGAGTAACTACACTCACCGTTTCTAAAAGAGTGATACTCGGATGTTCGATAAATTCCACCGGGATAATCCGCTTCAAGTCCGAATCAGAAGTAGATGCGAGAGCTGCCAGTGCATCAGTCGAAGTGTTTTCTCCTCGTGGAATACGCGTGAGCGTGAATTCTTTGAACTGTGCAGTCAAGTTTTTGATGACCTTTAGATATGCTTCCATATGATCGTCTTTAGCTGTGTATTCCCCACTGAATTGATTCGCAACTAACTCTGAATCACAAAATGCGCTAATGCAGTCAATCTTGAGTCCTTGTGCGAGCTTCATTCTGACAATGAGGGCTTCATACTCTGCTTCATTGTTGGAGGCACGTAAGCCTAGGCGAAAAGATTGTTCAAGTATCTCGCCCATCGGTGATGTCAGACGTATCCCAATTCCTGAGCCATTTTTGGATGACGAGCCGTCAAAGTGGAGTTGCCAAGTCGAACTCGGGTTTACTTCAGCGAGGCTCTCCTCTGGAAGTTCGATAAAAAAATCGGCTAGGACTTGTGATTTCGCGCAAGTCCATCTGCGATACTCAATGTCGTACTCACTCAGCTCGATAGCCCACTTGGCCAATCTCCCGGATTGACTCGGGCTGTGCAAAATGGATCGTAGGGGGAAAGGACTAAGGACCACAATGGAGTGTGATTGGAAGTATGGCCTTAGTTTTCTGGCGGACATGACAACCGATAAAGCCAACTTCTCCATTTGCGGGTATCTTGTCTCTGCGTCGGTGAGAGTCTTGCTGACGTAAAAAATTGGTTTCTGCTCTCCCCGTTCGTCTCGAATGAGCACTCCACTTACTGTTGTGGCAGAGATTGCGGTGTACAAGAAGAGTGGCTCTCCTCCGACTGGCTTCGCAAGCACCGGCGGATTAGCAAGGTATTCCTACAACTGCTGGAAGGCTTCTTCGCATTTATCCGTCCATTCGAACTTCTTGTTTCCTCGTAAAGTGTCGTAGAAGGGTAAGCATTTGTCGGTAGATTGCAAAATAAATTTGTTGAGCGCAGCTACCCTCCTAGTCAGTCTTTGCGCATCACATTTTGTCTTTGGCGAAGCCATCTTGATAAGCGCGTCAATCTGCTTGGGGTTTGCCTCGATACCTCGATGAGTAACTAAATAACCAAGGAACTCTCCGGACGTGACTGCGAATCTACACTATGTCGGGTTCAGCTTCATATTGTGTGAGTTGAGCTGTTCGAAACACTCCTCCAAATGTGTTATGTGATCCTTTTGTTCTAGCGATTTCACCAGCATGTCGTCTATGTAAACTTCCATCGTATTTCTGAGTTGATTAGCAAACATCTTGTTTACTAAACGCTGATACGTAGCTCCAGCATTTTTGAGGCCAAAAAGCATCACCTTGTAGCAATATATTCCGCGATCCGTAATGAAGGCTGTCTTCTCTCGATCGTCGGGATTCATCAAAATCTGGTTGTATTCGGAAAACGCGTCCATGAATGATAGGAGCTTGTTGCCCGCCGTTGCTTCAACCAGGCGATCACTGTGTGGTAGCGGAAAGCTATCTTCCGGACCTGCCTTGTTTAAGTCAGTGAAATCTACTCACACCCGCCATTTTCTGTTCTTCTTTTTGACTACTACAGGATTCGCCAGCCAATCCGGATACTTGACTTCCATTATCGAACCGACTCGTAAGAGTCTTTCGACTTCGTCGTTCACTATTGTCGCTCTGTCGGGCCCCAACTCCTCCGCTTCTGCTTTACTGGCTTGAAGGTTGGGTCGACGTTCAACTCATGACTGGTTACGCCGATATCGATTCTGGGCATATCCTCTACTACCTATGCGAAAGTGTCCACGTTTTGTTTTAAGAACGAAACAAGCTCTTCCTTGATTTTTTCGTTGAGGCCGAATCCAATCTCTACGCATCGTTCCGGGTGTTCATCGTCGATGCAAAACTGATGTTACAGGGTCGCAGGTCAGTTCGGCCGCTTCTTCTTCGCGATCCTCCGCAATCTATAATTGCTATAAGAGTTTGGATAGTTTTTTCACTGGCTCTCTGTCCGTCTTCATCTTCTTGCGCTCTGACTTGGCTACCAGGTCGGTGACAGGGTTCCTGAGTTTGTGTGCAGCTAGGAAACACACGCGGGACTCCTTCTTACTCCCCAAGATTTTTTTTTACTCCGCTCGGTGTTGGGAACTTTATGCAGAGATGGTAGGTCGAGGCTACGGCGCGCATTAAATTTAACCAAGGCGTTCTGATGATGACGTTATAGATTGCTCGGTGATCGGCTACAGAAAACTCGACGATCTTGATGACCCCTCCAGCTTGTACATGTAGTTTGATTGTTCCGATTATCATTGTCGTCTTTCCGAGAATCCAGTCAATGGTTTTGGGGTAGCCACTATGTCGGACAGATTGATGTTCATTCTTTTGAGAGTCTCTTTGAAGATTATGTCTACTGGGCTGCCCGTATCAACCAATACCCGGGCTATGTCATAACCACTGATGATCAACTCGATTACTAGAGGATCGTCATGCGGTTTATCGATTGCGGCTGTTTCTCTTTCTTCGAATGATATTACGTCGTCTGGAAACTTGGAAGGCGCAGACCAGTTAAGGCTGACATCGGCTCACCGTTGAAAAGCTTTAATCGACGAGACGGTATCTGAGCAGTAGTGAGATCCGCCCATTATCATGTTGATCCGTCTTCTGGGTCCAGATTGCGGGGCTTCGTCATTTTGCCTCCCTCGCTTAGGAAGATCTTCATTCACCTGCTCGGGGCAGTTCGCGTTGGTGTCCATGTCAAAATCCTTGAGGCTAATATCACCTTTGAGTTTGCGAGCTGCCAACTTTGCAGCGAGTTTTAAGCCTAGAATACGGCAATTTGCAGTCGAATGTCCGAAGATATGGTGGTGTTCGCAATAAGCTGATTCGTCGTAAGTCCCTTGGCCCCTGGTCCACGTGCTATGCCATGTTCCTCTTCCTCGGCCTTGGCCTCGTCCTTGCCCGTATCCTGACGAGTCAACTTGGTAACTATGGGCTCCTTTGAAACCTCCTTCGTGTGGACGTATCCAGGGCCTTTGTTGCCCTTTTTGTTGTTTGGTGGGTTCGGAGCAAAGGGAGGATAGTTCGTAGACTTCGTCTTTCCATGCTTCTAGGCTAGGATCTTCACTTCTTCTTCGTTG
>OVBL01000768.1:0-201901 GCA_900406555.1 Pseudoturritis turrita | reverse complement strand
CATCCATGGCTTCGGCGATGTCACTTCGGCAAGCCCACGGCTTAGGCAACGATCCATGGCTTTGGCGATGTCACTTCGGCAAGGGCTCACGGATTCGGCAATATCACTTCGGCAAGGACCCCGTGACATCGGCCAATTCCACTTCGGCACACACGGCAGCCCACTTTCGGCCATGCCCACTTCGGCCATGCTCCACTTCGGCCATGCCCACTTCGGCCATGCTCCACTTCGGCCACGCCCACTTCGGCAAGCCTCCACTTCGGCCACCGAGCTCACTTCGGCCATGATACGAATCCACTTAGGCATGATACGAGCTCATTTCGGCCGAAGTCGATTTCTGTACGAAACTGTCTGGCCGAAGTCAAAGCTGTCGAAAAACAATCCTGGCCGAAGTCATTTCTATACGAGACTGTCTGGCCGAAGTCAAAGCTGCCGAAGACAATCCTGGCCGAAGTCATTCCATACGGAGCCGTCTTTCCAAGGTCAATTCTACACGAAGCTAGAAGACAACGCGGCCGAAGCCATATCTATACGAAGCTAGAAGACGACGCGGCCGAAGTCATTTTTATACGAGGACGACAAGCCCATCTTCGGCCCGCGATGGGTCAAAGGCCCACGGAGCCAAGCCGACTTCGCTAAAAGGAAATCCAAAGGATTAGGAAGTTTTCCTTATATCTTTAGGATTGACCTGGCCGACTCAAAGTAGATATAGATCTATGTTCATCCTTTGAAAAAGGGATCCGCAATTTACTTAGCAAAAAACCCTAGACTTTTTTGCTCTCAAACTCTTGTACGAAAGCTTTTCGACACAGCTTAATAAAAACCATCTTTGGATCTCTTCGTTTGTGGTTCATCCGCAGAAATTTCATCCCCTTAACAAACCTCCGACAAATTCTAATTGTGTTGATTTCGACTCCCACAATTTGGCGCTAGAAGGAGGGGATTTGAAACTTTCTTACTCCAAGGAACCACCGCACGAACGATTCGAAGAAGATGATTAGCGACGGACGAACCGACGACCCGCAGGACACGGGGATCGATGGACCTGGAGCTACAGATATACCAACGCCTGCAATCGTGGAGACGAGCCAGAGGCCCTATCACAGATCAAGACGATGCTGGAGACGCTGCTGGAGAGCGTGGAGACGCTGCTCAAGAAGGCGGAGGAGCAGGACAAGCTAAACACGACGATGACCGATAAGCTCGAAGTCCTTGCAACAGCAAGCCAAGCCCGTGGTAGAGGCTCAAGAGTTGACCTAATGAGGCGCCCTCTTCGACGTCTCAACCCAACGGCCCTCGATTTCTCAACACCCCACCATACGACGAGAACCCAGAGCGGATTGCTCCCTACAAACCAACCAATCACGATCGCAGAGCTGAACGCAACACCGCAGGAGGCAAACACGCAGACTATGGGCGGGATGAATCCAGTGATCAACCTGGAGGATAACACAGAGGGTGAACACGACTCGGAACACCGCCACGAATCTGAACTCACGGGTGCGACCAGAACTCGAAACGAACGAAGCAACACCAACCTTGGCCATGATTAGGACCTCACCGAAGAGGAGGAGAACATCCTCTGGGCCCAACGAGCCCAGATCGAGGAAGAGCGCAAAGCGATGATTCGAGCCCAAAAGGAGGAGATGGCCGAAATCCGGGCAGGCATGGAGCGAGCTGCCGCCGAGATGAAATTCGTTCGATCTCAGATGCATAGGGCTACTAGCAAGGCTCCCGAACTTGACCGAGTGCTTGAAGAAGCACAGAACACCACATTCACGGCTCAAATCACTAAAGCGAGGGTTTCTGACCCGGGGAAGATGAAGATACCAGTCTACGAAGGTAAAACTGATCCGAAGGAGCACCTGACCGCCTTCGCAATAGCAATGGGACGAGCAAATTTCAGAGAGGGAGAAGAAGACGCTGGACAATGCCTCTTGTTCGTCGAGCACCTTAAAGGCCCAGCTCTCCAATGGTTCTCCAGACTGGGAAGAAATTCGATCGACAATTTCAATCAGTTGTCGTCGGCTTTTCTTAAACATTATGCTATATTCATGGAACGCCGGACATCCGATGCGGATATGTGGACCATGGGGCAAGGACAGAACGAGACATTGCGAACTTTCATCGGACGGTTCAAGACAGTGCTGTCAAAGGTAGAAGGAATCAGTGACGAAGCCGCACTGCAAGCGTTAAAGAAAGCCCTGTGGTTCGACTCCGATTTTCGGAAGGAAATTGCACTGAATGCACCAACCACGATCCAAGACGCGTTGCACCGAGCAATGGACTTCGCTTCCAACGAAGAAGAAGTGAAGATCCTAGCCCAGAAACATGGAAAGGTGAAGTCCACAAACCACCCTCCCTCTGCTCCGAACCTACCGAACAACAGAAAGGGCAACCAAGGCCCTGGATACATCCAGCACGAAGGGGGATTCAAAGGAGCCCATAACTACCAAGTTGATTCGTCAAGCTATGGGCAAGGACGAGGTCAGGGCAGAGGAAGAGGTACATGGAGTAGCACGTGGACCAGGGGCCAAGGAACCTACGACGAAACGGCTTATTGCGAACATCACCATATCTTCGGACACTCAACTGCAAATTGCCGCATCCTAGGTTTGAAACTCGCTGCTAAACTGGCGGCTGGCAAACTCAAAGGCGATATTAGCCTCAAGGATTTCGAAATGGATACCAATGCAAACCGCCTCGAATAGCCAGACGAAGATCCCCCTAAGCGAGGAAGGCAAGACGACGAAGCGCCACAATCTGGCCCAAGGAGACGGATCAACATGATAATGGGTGGATCTCACTATTGTTCGGATACCATCTCGTCGATTAAAGCTTTTCAACGACGAGCCGATGTTAGCGTTAACTGGTTCGCACCCTCCAAGTTTCTTGACGACGTAATCTCATTCGCAGAAAGGGAAACAACCGGAATCGACAAACCACACGATGACCCTCTCGTGATTGAGTTGATTATCAGTGGCTACGACGTAGCCCGGGTGCTGGTGGATACGGGCAGCACAGTGGATATAATCTTCAAAGAAACTCTCAAAAGAATGGATATCAATCCGACCGACATAGTGGCTTCCCCTAAACCATTGACTGGATTTTCCGGAGAAACGACGATGACAATCGGGACGATCAAGCTGCCTGTAGAAGCTGGGGGTGTCATCAAGCTCGTCGAATTTTCGGTAGCCGATCACCCAGCAATCTATAACGTCATCATCGGCACACCGTGGTTAAATTCAATGCGCGCCGTAGCCTCGACCTACCACCTCTGCGTCAAATTCCCAACACCAAGCGGAATCAAAACAATTCTGGGAAATCAGAAGGAGTCCCGCGTATGCTTCCTCGCTGCACACAAGCTCAGGAATCCTGTCACCGATCCAACAGCCAAGTCAGAACGCAAGAAGATGAAGACAGACAGGGAGCCAGTAAAAGAGCTCTCCAAGCTCTTATAGCAATTACAGATTGCGGAGGATCGCGAAGAAGAACCAGTCGAACAGCCCTGCGACCCCGTAATATCAGTTTGCATCGACGACGAACACCCGGAACGATGCGTAGAGATTGGATCTGCCCTCGACGAAAAAATTAAGGACAAACTGGTTTCGTTCTTAAAAGAAAACGTGGACACTTTCGCGTGGACGGCAGAGGATATGCCCGGAATTGATATCGGCGTAACCAGTCACGAATTGAACATCGACCCAACCTTCAAACCAGTCAAGCAAAAACGGAGAAAGCAGTGAACGACGAAGTCGAAAGACTCTTATGAGTCGGGTCGATAATAGAAGTCAAATACCCGGATTGGCTGGCGAATCCTGTTGTAGTCAAAAAGAAGAACGAAAAATGGCGGGTGTGTGTCGACTTCACCGATTTAAACAAGGCGTGCCCGAAAGACAGCTTCCCACTACCACACATTGACCGATTGGTCGAAGCAACGGCCGGTAACAAGCTCTTATCTTTCATGGACGCATTCTCGGGATACAACCAGATTCTAATGAACCCCGACGATCGTGAGAAGACAACCTTCATTACGGACCGTGGAATCTATTGCTACAAGGTGATGCCTTTCGGCCTCAAGAATGTCGGAGCCACATATCAGCGCTTAGTAAACAAGATGTTTGCCAATCAACTCGGAAGAACGATGGAAGTGTACATAGATGACATGCTGGTAAAATCACTAAAGGCAACGGATCACGTGTTACATTTGGAGGAATGTTTCCAACAGCTCAACTCCCACAACATGAAGCTCAACCCGACAAAGTGTAGATTCGCAGTCACGTCCGGCGAGTTTCTTGGTTACTTAGTTACTCATCGCGGAATCGAAGCAAATCCAAAGCAGATCGACGCCCTCATCCAGATGGCTTCCCCAAAATCGAAACGTGAAGTACAGAGACTGACTGGCAGGGTGGCTGCACTCAACAGATTTATTTCGCGGTCCACCGATAAGTGCTTACCGTTCTACGACACTTTACGAGGAAACAAGAAATTCGAATGGACAGAGAAGTGCGAAGAGGCTTTCCAGCAATTGAAGAAATATCTCGCCAGTCCCCCGGTGCTTGCAAAGCCGGTCGAGGGAGCAGAAACCAATTCGCGATGTACTCATTCGCGATGAACGGAGCGAGCAGAAACCAATTTTTTACGTCAGTAAGACCCTCACCAACGCAGAGACAAGATATCCGCAGATGGAGAAATTGGCCGTATCGGTAGTCATGTCTGCCAGGAAACTAAGGCCGTACTTCCAATCACACTCCATTGTGGTCCTTAGTCGTTTACCCCTACGATCGATTTTGCATAGCCCAAGCCAATCCGGGCGATTGGCCAAGTGGGCTATCGAGCTCAGCGAATACGACATCGAGTATCGCGGACGAACATGCGTAAAATCGCAAGTACTTGCCGATTTTTTAATCGAGCTTCCGGAGGAAAGCCTCGCCGAAGGAAACCCGAATTCGACTTGACAACTTCATGTTGACGGCTCATCATCCAAAAATGGTTCAGGGGTCGGGATACGTCTAACGTCGCCAATGGGCGAGATACTTGAACAATCCTTCCGCCTAGGTTTTCATGCCTCCAACAACGAAGCAGAATACGAAGCCCTCATTGCCGGATTAAAGCTTGCGCAAGGACTCAAGATTGACTGCATTCACGCTTTCTGCGATTCGCAGTTGGTCGCAAACCAGTTCAGCGGAGAATACGCAGCTAAAGATGATCGTATGGAGGCGTATCTGAAAGTCGTCAAAGACTTGACTGCTCAGTTCAATGAGTTCACACTCACGCGGATTCCACGAGGAGAGAACACTTCGGCTGATGCACTGGCCGCCCTCGCATCCACTTCTGATCCCGCCCTGAAACGGGTTATTCCGGTAGAATTCATCGAGCGCCCAAGCATTACTCTCACGGAAACAGTGAGTGTAGTTACTCGATCCCAAGCCGCCAGGACTGCAAGGGGGAAAGCCTACGCACCAGACAATGCTGAGGATGACGCTGACGAACGAGAAGTAGTAATCAACGGCTCGATGGTCCAGGACGAGACATACGTAGCAGACGAAGGACAGGCCTCTCGAATGGAAATAGATGCAGTCACCGAAGACGAAGATCCTGCGACTGCTACAGAAGAAGCAACGTCTATGGACGCGGACTTTACGACCCTCCCCTCCAACGTCGACCCCTGCCACGAAACAGGGGTCATCAAGATGAATGGAGCGTGTACGGGCACACAGTACGGCTGTGACAAAGGGTGGCTCGACGATATCCGCGGATACATCTGCGATGGTATCTTACCTTCCGACAAATGGGCGGCCCGAAAACTTCGGGCGCAAGCAGCGCGTTACATCTTGCTCGACGGTAATGTTTTGAAATGGCGATTCTCGGGGCCATTACTCGCCTGCGTCGAAGGAAAGGAGGCAAGGGCAATCATGGAGGAGGTCCACGGTGGCTCCTGTGGCAACCACTCGGGAGGACAAGCCTTGGCAATAAAAATCAAACGACATGGCTATTACTGGCCGACCATGATACAAGATTGCGAGAAATACTCGTCCAGGTGCGAAAAATGTCAACGTCACGCACCGATGATTCATCAGCCGACCGAGATGCTCTCTTCAATATCATCACCCTATCCTTTCATGCGATGGTCCATGGATATCGTTGGACCTTTACATCCGTCAAAGCAGAAACGATTCTTATTGGTCCTGACGGACTATTTTTCAAAGTGGGTGGAGGCAGATTCGTATGCTAGCATCAAGGACGCACAAGTCGAGAGTTTCGTATGGAGGAACATCATATGCCGACATGGAGTCCCATACGAGATCGTCACCGATAATGGATCACAGTTCATTTCCGCAAGGTTCGAAGCTTTCTGCGAGAAGTGGAAGATCCGGCTAAGCAAATCAACCCCACGATATCCACAGGGCAACGGCCAGGCTGAAGCAATAAACAAAACGATTCTCGACGGTCTCAAGAAATGCCTCGACCAGAAGAAAGGCCGATGGGCTGATGAACTGGAAGGTGTATTGTGGTCTCATAGAACGACACCGCGATGAGCGACCAATGAAACTCCGTTCGCTCTCGTATTTCCTGGAGTCCGCCGAAGACTACTCCCAGAACAGGAAGGACTCAATCACTTGTTGATGCTTGACGAGCTGGACTTGATCGACGAAAGACGGGATCGAGCCTTGATCCGTATTCAGAATTACCAGAACGCAGCGGCAAAATACTACAACTCTCACGTACGAAATCGACCGTTCTACGAAGGAGACCTGGTCCTACGGAAAGTTTTCCAGAATACTGCTGAGCTGAATGCCGGCAAACTCGGAGCGAACTGGGAAGGACCTTACAAAATCACGAAAGTAGTCCGACCCGGAGTGTACGAACTCGCCAACACGTCTGACGTTCCAATACCAAGATCGTGGAACGCAATGCACCTCAAGAAGTACTATACTTAGGATACTTCACATGAACTACGGGGCGGCTTGATCCCTGCAAAGGGTAGGTAGGCAGCTCATCTTCGGATGGGTTCAGCTGCCCCCCCTCCTCAGAAAATGGGGGGGGGGGGGGAGTGGGTACGTATACTCGTATGCTCCCACCTTTGTAATAGACTCCGCGTCAACTTAATGCAAGCTTCTCGAAGCAATTTTCTTCATATCACACCCTCCGCGGGTTACTATAGCCTTAACGGAAACAGGCATCACATACGCACCGTTCACGAATCACCTAAAGTCCTAACTCAAACAGGCACCTCTCTTCACCCTCGTTGCTGCTGGCCACAGCAACGAACTACTACATCCTTTACGGATCTAACTACTACATCCTAACGGATTAAAAGCGCGCGCTATATAAATAACGTGTCCATTGTCGGAGCGGATATACTTACGGTAGCGTATCCGTAAACCGAAATGTTCATCCTAAACCCAACAAACAAATCGTTGGTCCTAACAGTACTACGTGTTCATTGACGGAGCGGATATGCTTACTGTAGTGTATCCGTAAACCGAAATGCTCATCCTAAACCCAACAACAAATCGTTGGTCGCAACAGTACTACGTGTCCATTGTCGGAGCGGATACGCTTATGGTAGCATATCCGCAAACCAAAATGTTCATCCGAAAACCCAACAAACGAATCGTTGGTCAGAACGCCTGTGCTTATAATCGAAACAAGTATGCTTACGCTAACGTAATCATTCAAAACGAAGCAAACAAATCGTCGATATTAACACTAGCACAAACTGTAGCAAAACGGATTAGTCCTCCTTGGATAATAACAAAACAGCATTCGAGCAACAAGTTTCGACAACAAAGAAACGACACAACCAAAGCCAAAGCCACAACGCAAACATAACAAGTCAATATGGATAAAGCCATCCAGGCACCATGTCCAAATAACATCAAAGCATAACTAAAACGATAACTTGGGCAGTTCCCCATCATCATCATACCTTACCCCTCGAAGACGCACCCTAATCATCGTCGGAGGATTCGGCCGTCGTCTCAGATTCAGAGGCTTCGTTCGAACCAAGTTTACCCCTGTTGGATCCGGAGAATACGCGAACGCCGACATCCACCGCTAACGCCTCAACAGACTCATCACCAAGCGCGACGTCGGCCGAGTCTTCAGAGATCGGCGAGACCACTAAGTCGTTCCCCAACGAAGCGACCAACTTATCAAACTCGTCATCGGCACCAGCGTACCTCGCTCTCCATCCCTCGAGTTTCTCAGTTTCAGCATCCAGCAAAGGTGGTTCGTCACCGCGGAGCAGCGTGAGGAGTTCAAGGTTCCCGTCGACTTGGGCGAGATCGACGACGCTGTTCTTCGACGTGTCGCCCAAGATCTTGATCTTCTCCTTGGCTCGGTTGACTTTGGATCGAAAATTTTCGGCCAGTCCGCGCATCGCCCCCTTCTTGGCCCGTTCGACCTTCTTCTCGGTCATAGCCCTCTCCGAGCTTAGCATCCGCTGGAGCTCGGCCACTCGAGCCTCTTGCTGGACCCGATAGGATTCCAAGTCTTCCTTCTGTTTTGACGCTGCCTCCGTCGCAGCGTCGCGCTCACGCTCGGCTTCGGTAAGCTTTGATCGAAGCCCTTCGGCCACTTTTCGTGCACGTTCGGCCCTCCTCGCATTCTTACGAACGTCCGCCTCGTAACCGGACATCATCTTGTTAATAGAGGCCACGAACTGAACGGAAGGGAAAAGAGAGATCAGGCATCGCATTTTCAACGAAGTACAAAAAAAAGAGGGGGGTTCCACGCAAACTACCCTAGCACCACGGCGAGACATTTCAGCATATGGCTTGCTCCGGGACAAAGTATCAGGAGGAGGAAAACAATCCCCCTTGGAAAGAATCTTGGAGAAGAGAGTGGCCGAGGCCGACGCGTCGTCACAAAACATTTCAGCAGCAAACGGCTGAGATACGGGTTGCGAAGGCAGCTCGTGCTCGGCAACACCACGAACCGATGCGTTACGCCTTTTTCGTCCAGGAGCGTCATCCTTTTGAGGATTTTTCCCTGTGTCAACCTTTGCCGGGACACGTCTCCGGACTGGCTTCACCCGATCGGCATCCTCACTTGTAGCCGCAGCCTTGCCCTTTCCGCGGTAAAACGGGGGCAAGCCCAACACGATCTCTCTCACAATGGGGACCGACGGAGCCAGCATGGACGGTTCAACGGACGAGTCGCCCGAGGGGAAAGCTAGGGCAGCACTTAGCTGCTCCGCAGAGATCTCAGTTTGGCCGACCTCTGCCTGCTCCATCGCGGCACGGCTCTCGGCCTCCATCCTTTCGCGAACAGATGGTCTTTTTCCCATGGCTCTCTTCGAACTGCTAGAAGAACACGAAGGAGACGAGCTTGGAGAATAATACCCAAAGTATCATGCCCGCGCTCTTTCCACTCTTTGAAGAGTAAAGTCTCCTTGCCAGTCGCACTCACCGGAAGCTAGAATCTCACAAAGCGTAATTATGTCCGGAGGACACGTCGGGAGCGGATTAGGAACTGCGAAACCAACAAGTAAGACTGAGGGTCATGACATGTTCGAAAAGACAGAAAAGCTCGTAAAGCTATGGATCGGCTACCGATTTTTCTCCATGTGGTCCTAATTTTGTTAACCCAATCTGCACCAACTGAAGCCTCGGAGATGGGCATGAAGAAGAAATAATCCTCCCAATATCTGTCTTTACTTGGGAATCCTCCGATAATTTTGCGGTGAGTTTTGTTCGAGAGGGAGTAAAGAAGCGAATCCTTGGAGCGAAACGTCCGGAAGGATAGCAGGTTCAACAAGTGATCCACGGTGACTTCTTCGCCACACTCGAAGCTGCGGACCACGATCCCAACCAGGTGTCGAATTCCCCGCGGAGTTATTTGCGCCAGAGCCAGTCTATGCTTCCACAGATACCCCAGGATGACCCCTGGTATTGGGAACCATATGAAGCACATGTAGAAACAACTCTCGTACAAGGTAAAAAACCCTTTTGGGGCTCACTGGCCCGATCCGAGGGCGATGGAAGGATGAAGTCAATTTCTTCAGAAATGTTGAAACGGTACCGGAGGATCTCCAAAGATTCAGCAGTGGAGAGAGTAGATCCTGGTGGATCAGGCGCCTCATGCTTGTATGTGCCCTTAGAAACTCGCCGTGTTGAAGAACACGCCCGAAGGCTCGCGTCTTGCCTAAGCCTAACACAATCGGAACTCCAATTCTCCATCTCGATTTTTACATTGAACGGACTCTCCATCTCGCCCAGCAAAGAAAATCACTTCGGCAACAGATTACTTCGGCAGAGAAGACTTCGGCCGAAAACAATTTCAGGGACAACAAAAAAAATAAAACAACTAGACGACCTAAAAAAGAAAAGAGAGAAAATATCTTCAAGAGGAGGAGAGAGAAGGGAGAGAGAAGTTACCTTGAGATTTTTGAGAAGTGAAGAAGTGAAGAGGAAATGAGGAGAAGGGGAAGCATATATAGGCTCATAAAGCAGAAGATGATGTCATCATACATTGGAAGTTGTGCCAAAATACAGTTGAAAGAGGAAATTTCTACTGGAAAAAAAATTATCAGTCTGAAGACAGAAAACCCGGTAGACATCAAAAACAACGGACTCAGCGTCATGTCAGCTCAACTCGTACCAATCGACGCGGCACATTGATCCCAGCTTGGACTTCCTCTACCTCGGCACTATCATTACTGAAACTACCGAGCTGGGGGGCTAACTGTTGGGGTCAAAACCCGCCCAGCTGTGATCAATAGAAAATGGCTAAGTATGAAAATACGAAGAATCAGCCAAGGCCGAAATTGTGCCTAAGTCATTTCTGTACGAGTCCACTTAAGCACAAGAGGGGCCATTCTGGCCAAAGAAGCTCACTTCGGCAGGGAGACTTCGGCAAGCCTGGCTTCGGCACAGCCTGGCTTCGGCAAGCTGGCTTTGGCACAGCCTGGCTTCGGCAAGCCTGGCTTCGGCAAGCCTGGCTTCGGCAAGCCTGGCTTCGGCACAGCCTGGCTTCGGCAAGCCTGGCTTCGGCACAGCCTGGCTTCGGCAAGCTGGCTTCGGCAAGCCTGGCTTCGGCACAGCCTGGCTTCGGCAAGCCTGGCTTCGGCACAGCCTGGCTTCGGCAAGCCTGGCTTCGGCAGAGCCCTGGCTTCGGCAGAGAGAGCTCCACTTCAGCAAGCCCTGGCTTCGGCAGGGAAGGTCTCCACTTCGGCACAGCCTGGCTTCGGCAAGCCTGGCTTCGGCACAACATGGCTTCGGCAAGCCTGGCTTCGGCAAGCCTGGCTTCGGCGAGCCTGGCTTCGGCACAGCCTGGCTTCGGCAAGCCTGGTTTCGGCACAGCTTGGCTTCGGCAAGCTGGCTTCGGCAAGCCTAGCCACTTCGGCACGGAGACTTCGGCAAGCCTAGTCACTTTGGCACGAAGACTTTGGCAAGCCTAGCCACTTCGGCAAGCCTAGCCACTTCGGCATGGAGACTTCGGCAAGCCTAGTCACTTCGGCAAGCCTAGTCACTTCGGCAGCCTCACTTCGGCAGCCCACTTCGGCAAGCCTAGTCACTGCGGCATGGACACTTCGGCGAAGAAAGAAGGGGACATCGGCAAGGGCTCACGGCTTCGGCAATGTCACTTCGGCAAGGACCCGTGGCTTCGGCAAGGACCCGTGACATCGGCAATGTCACTTCGGCAAAGGCCCACGGCTTCGGCAACGATCCATGGCTTCGGCGATGTCACTTCGGCGAGGGCTCACGGCTTTGGCAATGTCACTTCGGCAAGGACCCGTGGCTTCGGCAAGGACCCACGGCTTTGGCAATGTCACTTCGGCAAAGGCCCACGGCTTCGGCAACGATCCATGGCTTCGGCGATGTCACTTCGGCAAGGGCTCACGGCTTTGGCAATGTCACTTCGGCAAGGACCCGTGGCTTCGGCAAGGACCCACGGCTTTGGCAATGTCACTTCGGCAAGGACCCGTGGCTTCGGCAAGGGCTCATGGCTTCGGCAATGTCGCTTCGGCAAGGGCCTACGGCTTCGGCAATGATCCATGGCTTTGGCGATGTCACTTCGGCAAGGGCTCATGGCTTCGGCAATGTCACTTCGGCAAGGACCCGTGGCTTCGGCAAGGACCCACGGCTTCAGCAATGTCACTTCGGCAAAGGCCCACGGCTTCGGCAATGATCCATGGCTTCGGCAATGTCACTTCGGCAAGGACCTCGTGGCTTCGGCAAAGGCTCACGGCTTCGGCAATGTCACTTCGGCAAGGGCCCACGGCTTCGGCAACGATCCATGGCTTCGGCGATGTCACTTCGGCAAGGGTCCACGGCTTCGGCAACGATCCATGGCTTCGGCGATGTCACTTCGGCAAGGGCCCACGGCTTCGGCAACGATCCATGGCTCCGGCGATGTCACTTCGGCAAGGGCTCACGGATTTGGCAATGTCACTTCGGCAAGGACCCGTGACATCGGCAATGCCACTTCGGCACACAAGGCAGCCCACTTCGGCCATGCCCACTTCGGCCATGCTCCACTTCGGCCATGCCCACTTCGGCCATGCTCCACTTCGGCCACGCCCACTTCGGCAAGCCTCCACTTCGGCCACCGAGCTCACTTCGGCCATGATACGAATCCACTTAGGCATGATACGAGCTCATTTCGGCCGAAGTCGATTTCTGTATGAAACTGTCTGGCCGAAGTCAAAGCTGCCGAAAACAATCCTGGCCGAAGTCATTTCTATACGAGACTGTCTGGCCGAAGTCAAAGCTGCCGAAGACAATCCTGCCCGAAGTCATTCCCATACGGAGCCGTCTTTCCAAGGTCAATTCTACACGAAGCTAGAAGACAACGCGGCCGAAGCCATTTCTATACGAAGCTAGAAGACGACGCGGCCGAAGTCATTTTTATACGAGGACGACAAGCCCATCTTCGGCCCGCGATGGGTCAAAGGCCCACGGAGCCAAGCCGACTTCGCTAAAAAGGAAATCCCAAAGGATTAGGAAGTTTTCCTTATATCTTTAGGATTGACCTGGCCAACTCAAACTAGTATATAGATCTATGTTCATCCTTTGAAAAAGGGATCCGCAATTTACTTAGCAGAAAACCCTAGACTTTTTTGTTCTCAAACTCTTGTACGAAAGCTTTTCGACACAGCTTAATAAAAAACCATCTTTGGATCTCTTCGTTTGTGGTTCATCCGCAGAAATTTCATCCCCCTTAACAAACCTCCGACAAATTCTAATTGTGTTGATTTCGACTCCCACACCTGGCCGAAGCCATTTCTATACGAAGGTGTCTTGCCGAAGTCAAATCTATACGAAGTTGCCTGGCCAAAGTCATTTCTATATGAAACTGTCTGGCCGAAGTCAAATCTATACGAAGCTACCTGGCTGAAGTCATTTCTATACGAAGCTGTCTGGCCGAAGTCATTTCCATACGGAGCTGTCTGGCCGAAGTCAATTCTACACGAAGCCAGAAGATGACGCGGCCGAAGTCATTTCTATACGAAGCAGCGACCGAAGTCATTTCTATACAAAGACAAAAAGCCCATCATCGGTCTACAACGATACAAAGGCCCATAAAGTCAAGCCGACTTAGCTAAAATGGAAATCCCGAAGGATTAGGAAGTTTTCCTTATCTCTTGAGGATTGACCTGGCCGACTCAAGCTAGTATATATACTCATGTACATCTTCTAAAAAGGGGATCCGCAATTTACTTAGCAAAAACCCTAGACTTTTTGCTCTACAAACACTTGTACGAAAAACTTTTCAAAACAAATCAATAAAACCCATCTTTGGATCTTCGCTTTCGTGGTTCATACGCAGAAATTTCATCCCTCTTAACAAACCTCCGACAAATCTAATTGTGTTGATTTCGACCCCACATCGATTAACATGATAGTCGCCAAATATGATAAAGCGGCGAGGAAAGACAAACATCGTGTCGCCAAGGCGAAGAAAGATGCTTTGCAGATGAAGGCCAAGTTCGACGATCTTGCCAGCATACACGTTGCCGAGCTTGCATCCTCCTCGGACCAGATTTACGCCCTTGAAAAAGAAAAGGTGTTTCTTAAAATCGAAATGGCTTGGGTCAGAGATTTGTGCATGAAGCAGGAGGCTACCAAGACAAGAAAGTCTGCCGAGATAGTATCGCTGAAGAGGCAACTAGCCGCGGCACATGCTTTCCATGGAGCAAACGTGAAGAAAGCTCGGAAGGCCTCGAGGCGGGAGATGGCGGAGAAGTTTCAGGGAAAACTTGATAAAATCTCCGAAAAGATCGAGGACCTATCGGCAACTAAGGAGAGAGAGTTGGATCTTGCACAGGTAGATAGCAATCTCCAGCTTATCAGCATTCTCAAGAAGGATGACGCGCCAACTCTGGATGTCGAGGTGGCTCAGTTAACCTAATGGAGAACTGATATGGTCGGAGCCCATGACGAGTTTGAGAAGCTCGAGAAAGAGGTCAGAGATGAGCTGGTAATGTCTCCTGTGTCATCTGATTCGGTTAGTATGACACTTCCTGGCGAACCATTGGAGACCGATGCAGCTGCCATTCGCATAAAGGATTTTTGGGTCGAATGATGGTACTCCTGCTGCTGATCTTACCGCCGAGGAGACCATAGATACGAATCTCTCTTGAACCTTTTTTAGATTTTTCTTGTTTCTGCACGTTGTAAGAACAATGTGCCTGGACAGCTTTATCCTTAGTATTAGCTTTGGTTATCTTTTGGCTCTCTTTTGTATGTTTTATTTTTGAGCCGATCGTTTTACGCAATGTTGTTGACCAGTGTTAATGATGACTGGGTTTCTGAATGTTTGCCTTGGTTTACGAACATACGTTCTCATATATGCAAGTTCCGATAGCAGACAAGAATTTGTATAGCGCACTATAGAGTTTATAGTATCAAATCCATAAAGGATGTGAAAAAGCTCGTTGTTGTGGCTAGCAACACACGAAAAGGCAAAAAATATACACTTAGTTATTTTTGCGAGGCATTTTGTATGCCGAGGTGTTTGAGTCGATAATTATACCGAAGTTAGGCGATTAGTAGCCGATCTGTTTCCAGAAAGTCGATAAGACGGTCCGCAAACATATTGTAGTGTTTTTGCGAGGTGATGAGTGCACCGAAGTCTGTAGTAGATGGAAGTATGTGTATACGGACCAACTCCCCACCTATTTTAAAGGAGGGGGCAGATGAACCCATCTTGAGATGGGTTGCCTATGTACCCTTTTTAGGGATCAAGCCGCCTCGTAGTTCATATATGGTATGGTTTAGTGATAGTACTTTTTCAAGTGCATTGCGTTCCAAGATCTTGGTACTGGAACGTCGGCCATGTTAGCGAGCTCATACACTCATGGGCGAATCACTTTAGTGAGTTTGTAAGGTCCTTCCCAGTTTGCACTCAGCTTGCCTGCGTTTCGTTAGGCCGTGTTTTGAAAAACCTTTCGGAGAACGAGGTCACCTTTGCTGAATTTTTGACTGCGAACTTTGGAATTGTAGTACTTAGCTACGGCTTGCTGATAACTCTGAATACGGATGAGTGCTTGGTCTCTTCGCTCATTCACCAAATCTAACTCATCAAGTAACATCAAGTGACTAAGTCCCTCTTGTCCAGGAATGAGACGACGCCGAACTCCGGGAAACTCAACTTCTGGCGGGATTACGCATTCAGTGCCGTAGACAAGCACATATGGTGTTTTTTCGGTAGATCATCGAGGAGATGTTCGATGAGACTAAAGGACCCCTTCCAATTCATCGGCCCAACAAACCTTTTTCTCCTCAAGCCATTTCTTCAAACCATCGAGGATTGTTTTATTTGCTGCTTCTGCTTGGCCATTACCTTGCGGGTAGCGCGGAGTAGACTTGCTGAGACATATCTTCTACTTTTCGCAGAAAGCTTCGAAACGGGTTGAGATGAATTGCGAGTCGTTGTTTGTAACAATCTCATATAGAACGCCGTGTCTTCATATAATGTTTCTCCATACGAAATGTTTGACTTGAGCATCCTTAATACTAGCGTAGGAGTCCGCCTCAATCCATTTAGAGAAGTAGTCGGTTAACACTAATAGAAACATTTTATGCTTAGACTGATGTAAAGGCCCGATGATGTCCATAGACCATCGCATAAACATATATGGTGATGAAATCGACCATAGCATTTCAGTTGGCTTGTGAATGGGTGGGGCGTGACGTTGACATTTTTCGTACTTGGCAGAAAACTTTTCGCAGTCTTTTACCATAGTTGGCCAGTAATAATCGTGACGCTTGATTTTGATCGCTAATGCCCTTCCGCCAGAATGATTGCCACAAGACCCGCTGTGGACTTCTTCCATGATTCGCCTAGCTTCCTTTCTTTCAACACAGGCCATTAATGGCCCCGAGAACCTCTATTTGAAGACATTTCCATCTAGCAGGATATACCGGGCAGCTTGAACTTTGAGTTTTCTGGCAGCCCATCTGTCGGATGGCACTTTGCCATCCATAATGTACACGCGAAGTGCTCCCATCCACTCTTTGTCGCATCCGTACTCCATTGTTCCTGATTGCGGATCGTCTTCTAAATCAACTGCTTTGCTTTCAAGTTGAGGTTTCGTGTCTGGATTCTCTTCCATCACGGAGTCAATGCCTTCGTTTATTGGGATGGTCTCTTCTGGTGCATCTTTTGCTTGTCTGTCTGCCTGAGAACGGGTAATTGCGTTAACATTATCAGAGAGATCGATACTTGGGTGCTCGATGAACTCGACTGGAATGATTCTCTGTAAACCCGGATCGGATGTTGATGCCAGGGCTGCCAATGCGTCTGTTGAGGTGTTTTCACCACGAGGTATTCTGGTTAGCTTAAACTGTTTGAACTTTGTTACCAGACCTTGCACTACTTTAGATAAGCCTCAATTTGTTCATACCTCGCAATGTACTCCCCATCGAACTGATTCGTGACTAGCTGGGAGTCGCAATACGCGTGGATACTCTGAATTTTGATTCCGTGAGCTAGTTTTAGGCAGGCGATCAGGGCTTCATATTCTACTTCTTCGTTCAACGCGCGGAATGACAAGCGAATACCTATACCAGACCTTTATTTTGAGGACGAGCCATAAACATGGAGCGGCCAAACAAAATCTGACGTTGTGATGTCTGTTTCTTCCGAAGGGGGTTCAACTAAAAACTCTGCCAACACTTGGGACTTTCTGCAACTTCTGCTCCGGTACTCAATATCATATTCGTTTAACTCGATTGCCCACTTCGCGAGCCTTTGAGATTAACTCGGGCTATGTAAGATGGTTCGGAGGGGGAAGGTTGTTAGTACCACGATAGAATGTGACTGAAAATATGGCCTTAGTTTTCGAGCAGACATAATCACGGCGAAGGCTAACTTTTCGATCTGCGGATATCGAGTTTTAGCATCTGTCAACGTTTGGCTGACGTAAAAGTTTGATTTTTGCTCGCCTCGTTCGTCCCTGACAAGCACTCCACTGACTGCAGTAGTAAAAACTGCGTTGTACAAAAACAGGGGTTCTCCTTCCACAGGCTTTGGGAGAACCGGGGGACTTGCCAGGTAACTTTTCAGTTGCTTGAAAGCTTCTTCACATTTGTCAGTCCTGTCGAATTTTTTTATTTCCCCTTAGGGTGTCATAGAATGGTAGGCATTTGTCGGTGGATCGAGAAATAAAACGGTTCAGCACTGCGACGCATCCTATCAGTCGTTGAACTTCTCGCTTTGTTTTGGGTGGAGCCATTTGTATAAGAGCGTCGATTTGCTTTGGATTCGCTTTGATGCCTCCGTGGGTAACTAGGTATCCAAGGAATTCATAGGATTTTACCGCGAACCGACACTTGGTTGGATTGAGCTTCATGTTGTGCGCATTTAGCTGTTCGAAGCATTCCCTTAGGTGGGCAACATGATCCTTCTCCTAGAGAGACTTTACCAACATGTCATCTATGTATACCTCCATCGTTTTTCCGAGTTGTCGTGAGAACATCTTGTTTACCAATCGTTGATAAGTCGCTCCGGCGTTCTTGAGGCCGAATGGCATCACTTTGTAGCAGTATGTCCCGCGATCTGTTATGAACGCTGTCGTTTCCCTATCTTCGGGGTTCATCAAAATCTGGTTGTATCTTGAAAAGGAATCCATGAATGATAATAGTTTGTTTCCATCCGTTGCCTCGACCAAGCGGTCTATGTGTGGTAATGGAAAACTATCCTTTGGACATGCCTGGTTCAGGTAGGTAAAATCAACGCATACTCTCCACTTTCAATTCTTCTTATTAACCACTACAGGATTTCCAAGCCCGTCTGGATACTTTACATCGATGATCGACCCGACTTTCAGCAATTGCTCAACTTCTTCATTTACTGCCTTTGCTCTTTCGGGTCCTAATTTTCTCCTTTTCTGCTTTACCGGTTTAAAAGTTGGGTCCACATTCAGTTCGTGGGATGTCACGTCGATGCTAATACCAGGCATATCTTCGGCTGCCCAAGTGAATGTTTGCACGTTCATTTTTAAGAACGAGATTAGTTCTTTTTTAACATTATCGTCCAGCTTGTCTCCTATCTCGACATGACGCTTTGGATATTTGTCATCTATGCAAACTGACACCACAGGTCACACGTTGGTCCTCGTTCTTCCTCATGCGCCTCCACGATCTGTAATTGCTATACAAGTTTAGTCAGGTCATTTGCTTCTTCTCGCTTCTTCTTCATCTTCCTCCGTTTGGCTTTTCCGTTCGGCTCAGTTACCGGGTTTCGAAGCTTATGCTCGGCCAGAAAACAAATTCGGGATTCTTTCTGGTTTCCGTGGATGGTTTTGATCCTGCTTGGCGTCGGAAATTTTATGCAGAGATGGTATGTTGATGGGACCGCCGTCATAGAGTTTATCCAAGGAGTTCCCATTTTGACGTTGTATATTGCGGGGTGATCGGCTACTGAAAACTCCACTACTTTTGTTACTCCACCGGCGAGTACATGCAACTTGATTGTCCCAAGGGTCATTGTTGTTTCTCCTGAAAATCCCGTCAGCGGTTTCGGAGTTGCTGTTACCTCGGATAGAATGATTTCCATGCATCGTAAAGTTTCGCAAAAAATAACGTCCACGGAACTTCTCGTATCGACCAGCACTCTAGCAACATCGTGGTCCGCTACAACCAACTCGATGACTAGCGGATCGTTGTGTGGTTTCTCAATGTCGACAGTTTCCTTATGTTCAAATGAAATTACGTCATTTGGAACAATTAGTCGGTGCAATCCAGGTGGTACTAGAACCTGCTCGGCGTTGAAAAGCTTTAATCGCGGAGACAGTGTCCATGCAGAATTGGGATCCTCCCATTATACTGTTGATTCTCCTCCGGGGTCCTTGCTAATTCCCTTCGTCATTTTGTCTCTCTCTTTTGGCTGGCTCGTCGGCTCGGTCTTCATGGTGAGATTGTTTTACCTCGTCTTTCTGTTTGAAGTCTTTTAGGCTGACTGTGTCACCCAATTTTCCTTCCGCGAGCTTCACCGCAAGAAACAAACTGAGGCTTCTACCATTTGCAGTTAGGTGTCCTTATTGATGATGAAGTTCGCAGTAAGCCTTTTCATCGTATGTGCTAGTATTTCTTTTCCAAGTGTTCCAGGGTAACCTCCCGCGACCGGTTCCCACCTGATAATTGTGGGCGCCTCCGAAACCGGACCCTTCGTGATGGATGAAACCGTTGTTCTGTGAGTTTTTCTTAAAATTGGATGGTGTCGCGCCGGTGTTCTGAATGTTGGTTCGGCTCGTCGTTTTTGCTGAGCCGTATCTCTGTGACAGAACTTTCATTTCTTCTTTGTTGACTATAAAATCCGAAACTCGGTGCAATGCATCCTGGATAGTCAGCAGCTGGTTCAAAGTAATTTCCTTCCTGAAACGTGACTCATACCATAGCAATTTTCTCAGGGCTGTTAGGGCAGCTTTGTCGCTTACACAGTCGACTTTAGAGATAATCTTCTAGAAGCGCTCCATAAAACTTCGTAATAACTCGGTCGGACCCTGAGACAGAGTCCACAAGTCGGCATCTGAATTACCACGATCCATGAACATCGAATAGTGCTTTAGAGAAGCAGCGGATAGTTGATCGAAGTTATCGATGGAATTACGGTCAAGGCGAGAGAACTACTCCAGGACTGCTCCTTTGAGATGTTCTACGAACAAGAGGCAAAAACCGGCGTCTCTCTCATTTTTGCTAAGATTGGCTGGCCCCATTGCGATGCGAAACGCCATTATATAAGCTTTTGGGTCTGTTGTTCCCTCATAGAACGGGACTCAAATTTTTCCAGGGTTGGAGATTCTTGTCCTAGTTATCCGAGCTGTGAACGGTGTCTTCTGAGTTTCTTCCAATACATGGCCTATTTTGGGTGCCGAGCTAATTGCCTAGTGTACTTGTGACTTGAACGCCTTTACCTCGGTAGCGGCTCGCGCCATCGCCTCGCGCATCTCATTTAGTTCCCTATTCTAGTCGTGGTTTGCTCTTTGTAATCCGTCCTCGAAGTGTGCTTGTTGTGCCTAGTAAGCGTCTTCCTCTTCGTCCGTTAAGTCAAGTTGACTCGCATTTTCTCTTCTATTTATGGGTGCCGAGGGGAAATCTGTGTTGGTCGGTCGTTCAATGGGTCGGTTTTCTTCAGCTCCGGCCGAGTCGTTTAGTTCTCCTTTGTCATCGTCACTAGGGAACTGGACACGCCTATTAATTTCTAGGGGCCCTGATCAGCTTGGGCAGTTCATTGATGACAGCTGGCCTAACGGTCACTAGAGTATACTCATCAGGCCGAGGTAGAGGTGGCAGATCTCCTAGTGTCCTCAGCGCGTTGCTTACTGTGTTTCGGGGGTGATCAAGTTAAGAGGTGTTGGGGTTGCATCGAATAGTTGCCTATGGAATCTCCTCGTTGGTCTTATTCCCGATACTAAGCTTTCGGCACCACTAATTTGTTGATCTGAAGTCAGTGCTTGGACTTTCTCGTTCAACAAGTTGTTTGCCTTTTTCTATTCGTCTACGTTTTTCAGCAGGGTGGACAGCATGTTTTCATCTCAGCGAGGGATTATGGAACAGCATCAGCATCTTTCGGGAGATTCGTGGTTTCTCTGGGAAGGTCAGTTGTATCGTCAGTGTTGGTACTTCGACTTCCATCAGCCATATTTTCAGATCTTGCTTGCGGCAATCTAAAGAGTCAGAAAGTTTCAGACTCCCCACAGACGGCGCAAAATTGTGGAGGCGAAAATCCTCACAATTAAATTTCGTCAAGAATTTTTAGGGAACATAAACTTCTAGGTATTGATTGCCCGAAAAAGATCCAAAGATTGTTTTTTATTACTTGTTTGAAAAGCTTTAAGAATACAAGTTTTTCTTGTGCAAAGTCTATTGCTCTGTCAAATTGTGGCCTTCTCTTCGAATGCCTTCTTCTCTTTTTATAGACTTCGGATTAGACCGTCCTAGCGGAAATATCAGAATATTTCATTTTCCTCCTTGGACTTGTATTTCCTTTTCTTCCTTAACCGACTTCTGCGTTGGCTTCATTCGCTAGTATGGCCCAAATTATGAAGGCATTGCCTTGGCCCAAGAAGTTGAAGTTCGCCTCGGCCCATGAAGGCGAAGTTTACCTCGGCGCGTGCTGTTGGCTACCTCGGTGCATGCCTCGGCGCGTGTTGTTAGCTGCTTTGTGGTTTGGTGGTGGTTTGCCTCGGCGAACACCGTCTGCCTCGGTGCGAGCCGTCAGTCACCTCGGCGCGTGCTATTAGCTGCCGCGGCGTTTCCCTCGGCAAAACACCATCTGCCTTGGCGCATGCTGTTAGCTGCCATGGCATTTCCCTCGGCAAAACACCGTCTGCCTCGACACGTGCTGTTAGCTGCTTCGGTGTTTGGTGGAGGTTTGCCTTGGCGCGTGTCGTCAGTTGCCTCAGCGCGTGCAGTTATTTGCCTCGGCCCACACTGTTATTTGCCTCGGCTCAAGGGGAATGCACGCTCGGCCCATCATGCTCTGTTGATCTTGCTAAGGTGGAAATAACCCCAACAGAAGGTCTTTGTGAAAATGTTTAAACCAAACATATATGAGCTTTACATACCTAGCCAATGAGAATTGATGATTAGGGTATTTAGTGAACTAATTAGACTTATTCTTAATGCTCATTGATTATCTAATTGAAAACATAAGTTTAACTTAATTAGATGAATGAAGTGATTAGTACCACGAAATTGGATTAGTCATATTTGCGAGTTCCATATTCTAGGATTAATGAAGTGATTAGTACCATAGACTGAGTTCCATTCTTATGATAGCTAAACTCATGGTCCAATGCTTATCTCTTGTGTATCTTTTTGCATTTCTTAGCTTTTAAACCAAACAGGAACACAAAACCAACTTCTCCTCCTCTCTTAAATCTACCCCGAGTTCCTCCACTATCGATAAACCCACGACCTCTATCATCACCAAAGTTACATCATCTTTCACTCCACCAATCTGGGTAACCTTTGAACTGGAAAAAATCATTTAGATCATGTCCATGATTATCACAATGAGTACATGTCACAACTCTCTCACGATATGGCGTCGTATTGGTTCAATTTTTGTATCCAGCTTGAGCCTAGAAACCCATAACCTTGGATCTCTCCTCCTTGTTTCTTGTCACACTCTACTGTCTCTCATCACACACAATTCGTTGATCACTTGTGAAAGCCTGGAAAGAGGCTCCATATTTATGATAGTGGAGCGTATGTGACCAAACCTTGCATCATCTAATCCCATCAAAAATTGATAAGATATATCTTTATATCTGATTTTTTTTCAAGTTGTATCGCCAATTCACCACAACTACAAGTGCGAGTGGCTTATAAAATGCAAGTTCATCCCACATCTTCTTGAGTAGTCCATAATACATCATTAAGCTATGTCCATTTTGCTTGCATTTCACCAACGCTGCCTTCAACTTATGCACTCTTGGTCCATTCCCAACTGAGAAGTGAAGCTTTACATCTTTTCAAGGTAGACTTGCATTTGACATGTGTTAGGTTTTACTTTAGGATACAGTAATCTAGCTGCAACTGCACAACGATAAATTGTAACACTTAAGGATTGAATCCAAGAAAAAAAGAGTGCACAATAAAATTCATGAACTAAAAATTAAGCTACATAGCAAATAAAAAGGTGGATTTTGTAACGAACAAAGTAAGTAAAGTAGTAAAAATGATATAAAACAATATAATTAAAACATTGGAAATTCAGGACATTCTAAGGATATAATGAGTCGATTCATTCATGAATCATTCCTAAAGGTAATCAACTGTTTCGTTCTAGAACTCAAACCACTGTTTTATGACTAACCCACTCTCGTAGCGATAATCAACTTTGTCTAATTAATCCTATTAATCAACTCTCGCAATCAATAACATAGCTAGACAAGCATTGGATATCAGGTTCAATATGTTCACCTAACTCAGTATATCCACTCTCGCAAGTTAAAACACTAGGCTCATCTCAGATTATATCAGAACAATAACTCAAGTAGTGTGCAAGCCGAATATTGTCTAAGTTCAGTTTACTAAATGATCAGTAAAGAAACATGCTGGTGGGTAGAAATTAAGTCCTATGCAAACTTAAGATGCTACTAAGTTTTAATCTCTAAGTGATAAACCACAAGTGTATGGCAATGTCATTGAAATACTTAGAGGTCATTCTTCCACAAGGAGATTGAGTAAGATAATAAGAA
Source organism: Pseudoturritis turrita (assembly GCA_900406555.1). Classification (NCBI taxonomy): domain Eukaryota; kingdom Viridiplantae; phylum Streptophyta; class Magnoliopsida; order Brassicales; family Brassicaceae; genus Pseudoturritis; species Pseudoturritis turrita. Next base: position 178,239 of record OVBL01000768.1, on the reverse strand, counting down.
TGCAAAGAACTTAAAAGCTAAGTCAATATGTGTTTTTGAATTTTTCTTCTAAAGATCCCTAAATATTATGAGCTAAACAAACGAGACAAACTAAAATCAATGCAATAAGAAAATGTAACCAAATAAATGAGCAAACAACTAAACAAGATTAAAAGAAAGCAATAAAATGCAACATGAAAAAGTCAACTAAAATTCAACCACTTGAGCTTAAACGAGATTGACCAAATAAAAGAAAATATGAATCATGGGTTAAGGTAATTGATCAAGGTATATTATCTATTAGGTAATGGTGCTTTGAGTCTAATCAATTCAATTCCTAGGACAAGGATCACTAAAGTAGAACTAATCCATTTTCGGGGTACTGATCTGCTTTCTAAACTCATTAATTATCATAAACTTTCGCTTTACAATTAATGAATCTAGAAGCAATACTTTTAAGTCCCTAAACCCACAAATCACCTTAATCATCAAGAATTAATTGGCTAAATTATGATTTTCTCATATGAAATTCTCCTAGACATTTCTACGAACACCTTTCGGGGGTAAAAAGACCATGACCTAGAGATTGATTAGCTACTTTAGTCCTAGCATTAATTGCATCTCATATGAAGGATTATTTATAGTCTAAGCCAAATACACCATAACCCAACTTCTAATCACCCTAATCTAACTAACCCATGATCCATAAGATTACTACTCACTCATGGAAACAAAGGAAATCAAAACAAAAGATGATAAGTAGATAAACATGATTAGGAAAATGAGATAAACTTAAGAAAACTTCAAATAATCATAAAAGATCCAAACAAAATCAAAGTACTAAACATTAGAGAGAAAATCCTAAAACATGTCCAACCTAGGGTTCTTAGAGTGCTAAAACATATATATAGTAAAAGAGGAAGGAATAGGGTCAAACCCGGATATGTGCAGAAAATGTGTATGCCATCGTCCACTCCCATCGACCAGTTGAAGAGGGGTGGTCGATGCAATGTGCACCAGAATCTCCTAAATTCTCTGTTGATGCTCCCATCGACCTGCTGCATCGACCAGTTGAAGGGGGGTAGTCGATGTAGGCTGAATCCGATGCTCTTTGGCTCCTTTTCATTCCCTTTGGTTCTCATTCACTCTCCAATTGATTCTCCTTGATCCTAGGCCTCCATAGTACCAGAAATAGATTCCAAATGCAATGGAAATGCAACATAGTGGACCTAGGACTCTAAGACTAAACCTAAACTAAATTGAACCTAATATGAAGAAAAAGATGCATTATGTCATCTAAATGAATGCAAAAGCTAAGGAAAATGCATACTATAAAGTGCTAAAATATGAACACATCAACTCCCCCGGACTTGTCCTTTACTTGTCCTCAAGCAAACAAGTAAGAACAAACCCGAATAGGAGGTTTGAAAGTGAGAACTCAAAGCCAAAGGTTCTTTTCCAAAGCATCCATTGTCAATTCAAGATAATACGATTCAAAGTTAAAGATAAACCAGCTACTCAATCAAATTCTCTACAGTTATTGCAACTCCTATTCTTTTGCCTCTAAAGCTGATGCCAAGTGATTAAATATTTCATATCCACCAGCTCCGTACATTCAAGTAACGATTCAAAAAGTGTAGCCTCACAAATGGGAAAACGACATAATCCAATCTATTTGGTAAGAAAGAGGTTCAATGCGAAGTAAAAGAGAACTTAAACCTTTGGCGACTTCTCTAAACACAAGGCAAAAGTCATTAAACAAAAACAAATGAGAAGGGAAACAATTTGAGCATACAAGATGCTTCTTCCATTTTTCTATCCAACTTGCTCTCTTGTAACTCGGTCGTCTTTCCCAAAAATTTCTCTTAGTCACTCTTGTTTTTGGCTCCAATTACTTCAACTTTTATTTCTTTTGGGGTTACTCTAGGAAGTTCTTTCTTATACTTATACATCTACTCTTGCTTTTCTTATTTCTACTCATTTTTTATCTATCTTTTTCATTTTCTTTTCTTAGCTAGGAGTTTCTTACTTAGACACTTTAGCTTAAGAGTAGTGTTTCTTTTCGTTTTCACTCCCTAGGCAACCTTCTCTTTTCTTATTAACAAACCTTTTGGTTTCACTCTTTTTTTCATTCCTTAACCATTCTGGTTCCTTTCTTCTTTTTCCCATTTTTCCACTTCTCAACAAACTCACTCTCTCATAAACCCAACAACCATCTCAACCCTTTCCAATATCCAAATGAAACGCCAAGACCTTCTCAATCCACATAGACTAGCCAATGAGACTACTCCTAATGGAAGAAATAACCTTGTCGTTTCCATCTCAAGAGATTTTATGCATGAGATGCAAATAGAAAAGATCTCACTCAACAAATTAATGAAAGTTTCAAAGAAAGGTTAGGGGATCTCAAGGTGTGGTACCATCCTTATTCAAAAGAAGTATTTGAATCGGGGTTGGCCATTCAAACCATTGGAGAGTGGTAAAAATGGATAGAAAATTGTTTGAATGTGTATATGTGAAGCATGGTTAAGGTCTGGAACCCATAAATGAGAGAATTAAATCCAATTATGGTCAAATAAGGTGGAGATGGCTTCAATTCAATCAAACAATCAACAATAACTTAGAAGAAATAGAGCGGAGTGATCAAAGATGCAAAGAAACAAGCTTTTCACGGTTTACTTAGCACAATAAAAGCATTATCAAGATATTCACAAGTGATGCTATGAACTAAAAGACCTTAACTAGGAAATTTTATCATTGTTCTCATATGTACAATGCAACCTACCTAAAATGAACATACAAGTGTATGCAATGCAACTAAATAAGAAAATATTTTTGTATTTTTGAAGTTTTTTTAAAAAAATTCGGATGCATGCTATGTTGATGTATGGTGCATGACTCAAGTGGGAATAAAACAAAACAACCAAATGATTTTTTAGCAAGGCTTCCCCCCGGACTTAACTCTCACCGTCCCGGTGAGGTAAGTATGCCAAAGGGTAAAGCGGAACACAAATAGCAAATGCAATAACTAGAAATCAAAGCAAATAAATGAAAGCATGCATAAGAGTACAATGGTATGGATAATGGAGAGGTGTGGTACTTGTGTTTAGTGGTTGGAGGTAGCTTTGGGGCTCGTTTTTGTGACTTGAGCCGGCGCTTTTCGTGATCCACGTCGCTTCGGAGTGTTCCTTGTTGCCATTTTTCGAGTTCATCGCCCCGCCAAGCCGCGGTGAACATTTCTTGTGGTACTCTTCTTGCTGAACCTCTTGTCTTTCACGAAGCTCATACATACTTCTTCTTCCACTCTCTAATGTTGCATCATCATGATACGTCGGCTCCTCCTCGTGATATTGTATTCCATGTTGTTCTCGGAGCTCGTACATGCTTCACCGTGCAACTTCGCTTGGAGCTTCTTCTTGTTCTAGAATTGGGTCATCCTCGGAAGACACATACTCCGGAGGTTGGATCTTCTTTAGATTTATCTTGAATTTACCCATTATTTTCAACAACCACTTGTTGATCCTTCCTTGTTTCTTATTTTCCCCATGAAGTTCTTTTTTCACGGGGATTTGTGGGGTGAAGTCAATTTGTGGTAGTTGAAAGCCCGTGAAGTCCTCTTCGTTCTCACTCTCTTCTTGAGATTATTTTTGCGCTATCTCTTTGTTTTCGCCGTCATGTTTGTCAAGATCTTCGAGGTATCCTTGACCTTGAAAGCAATCTTCTTCATCAAGGTCAAACATGACATTCTCGTGGCTAGTGATAGAGGTGAGTTCCGTGTTCGGAAGGAGAACACACCGAGACTCAGGTTTGGGTGTTGTGAACATGTAGATGTACGGCGGATGCTCCCAATTATTGCACTTTATCATCCAAGTCTTGACAAGATAATCGAGGTCGATGTAGTTCCTTGTGCTCATTGGTGTATGGTCGGAAAGCGTGATTCCCACATTCATAAAGATCGGAGTGAGGACTCCACCAATGATATGTAGGGGCATTTGTAGGAGCGTATTTGAGGTAAGGTCTTTGCGAATATTGCTCCGTAGTTGATATTGTCACCAAGGCTATCGGTGACTGGATCATCGTCGTCGTCTCTCAACAAGTGTTTTACTCCCGCTTTGTGAACAATGTGTTGCCCAAAATCTTATGTATGTACCTCAAAACCAGGTTTCGCACAAGTGTGCTCTTTGAAAAACCCGAGTTATATGCTTCATCCATGCCGATCGTGTTCCAAAATGCATCTGCCTCATTGAAAGTTGGGAACTTTACCAAAGACTTTTTGGTGAACCTATAGATAACACAAAGTGTGAAGATGGGGAGGGCGTATTCCTTCGTCCCTAGCTTGAACCGGATGTTTCCCTCCTCTGCGGTCTTGATTTTATGTCTCACATATTCCACTTCTACCATGGCCAAAAACTCCCTAGTGAGGACCTCATAAGTTGGGTTGTCCATTGTAGCAAAGCTTTCAAGATCCATTAGCCGCATTGTGTCATCAAAGTCATCCAACAACCCCATGTCTTTCAACAATTCTCTATCCGCGAAGCGAATAGCAACCATGTCGACCTCCTCCAAGTCCTCTAGCATTTTAAGTTCCATGGGAGTCCATTTGGTGTTACAACTACTTCGTAGTACTTTCTTAGCCCTTGCTGAACCTCTTGTTTCACTATTCTTTGGAACTCTCGTCTTTTTGCTGGTTTCTGCCATCTTTCCCTTACCTTTGTTTGTAGATCCCATTGGTACCTACAATGATAAAATTCGTAGAGTAAGTGCATTAGGGAAGAATTGATAGTAACATGGTTGGTCGAAGAGAATTTCGAAATCTTATTTTAGAAAATATGTCTCTCTTTACAATTTTTAATTTAAGAATGAGTTTAAGGGGATGGGTACAAGAATAGTCAATAATCATTGCGACAAATAAGTATAATCAAGGGGTCGAATATATATGCGGTTCTAGCAATGTACCAATTTTTTTTGATTTTTTTAACAATACTAAGAGATGAGCATTTGTATTAGCAAAACTGGAAATTTATACCTTGTGATATGTAAAGGAGAAGGAGAGTTTTAGAAGCTCATACATTGGTTGGAGAGGGAGATGATGAATAAGAGATTTTGAAACATGTAAAAACTTTGTAGGTTTCCTTAGAAGTATCAAGAGATAGATAGTAGTGAGTGAGAAAAGAGGTGTGAGTGGTGAGTGAGTGTGTGAGTGCACTTTTATAGAGATTTAAAAGTGAGAGAAATAATTCATGCATTTGTAAAATAAAGAGATAAGTTGGTAGGAGAAAGTGGTTAAGTGGTTACAAGTAGGTAGTGAATAGGAAAATCCATGTGCAAAATGGGGAGGAAAAGGAATAAAGTGTCAAACAAGAAAGAAAGGGAAGATGGAAAAGAAAACTTACCTGATGTGTGGGTGCATCGACCTGGCATATCGACCACATGAGGCAGAGAGATCGATGTAGCATGCATCAGCACGAACGTTGGCTCTAGCATTGGCTGCATCGACCACCTGAGCTGGCTTGGTCGATGCAGGCTACTTGGTACTCCAAAGTGTCTTGTTTGCATCCCAATTGACCTATGCTTGATCCTCTTGCTTCCTACAAAATCAAACACAAAAAAACCACAAACAAAAATAGCTAAAACATAAATAAAAGTATGTACAAGGATACCAAGGGAGGCCTCCCTAGTGCGCTTCTTTAACGTCACTAGCTTGACGTTTTGGGGGGGTGGTTAGGCTTGTTTAGTAATCGTGAGTGGAATTGCCTCGCTCTCACTCATTGCTTCGTATGCCAAGTATGGTTTGGACAAAGTATGGTTTGCACCTTTTTCCATTCACCGTGAATTCGACTCTATCTTTTCCCACCAATACAATGGCTCCACATTGATCTCATAAGGCCCCGTCAATTTGGACTAAAGCTTCCCGGGAAACAAACGTATACGGGAGTTGAATAGAAAGACTTGGTCTCCCACCTTGAATTCCCTCTTTAAAATCTTCTTGTCATGGAAGGATTTAGTTTTCTCCTTATATATGCGGGAGGTTTCATATGCATCTTGGCGGATTTGTTCTAACTCTTCGAGTTGAATCAAACGCTTCTCGGATGCCGTCTTGATGTTAAAGTTGAGCAACGTGACTGTCCATAAAGCTTTGTACTCCATTTCTACCGGAAGATGGCAATTCTTTCCATAGAGGAGGTTGAAAGGCGTTGTCCCAATATGTGTTTTGTATGCGGTTTGATATGCCCATAGTAAGTCATCCAACTTGGTTGCACTACAAGAAAACAGGGGATGAGCGACACCCTAAAACGTCACAAAATGGTCGCAAAGTCGCAATTTGCGACTACTTATGGACTAAAATAAGTAGTCGCAAATTTTTTGTCACAAAATAAAATAGTCGCAAAGTAGTCGCATATTGGGACTAAATTCGTCGTATATATACGACCACTTTGAGATAAAGAAAAGTAGTTGTATATTAAAGACTAACTAGGGACTACCTGAAATTTGCGACTACTATATGACCGAGTCTTGTAGTCGTTTGGTGGAGTGATCGGTGCTGTCCCTGGTAAAGTATCCAAGACTGGTTGTTAACTAATGAAAGCTGTGAGGTTGGGATCAGTATTTTTCAGGTAGGTGACCAGCTTCTCCAAGCTTGAGATCCAAGACTGAGTTTGCCGTTGCTCCTCATCACATCGAGCATTATCCTCTTCTTGTTCAGCTATCTTACGACGAGCTGATTGAAGTTGTTCCTGGATCTCTAACAGTGATGTCGTAGAAGAGCTTGAATAGCTTTCCTTTGTTTTCTCTTTGCTGATCATCTCACGCAATTGTCGAAGTCTAAAAGGGTTCTCCTTGTGTTCAGTTTGAGTACACTAAAACAACAACAAAAATATATTGAATGTCCACCAAAATAGATACATTGACATGAACAAAACATATACAATGCTTAAGAAGAAGCTCAAATGCAAGTATATATATCCGAATGATTAACAACAGAACAAAATTTAGAATGATTCACAACTAACAAACAAGTATATATTTATCAGAATGAGTACACAATGATTCTTAACCAAAAATAGAATTATTCAAGGTCATAATGGACCAGTTCATGAGAAATAGAAACATAAATCAGAAGAGAAAGGAAAGTACCTTAAGGAAGATCTCATTATTTTCTTCAACCGTGAAGTTCCGCTGAGTAGAATGTTCAGAAGAATTGTCTAAGGTTTCGGGTCCATCGGCAGCAAGTTGATCCATAACATCTGCTAGGTTCTTCTCATAAGCCTCATCTACTTGTTTGGCTTTGTGCTCAACAAAACTGCCATCCGCCCTTGTATATGTCCTCATAAAATCTTCTCCAAATGAAACATGTCGCCCTAATTCCTCCTCATGTAATAATAGAAAACACATATTAAGTATATGCATTTTGTAATTAGAAAGGAATGATAAACGTTTTACCATTTCTTGTTGAATGGTCAAGTATGATTTTTGTCTTGATACGTGCTTGTGGACTCCAAGACCGCCACGATCAGATTTAGGGGAGTGTGAAACAGTAGAGCTCCTCTCCATTGCATCCGCGGTGTTCCAATGCTTCCACATTTCTTCCCGAAGCGTAGAGCCAATCCAAGGTGGCTTTTCACCACTGTTGCTAGCCTGACTAACTATTCCTTTCATCTGGTTTTATGTAATCTTCAAGAAATGTTGCTTCACAAGCTCTATCATCCCTATATCCCAATTGTACTTCCGCTACACAGTTAAATATTAGTTAAGTATTGATTACAAAGAAAGGCATTATAACTGAAATATAAAACAATTAAAAGCATAAAATATCACCGCAAAAGTTCTGAAATATCTTTCTTGGATATGTATAGGTGTCACTTTCCAGCTGAAGTAAGGTCCATCAAACTTCCGATAAAAGATTCCGGCAATGACACGGGTAAACCTATTACATGAATATAAATAGAGGTTAAGTAAAAGTAATGTAGTCACACTAAGTATCTTAAAGAATCAAGCGAAACAGATACAAAGATAACACAATGATGCAAACCGATACAATGATTCAAACATATGCAAACAGATACAGTGCTTATTTCTGTTTCTCTAAATCATTTGTGCTTTGTAGTAAGACCATGGTCAGTTAAGATTGTGTTGAAACATGTAGAATGCTATAAATAATCCTCATGAAGTAGACACAATGATGCAATCATATATATTTATGCATTAGCAGAACATGATGGATATACTAAACCCAATGATCTACTTAAATTACTCTCACCAGATAATCAAACAATATACACAATAGGTGTGGAAATAGTACATAACAAATCATGTCATACTATACAAAACATTATAGTGTACCAAACAATACAAACAGATAAGCAAACAAAAGTTGTGGTTACATGGCAGTCATAACTTTTCATTTCCGAAAATATTCCACCATTGATGTCTGCACAATTTAATAAATCTGCTACATAGCCGTCTGAAAATTTAACCTCATTCTTGACCCATTGTAGTAAGGATTCTTTCGCTTTTAAAGTCAATCTCCAAGTAGGAAATGGAGCTCTCCCTCGATCATCGACATGCAAATCTTTCCGAGAATAAAATCTTGCGATATATAATTTTGACTTGACTGTGTCTTTTGATATGTCTTTAACATTCATAACAGTATACATGATGTTATCGAAATTTTTTCTCGATATGCGTCACATCAAGATTGTGTCGTAGATTAAGATCGGTCCAGTACGTAGCTCCCAAAACTGCTTTCTTTATGCCAATTATTCCAGTCCCCATAGGCGTCCGGTTTTTTTGTATGTCCATTTCCACCACAATCAGATGTTTTAGGTGGTTCAACATGCCGTATATGCTCATATAACACTTGTTCACCAGTCAACGATTGAGGTGGGTATCGTTCATTGCGTGCTTTCCCTTCAAAAAATTTACTTTATTCTTCCGTAACGGATGATTGATGGGCAAAATCTTTTGTGACAGTCAAACCAGCATGTCTTCCTACCAGCCGGCAATTGGAAAGCATTTGTCGCATCCATACAAATTGGACACGATAATCTTCCATGTGTCGTCCATCCTGATAACATACCATATGCAGAAAAATCGCTTATCGTCCACAACGGAAGAACTTTAAGGTTGAAGGTTTGATCCAATAACACATCATACGCCTCAACTCCGTTATTCAATAACTCCTTTAACTCGTCGATCAATGATTGGAGGAAAATATCAGGAGTAGCTCGTGGATGATTTGGTCCCGAATTCAAAACCAGAAGAAACAAATACTCACTTTTCATGCACATGTCTAGGGGTAAGTTGTATGGTGTCATGATCACAGGGCACAACGAATGGTTTTTTGACATACCAAACAATTTAAAACCGTCTGTACATAATCCAAGCTAAACATTTCGCGTTTTCTCTGTAAAACTCGGATGCATTTGATTGAAATTCTTCCACTCTGCCGCATTAGATGGATGACACATTACTCCGTCTTCTGACTCATGCTCAGCATGCCATCTCATCGATGATGCAGTATTCTCTAATTGGTACATCCTCTTCAATCTGTCAGTAAGAAGTAAATACCACATATGACTGAATGGTATTTTGGTTCTCCCCTTACTGGCTTTATATCTTGGGTTTCCACAAAACTTGCAATACTCCAACTCTTCACTTTCTTTTCAGAAGAGCATACAATTATCTATACATACATCAAATGTATGGTACGGCAATCCTAGCTTTCGCATCAACGTTTTTGTCTCTTAGTATGAACCAGTTGCCTGATTAACCTCTGGTAAATACCCAGTAAATAATTCAGACCATGAATCCATGCATGTGCAGCCAAATTATGGTCTGCCTTAATGTTCATGAACCGAAAAGCTAATGACAACTTCGAATGACCATCATGACAACCATCAAACATTGGAGTATTTGCAACATCTAACATGTCGTAGAACCGTTTTACCTCATGGGTAGGTTCTTCATGAACATGATCATTTCCACTTTGACCATGTTGATGATATTCATTAAATGGCGTAGAACCATGAAATGCATCATTTACCATCCCAACATATACATTCCCCCATCATAATTTATTGGTTGATTACCACTACTAAAATCAGCACCAGCATAATGACTACTCATTTCCGCCCCAATCACATCATAATCTTCACCATGTTTTGACCATACATAATATCATGACATAAATCATCTACTATACAAATGATTCGAAACTGTCCTTGCTAGTTTTAAAGTAGAATTTTGACATTTAGCACAAGGGCAGTATAACTTACCTCCACTGCTTAGAGCTATTGACTGGCAACTTGCAAAATTCATGAACTGCTCGACCCCTTCCAAAAATTAACTTGAAAGATTATTTGTGCGTGGATCGATTATGTTATACATCCACTCTCGGGATGAATTCCACATATTTTTTTTTCTCTTTTTTTCTCTCCTTTTCTTGTTTCCCTCTGCTTCCTTTTTGTAAGCTCACGTTTTAAAATGTTTAAGTTTCTGATGAGTGTATAATGGGGTGAGAATGTTGCCATATTTATAGTTGAAATTTTGTCACTCTTTTGTGACTATCGAAAAATAGTCACAAAGGTTAGGTACCTGCCTATCTCCCTTATTTTTCACGTTTCCACTAACTTACATTACTGACTACTTTGTGACTCAACTGGGACGATCACTACCAGTGGCTAAGTGTCACAATTTGTGACTACTTTTATGACTGCATTTTATGACTATTAAAAGGGTGGCTAATTAGTCTCACTTTGCAACGAAAACTACCTAACCCAATAATAGTCTTAATTCAGTCGCAAATATACGACTACATTCTATCGTCATAAATATGTGACTATATAGCCTCCAAATCTTTGGTAGTCGCTTATTAGTCACAAAATGGTCACAAAAGAGTCACAAAAATTTGCGACAAAATAAAGAGTCACACTAAGTAGTCATTCATTCTCTATTCTCTTGTAGTGTTGCCCAATCTTTCCTAATGTTCCCAACCGTCCTTGATTTGGCGGTTGGAGACCTCTACTTGACCCGACATTTGAGAGTTTGTGCTTTACTCCGTGTATTTTCAAAAGGTTTTCGAAAACCTTGTTAATGAAATGACTACCGCCGTCACTAATGACCACTCTCGGGACTCCAAATCTCGGGAAGATTATCGAATTGAATAACTTGATTACCACCTTGGCATCATTCGTAGGACTAGCTATAGCCTGCACCCCCTTGGAAACATAATTGACCGCGACCAATATATATTGGTTTCCGTAGGAAGACGGAAATGGCCCCATAAAGTCTATTCCCCATACATCAAAGATTTCAACATCTAAAATCGGGTTTAGTGACATTTCATTTCTCCTACTTATGCTTCCTTTCCTTTGGCAAGCATCACAATGGGTTATAAACTCATTGGTGTCTTTGAACATAGTAGGCCACCAAAATTCCGCTTGTAAGAGTTTTGCAAGCGTCTTGGATGTAGCAAAATGTCCCGCATAATCCAAACCATGGCAATGAAACAAGATCTCGGGAACCTCTTCTTCCGAGACACATCACCGAAATAGCTTATCCTTGTATTGCCTATAGAGGAATGGTTCATCCCAATATTAATGCCTTGTATCTTTGAAAAACTTCTTCATTTCGTGAGGTTTAAGCTGAGGTGGTGATGCTCCAATAGCAAGGTAATTATCCATATCGGCATACCAAGGTTCAATCTCCTTGATTCGATTTACTTCCATCATTGCCTCCAAAGCTTTATTCTCTTTGCATAAGGAAACAATCACGTTAATATGCTCTTCGGGTAAAGAATCATCGATGGGAATTCTATTCTCAACTCGCATACGAGATAAATGATCCGCGACACCGTTCTCGATACCTTTCTTGGATCTCGATATCGAATTCCTGAAGTAATAGAAGCATGGTCCTTGATCTCAGCAATTTTGATTTGGCATCTTTCCTAGCTAAAAGACAAACGCAAAGCGGCATGGTCGGTATGAACAATCACTTTTGATCCAACCAAGTATGACCCGAATTTTTCAAAGGCAAACACGATGGCTAGAGCTCTTTCTCCGTTGTTGCATATTTAACTTGTGCATCATCAAGTGTGCGGCTAGCATAGTGGATGACATGAAGTCGTTTATCTTTCCTTTGTCCCACTACCGCCCCAACAGCGTAATCGCTAGCGTCACACATGATCTCCAATGGATAATCCCAATCCGGTGGTTGAAATATTGGTGCATTTACAAGAGCTTCTTTTAGCTTTAGGAATGCTTCAAGACAATCCCATCAAACTCAAATGCAACATCTTTACATAAAAATCTTGTCAAAGGGCGTGCTACTTTGGAGAAGTTTTTGATGAAACGCCTATAAAACTCGACATATTCTAGGAAACTCCTTATTCCTTTAACCGTGGTAGGTGGTTCTAAACTCATCATAGCCTCAATCTTAGCTTTGTCCACTTCAATCCCTTTTTCCGAGATACGATGACCAAGCACTATTCCATCTCTTACCATGAAATGGCATTTCTTCCAATTGAGCACGAGATTGGTATCTTCGCATCTCTTAAGGATCCTACACAAGTTAGAGAGACAAGACGAGAACGAACTACCATATACCGAGAAATCATCCATAAACCCTAAACCCTAAACCCGAGTATCCATCAAGAAAACAATAGTGGGAATGGTTTGCCAACCTCTCTAACATTTGATAAATGAATGGTAAAGAAAAATGGTCATTTCTAGTCGATGCATTTAACTTTCAATAATCAATACAAATTCTATGACCGGTTGTGGTTCTAATTTGGATCAACTCATCCCTATCATTCTTAATCACGGTTACACCTCCCTATTTTGGGCACTACATGAACCGGAGAAACCCATGGACTATCCGAAATAACATAGATTATCCCCACCTTAAGTAGTTTTAAAATTTTGTTTTTAACTACTTCTTTCAAGTTTGGGTTAAGGCTTCTTTGATGCTCAATGGACGACTTAGACTCATTTTCTAGGTAAATTATATGCATGCACAAAGATTGGGAGATCCCCTTAATGTCATCCAAAGAATAACCAATAGCTTTCCTATACTTTCTAAGTTCATTTAAAAGCATGGTGGTTTCTTCCTCAATTAAATCATCATTAATTATGACCGGATAAGTGGAATTTGGACCAAGAAACGCGTACCTTAACCAAATTGGTAGAGGTTTTAGTTCCACTTTTGGCGCTCTGGACTCACTCCAATCGTTATCATGGCTAGACTTGCCCTTGCTAGCTCCATCCTCTTCTTCTTTATCCTTCCCAATTTCTCCTAGTTCCATAAGATAAGCGCCTTCCACAAGTGGTGGGTGTGAATCAAGAAGCTTCTCATAACCAAGAGCTTCTTCATTTGAAGTTTCAAGCTCATCATTGTTCTTTGTAAGAGCTACTTCCAAGGAGTCTTCCTTGTTGATAACCTCCACATAGTCCTCTACTAATTCATTAAGGGTTTCCACATAGAAAGTTTGACCCCCTATGGTTGGTCTCTTCATAATTTTGTTGATGTCAAAGTTGAGCACAAGCTTTTCCAAATGCAAATCAATCTTACCCCTCTTCACATCTATAATGGCTTCAGCGGTTGCTAAAAATGGTCTCCCAAGAATAATTGGATCGGTTGACTCCACGTTCATCTCTAGCACCATAAAATCGGTTGGAATAATGCATCTTCCAATCTTCAAAGGCAAATCTTCAAGTATTCCAATCGGTAGTCGTATGGAGCGATCCGCTAAAACCAAAGTCATTCTTGTTTTCTTGTAGTTGGTGAGATCAAGTATCTTTGATATGGACAATGGCATCAAGCTTACACTTGAGCCTAGATCAACCATACCTCTTTAGAAAACTAAATGACCAAGTGAACATGGGAGGGTAAAACTTCCCGGATCTTGTAGCGTTGGGGGTAAGGTGTTTTGGATAATGGTGGAGCACTCTTCACTCATCACTACCATGGAATCCTCTTTATGTTGTGGTTTGTTAACCACCAACTCTTCATTTTTATTAATCTTTTCCTCAACAACTTGTGGTTCTCTAGGTGGAAACTTTTTCCCACTCCTCAAGGTGAGTGCATGACAAAACTCTTTACCTTGAGCTTCTCTTGTTTCTTGGTGCTCCACGGGATGCATATGCTTATAGAGGAATTTGATCTTTGAATTGAGCTCACTATAAGCTCCATCCATTTTTCCGTGAATTCCTTTCATTTCTTCATTCAATTCAACTGTGCTTTTCCCTTGTGACTCTAGAAGTTTTTCAAGCAAAAATTATGTCACATCCTCCTTAGGAGGTGATGAAGATGATTCTCCATATTGTGGAGTTGGTTATTGAAAATTGGCAAAACATGAATGGAAATGGAATTGGGGGTTTAGTACATATCCCTGTCCTTGAGGATTGTATTAGCGATGGGTTCTCGGTTGGTTGAATCCACCTTGAATGTAGTTTAACTCTTCTTGAGAATCCCCCATAACAAACTCTTGCCCCCCCCCCCCCTAAACTATCCACTTGATGAACCCCTTTTGGGTTAGAATGATATATTTGTCCAATTTTGCATTTATCTATTTAATTCACATATTTTCATCTTTAGCCCCTCTTTCAACTTTGTTGTAGCTTCCTTTTTAGCATCCATCACTTAAGGCGAGATTCTCTACTAGTTGCTCCCCTTGCTCTGCGGTGAGTTTTGCAAAATTTCCGTTACTAGCCATATTCAAAGCAATGTGAAACTTTTCATGGAAACCTATATGGAAGATTCCTACTAGTGCTTCCATAGGAACTCAATGATGGGGACAAGCCCTTGTATACCCTTTCATTCTTTCCCATGCTTCATACAAGGTTTCATTAGCTCCTTGTTCAAATCTTGCAATCTCATTCCTAATCCTTGTCGTTCTTTCATGGAAATAGAATTTTGAGAGAAAGCTCTTCTTACATTCGTTCCAATTAGTAATCGAAGATGACTTGATGCTCATTTCCCATTGAGATGCTTTATCACCAAGTGAAAAGGGAAAGAAAGTAAGCTTCACTACATCTTCGGAGACCTCGCTTCTCTTAACCGTAGAACACAATCTATCAAATGTGTCAAGATGCTCAATTGGATTTTCATGTGGAAACCCCAAAAACAGATTTCCTTGAACCATATTTATCAAACTAGCTTTGCTTTCCCATTCATCATCAACCGTTGGAGGAGGCCTAATTCCCACCTTGACTCCATTTGTAGTTGGTTCATCATAGTCTCCAATCCTCCTCTCCATGATTTGTGATTTAGTACCTACAAATTCAAAGAATGAAAACACCAAAGCAACAATATATATATATAGATAGTAGTAAGGTGACTTAGTCTTCAAAAGAACTCAAATCCTAATGCCTAATGCAAACCTCCCCAGCAATGGCACCATAAACTTGATGTGTAGAAATTAAGTCTTATGGAAACTTAAGATGCTACTAAGCTTTAATCTCTAAGTAATAAACCACAAGTGCATGGCAATGTCATTTTAATATTTAGAGGTCATTCTTCCACAAGTAGATTTAGTAAGACAATAAGAATGCAAAGAACTTAAAAGCTAAGTCAATAAGTGTTTTTGAGTTTTTCTTCTAAAGATCCCTAAATAATATAACTTAAACAAACGAGACAAATTAAACTCAATGCAATAAGAAAATGCAACCAAATAAACGAGCAAACAACTAAACAAGATTAAAAGAAAGCAATAAAATGCAACATGAAAAAGTCAACTAAAAGTCAACCACTTGAACTTAAAAGAGATTGACCAAATAAAAGGAAATATGAATCATGGGGTAAGACAATTGATCAAGGTAGATTATCTATTAGATAATGGTGCTTTGACTCTAATCAATTCAATTCCTAGGACAAGGATCACTAAATTAGAACTAATCCACTTTCGTGGTACTAATCCCCTTTCTAAACTCTTTAATTATCATAAACTTTCGCTTTGCAATAATGAATCTAGAAGCAATACTTTTAAGTCCCTAAACCCACAAATCACCTTAAACATCAAGGGTTAATTGGCTAAGATATGATTTGATCATATGAAATTCTCCTAGATATTTCTACGAACACCTTTCCGGCGTAAAAAGTTGTTAGCTTTGTTTCCTCCTTTGTTTGAGAAATATCTTTATTGGAGGGAAAGGCTTGTTAGCTTTGTTTGATAAATATCTTTATTGGAGGGCTAGGCTTGTTAGCTTTGTTTCCTCCTTTTCCCAAATTGTTGATTTGACCACCTCCTTCAGAATCTGATGAAAGCGATTCATGATCAAGGATCAAGCTTGGATGAGGCACCAATACTTCTTCTTTTGCGAGCTCGGAGATGACATTACATAATCTCTTTGGATTGTCTTACACATTTCCTGGGAGAAATCCATTCTCGAGTTTGACAACATCTATAGTTTGAACAACTTGGACATCCATCTTCTTGACATGTAGAGATAGTGCATTTAGCTCTGCATAGATGCCTTCAACTCTAGCATTGAATTATTTTGTTCATTGATGTTGGTTTGCAATGATTTGTTGCAGAATTGTTTCCACTTTGCCATCTTGAGAAGGGCTGGCAAAAAAATCAGGTGCCTTTGGTGCCTAAAAATCAGTAAAAGACGATTTTTGCTGGAAATTATTTCCGCTAAAATTAGTACCACGACCAAAAGATGGTTGCTGGAAATTTCCTTCATGAGAACCAGCTACAAGCCCATAAGACCCACCTTGTTGGTTTTTATCTAGAGGATAGAATTGATCATGTGGATTCTCCACATTGGGGTTCCTGTAGGACAAATAAGAGTTATTATTTAAGTTATTGAAGTTTTAGTTTTAGAAACCTTAAGCTCCAATGTAGTTGATTTCTTCTTCTTTATCCTTAGACCCATCATTATTGAAACCTTATGATTTACAACACGTGTTGTTGAAAGCTTCATATGAATTGATGGAATGTTGCTGATTTTTCAGGAGTTCATCATGATCTTTAGCTCATCAATCTCTCTGGATTCTCCTTCTTGGACACATGTGGAACTGTCAAAACCAGAAGAGTTGTTGATGTTACTAGCAATAAGATTTTCAATTAAAGCTTACCTTTTTCAACCATTTTGGTTGTGAAATCACCATTACTAGTTGTATCGAGTGAAAGCTAATACGTTTGGTCGATTCTCCTGTCAAGTGTGCTTAATAGGTTAGCTTGTGTAAAACCATGACAGGGACAATCCGTTAGGTATCCGTTAAACAGTTCATAAGCATCATAGAAACTCTCAAGAGGTCCTTGTTGAAATCCCGGTATCTTATTCCTTAAGAGGTTAAAATGAGATATAGTGTAAAAGTGATTGAGCAAAGCGGACTTACAACCTTCCCAAGTAGTAATAGAACCAGCTAGTAGTGACTTAAGCCAATGATGAGCCTTGTCAGCGAGAGAGAATGAAAAGAGCTTACACTCGAGGTAATCCGGAGGAACTTTGTTTTGTCTTGTTGTGGTACATATCTCTTTAAAGAACTGGATGTGGTCCATGGAGTGTTAAGTAGGTAACCCATGGAATTGATTTTTCTTGACCAAAACAATGATTTGAGGTTTGATTTCATAACCATTTCTTTGTGGAAGTTGAGGACGTATGGATGTCCGATCATGGAAGTATTCATCCAGTGCATTAAAATCAACAATCGTTTGATGGAGCTGAAATTGGCGTCCTTGGTTGTTCACAGGGGCATGTGGAAATTCACCAATGCGAGGATCATGTGCATTCTGAGCAGCAGCAACAACATGTGCAACAACAAATATTTGGTTGCTTTCTGCATCTAAAACGGGTTGTACATGCTCGTCGAATTAAGCTGCTTGATTATTATGGCCTTTCAGATCGGTCATGTTTTTGTTGTTAGCCATTTTTTTTGTTTCTGGCTAGTCTTTTGTTTGTCTTTGCATGTTTTTTTATGTCTTTCTCAAGTGGGATCATATTTTCATAATCTTGACTTCTGGTCATGCACCTAAAACACATAAACAAAGAAGAAACAAAACCAAAATCATTTGAAAAAGAAAAGAAAAACTTTAGACTAAACTCCTAGTCTGAAAACTAATGGCACTGCTAGTTTCTCCGGCAACATCGCCAAAAACTTGACATGTGTCAGGTTTAACCATAGGACACAATGATTTAGTTGCAAACACATCAATCAATTGCAGTACTTAAAGATCGAATCCAAGGAAACAAGCGTGCACAATAGAATTCGTAAGCTAAAAATTAAGTTAAGTAGCAAATAAAAAGGGGATTTTGTAACGAGCAAAGTAGGTAAAGCAAAAAATAAAGATGATATAAAGCAATATAATTAAACGTTGGGCATTCTCAGGGTATCATGGGCCGATTTATTCAGAAATCATTTCTAGAGGTGATTAATTTGTTTCTATCTAGAACTCAAATCACTGTTTTATGACTAACCCACTCTCGTGGCAATAATCAACTTTGTCTAATCAATCCTATTAATCAACTCTCGTAGTAAATAATATAGGTAGACAAGCATTGGATAACATGTTCAATATGTTCACCTAACTCAGCAAATTAACTCTCGCAGGTTAAAACTCTAGGCTCATCTCATCTCAGTTCCGAAAATAACTCAAGTAGTGTGCAAGCCGATATTGTCTAAGTTCAGTTTACTAAATGATCAGTAAAGAAATATGCATTAAGGACAAATCTAGATGAATCGATCTACTTCAAAAATCAAAAGCGCCACTCTATTACTAAACCATAACTATTAAACCATGTACAATCGCTTTGAAATACCCCTAGTTCCAACAAGAGCTCTACTCACTCATGATTAAAACATCAAAGCAAAAGTAATAGAAATAGTCATAATCATTAAAAATAGTAGCAAAGATTTTAAAAAACTTCTCTATGTAGTACAAAGAGGCGAGATCTTCTCCCTTACCGAACAAAAAGCAAAAAGAACAAAAGATTTAAAAGAAACTAAAAGAGTCTTTGGAAGAAATGTAGTTGCTTGTGATTTTCGTGGTTGTTCTTGTGCTTTTATAGGTGCATAAGTCCGCTAGGGTGAATCCTTAAAGATTTAGGAAGATTTCTTGATAAAGATGAAATTTCTTTTTTTCGAAAGACCAATCGATTGATCACCCTTGGTGGGATCGATTGATTGCCTCTGATTTTCAGGGCATGGACTTCTGGTGATGAGGCTCCCTTTCTCTGCTTGATTCATCTCGTAGCCAGAACGACCAGTCTTCAGTAAAATAGGCATATCTTGAGATCCAACCATTGGAATTTCTTCAAACTACTTGGAAATGAAAGGTGACACTCTCATCTATCTTGGGTCCAAAATTGAGCTTGATCCAACGATGGAAAGTTCTCCATATGATGCAAAACTTTTGATATTTGAAAGTTGTCTAGTCTCCAAATTGTATGTTTTGCATCATTTTCGTCCAAATTGCCCATATTAGAGTTATCATATATATATATATAGAGGAGACATTCACAAAAAATTCTAGGTGTCGTTCAAAGAGAGTTTTAGGGGACATGTCATTTCATTTAACCAATCAGAATATTTCAATAAAAATTATATGCCCTGGTGGAAAGCTCTACATATTCACATTTATTTTATAACATAAACCCACTAATACATATTTTACAAATTTTAACTCAACGAAATGAAATATTTTAGACTTACCATATCATCTATTTTTCATTTTTTCTGATATATTAACAAACCTTTTATTATTATATTTATAACAATATTATCTATTGTGTATATATGTATTTAGATTAGTATACCATACAAATATTTTTATTATGATGTAGTCTATATTATACATATTTAATCACACTTGCAAATATTTATACAATTCATTATTGGAAAACATATATTGTTTTTCGTTTGTTATGTCCCACAAATTCAGGAAATAAATCTAAAATTTATTTGATTTATCGCATGCTCTATAATTTACACAAATAATGAAGATCAATTTTACACTTAAAAGATATTGAAATAAATAACATTTGCATATGTTTTGATCAATTTTACACATAAAATATTAAAAACTAATGGCATTAACATATGTTTGATCAAAAGTATTCAATTTTATTACATTTATGCATAATACTAATCATTTTTTACGTTTATAGATGGTAAAATTTATATGCTTTGTCATACACGTTTAAATATTAAAAATTTATATATGTCAAAATCTAATACTCTAAAAATACAAAATCATTAAAAACACGTATACCAATAAAATACCAAAACCAACTAATATCTTTATTAAAAACATATTAAAACACACACAAAAAAACTGATAAAATTTAAGGTACATCAGCATCCTCAACCACATATATCAAGGTCTTCAATGTCGGTTCATGGTATTCATTATCCATGCCACCACCATATAATAAACAACTTTCCATTGCTCAATTTCCTCTGTTTTCATCGGTTTCTACATAGTGTTATGAATAAATCCAAGTTCTCTTTGTGTTCGCACGACATTTCATATATGCTTCACCCAATATTTATAATTGTCATCTCTCAATTGCATTGTCGTTATATGATTTCATGGTCCTTCAGATGGATGCAGATAGAACGGAGAAAGACTTGCCGCTATTTCTCCAGCAAAGCACCACTCTGTTTAATATCAGATTCACTCATGATCGAAGCCGGAAGATGAAATCAAATCAAATCAGGATCAAGATTCAGAATTTTGGATCTAAGTTTGGTTTTGATACCATAACAAAATTTGAAGAAAACGGCTTGCCTCTTATTAAGCTTCAGGTCTCACAATATATACAAGAATACCAAACCCTACTTTACATAAACAACCTATGAATAAGGAAACTTAACAATATACAAGCAATACAGAATACGAAATATACTTATCAAAAAAAAAAGAATATGAAATATATACAAATCAGATAGCTCCCGTAATATAATAATTTAATTGACGTCATCCGAAAGAAGAAAGCATCGCTAAGCATGCTTCGCTAAGCACACCCGTGTACTAGCAATTTAAAATGATCAACAAGACGACCAATTTCATATTTGATATGCAATTAACATTTCTACACGTAGTAGTTTACAAGTGTTATGTGATTATTATAATATAATCGATAAGCCGTAGCCCATTTTTCTTCATATCTAAACCCATATTGATATTTTTTCCTTATCGTGACTACATAGCCTGACATCATGTAATATATGTCATCCTATCGTGGTATGATTTCCTTCAAAACATTTTTTTTATGTGAGAAAGTAAGTTCCAAAGTTCGTAGACTAACGATAACGAAACGAAGATCTTTCGTAATTAATTAGGTTTTGCTGTTAACGCTTTGTTCATAAACAAAAGAGCTCAACTTTGTGGATGCAAGATCTTATTTTTAATGGAAGTTGAATGAAATAATAAAATTAGGACTAAACTTTCTTTAATAACTTCGAAAAGTTATATGAATACAAAGAAGTATATTTTGGTAGGAAAAAGATACATACGTTTAATCTCATTCATCGATCTCCCTTCTGCTTTTTTATTTTGAATGAGCTTTTAATCTCATCATTAAAGCCCATTCAATATGTTAAATGTCTTTGATTTGTCTGTTTCAGTTTTCTTTGCCTTTAAATGTTTTTGCGAGGTGTTCAGCTCGACATGCATTGATTCATTCGTTTTAAATATGCGAACTTTCAAATAATCCTTATCCCGCGACTAATTATACTCTTTATCTTTTCTTGGATCGGATCCCATGACGAGATCCAACACTAATAAATTCATAGTGACGTATTAATTTACCATAGTTGACTAGAATTATAAAATTATAAGGAACAAAAAAAATTAAAAGAATAATGATTTCGTTCAAGAAAAAAATGATTTTGGCTCATACTTTACTGAATTGTTTACTCTTAAAAATATTTAAGTGGCTCCTCGCATGATGCCAGGAGCAAAGCCAATATAGACAATTTTTTATACACTTACCTAATCCTAAAAACAAAGATCGTAAACGACACAGCCTAGTGACATTACTTATTGTAATATACCTTAAAAGTAGTTTAAAACTAATTACGAAACAAAATAATCGTAAAACTTCCACATCATAGTAATATTAAACTATGATCAGTTTCTTGGAAATTAATTTCGTCGCATCTTCCTCGGAAACTCGAGAGTATGATAAATAGAGGTAAGGGAGCAATGAAACCAAATCAGAGCACACTTGCCAAGTCTCAAGAGAAACACACACAAATAGTTTCGTGTAACACAAGTAAATAGTTTCTTGAGACGCAAGTGACACAAAAAGATGCTTGAAACAGGAGCGATATGGGGATTAACCGGCACGACGGTGACGAGCCTTATGTTCATTTGGGCGATGTACTCACAATACGTCCCTCGCCATCTCCGAGTCTACGTGGAGAAATACGCTTACAAGATGATTGGATGGATATCTTCCTACGTTGACATCAAATTCACCGAGTACACAGGAGAAGGTCTCAAGAGAAGCGAGAATTATGATGCGATACGCAACTATCTATCGACTAATTCCGCGGCTCGTGCCAAGAGATTAAAGGCTAATGAATCGAGAAACAGCAGATCGTTGGTCCTTAGTATGGACGATCACGAGGAAGTTGAAGATGAGTTCGAAGGCGTGAAAGTGAAGTGGTATTCGAAGGTGAAAGTGACTCAGACTCAGTCTAATTATGGTCGAAGCAGCTCAGACGAGAGAAGGTTCTTTACGCTTACCTTCCACAGGCGACACAGAGGGATGATCATTGAGACTTATCTTGAACATGTTTTGACAGAAGGGAAAGAGATTGGGTTGAGGAACAGAGAAAGGAAGCTTTACACCAATAACTCGAGTCAAGATTGGTATCCTTGGAGAGCAGGAAAGTGGAGCAGTGTTCCTTTTCATCATCCGGCAACGTTCGATACTTTAGCTATGGATCCTGAGAAGAAAGAAGGGATTAAGAAGGATCTTATAAAGTTTAGCAAAGGGAAAGATTATTACAAGAAGGTTGGGAAGCCATGGAAGCGCGGTTATCTCTTGTTTGGCCCGCCCGGGACAGGGAAATCGACAATGATATCAGCAATAGCGAATTTCTTGGAGTATGATGTGTATGATCTTGAGCTAACGACGGTGAAGGATAACTCAGAGCTGAAGAAGTTGTTGCTGGATACAAAAGGTAAGTCTATCATTGTGATTGAAGACATTGATTGCTCGCTTGATCTTACGGGGCAGAGAAAGAAGAAAAAAGAGGAAGATGAGGAAGAAGAGGATGGAGAGGAGAAGAAGGAAGCTGAGAAGAAGTCGAAGGGAGAAGGAGATGGGAAGCAAAGTAAGGTTACTTTGTCAGGGTTACTAAACTCCATTGATGGGTTATGGTCAGCTTGTAGTGATGAGAAGATTATTGTGTTCACAACAAATTTTGTGGATAAGCTTGATCCAGCATTGATACGCAGAGGAAGAATGGACAACCACATTGAGATGTCTTATTGCAGGTTTGAAGCTTTCAAGGTTTTGGCTAAAAATTATTTAGAGATCGAGTCACATGACATGTATGGAGAAATCAAGCGATTGCTCGAGGAAACCGACATATCCCCTGCCGATGTTGCAGAGACTTTGATGCCGAAATCTGATGAAGAAGATGCGGACATTTGCGTCAAGCGTTTGGTCAGGATTTTGGAGGAAGAGAAGGAGAAAGCAAGGAAGTTGGCTGAGGAAGAAGAGAAGAAGAAATCAGAGAAAGAAGCGAAAAAGAAGAAGAAAAAAGCAGAGCAAGAAGAGAAGAAGAAGAAGGAAGCAGAGGAAGAAGAGAAAAAGGAGAAAGAAAAGAAAGTGAAGGGCGCTGACAAAAACGGCGACGTTTCTGACAAAAATGGTATCAACTAAAAAGATGAGCAAAAGAAGTGACGCCTCATGAATTTTAGTTTATTGTGTGTAATGTTATACTTTGGCATGGAGTTGGGTGATGTAATATTAAATACAAAAGTAAGTTATATACTTATATTGTTATGTAATAAACTTATATTGTTATGTAATAACTTTATATTGTTTTTTTTTTAACTTCAACTTTCCATTAGATTATCTAGATTGTTCATCTTGGAGAAAAGATACAATGCATACAGGGATATAATATTGAAATTTGAAATTGCTATTGATACGAAGTTCTTCTTGAGCTAGTCGACCTGCAATTCTATTTCCTTTTTCTGAATATCCACTGTATTTGCAAATTTCTGAATTTTGCTTGCCAAATCTTGATATCTCGTATCCAATTATGTACTCCAAAATTCAAAATATCATCATTGAGAAGCTTGCAAACAAATTTATTATCTTCTTCAAAGATGATTTCCTAATAACCACGGCTCCAAGCATGTTGCATCGCCATTAAGAGTGCTTGTAATTATGTTTCTAAAGAGGTTTTGCAGCCAATTCCTCGACTTTGGCCAGCTCCCAAATAATAACCATCAAAATCTCGAATAATCCTAGCCGCTTGTGATGCTGCACCATTTTGTTTGAATCTGCAGTCATAATTATATTTTATAAGACCATAAGGAGGGTTCCTCCGGTGTATTCGTTGTTCTGATGTAGAGGCATAAGGTGTTGTGGTTGTATTATCCTCTTGTAACTCCATATTAGTCCATTCTGCTGCTTCACTGTAAGCATGTTGTAGATCATGATTCCATAGATTTCCTTTTCTTAGGAGGTTTCTACTTTTCCAAATACGTCATAGGATCCATAAAGGCAATTGTCTCACGATAGGAGGCAAAGGAAGGTTGTTGTGGCAATCCAGAATTTTTTTGAACCTGATTTCAAAAATCAACATTCGGATTTGTCATTCCAACTATGGCAGGTTGGCTGCTCTCCATATATGACCATAAGGAAATTTGAGGAACAAGTGTTCCACTGTCTTATTCTATGAACAACATCGCCTACAAGTTGCATTCGTTATGATTCCTCTCTGTAGAAGAATCTTTCCTATAGCCAATGATTCTAAAAGTATTTTCTAGAGGAAATGCTTTAGTTTAGGCACTGTCTTGATTTTCAATATGGCATTTTTGAGTTCAATTGAACCCGAAGGAGGATGAACATATTGAAATTGGTCCAGGTTATGAGTTGCTAACAATAAGCTGATTTCACAGTATATAAACTAGAATATGTGTAACTCTATCCCAATAAATCATGTGTTGGAAGAGAAATAGTTTTGGATATGAATCACACCTGCTTCATCTATAACAACTTTTACTGTCTCCATGTTCCATAGATTTGTTTTAGTATCTATCAAATCACCAACGTATGACACAATATTTTCCACTCCAGTCTGTTTAGGAGGTCATGGATGATGTGTACGAAACCATGGATCTTACCAAGCATTAGTTGTTTCCCATCTCCGATTAGTAGCCTTACTCTTTTTCATTAAATATATGCCTTCAAGAATTGATTTCCACACATGAGGTTGTTTTGATCCAGTGCCTGCATTTAATATGTTAGAAGTTTCAAAGTATCTTCCTTTGAGAAGTCTTGGAAGGAGGCTATGTGGGGACTGTAGGATGCGCCAAGCTTGTTTCCCTAGCATGACGAGATTGAAGTTCCCAATGTCCGGAAATCCTAGTCCACCTTCACGTTTAGGCAGTCCCATTCGCTTCCAAGATAGCCAATCCATCGATCTTGAGCATGTTCCTTTACTTCACCAGTAAGTTGCAAGAACACTATTGATTTCATCACATATGCCTTTTGGAAATTTGAAACAGTTCATAGTGTAGACATAGAGAGTTAGATCAACAGTTTTCAAAAGGATTTCGATTCAACCATCCGATAAAAACCGATGAGACCAACCATGAATTCTTGTTTCACCTTACTAACAATGTAACTAAACATTTCTTTTTTCTTCCTTCCAAACTGCGCTGGCAGGCCTAAATACTTCCCCAAAGCCTCCTTCATTATGAATATTCAAAATTCTCCGTAGCCTCGTCTTGTTAGAATCCACTACCTTAGATCCATATGTAATGGCAGACTTGTGTAGATTACAGCTTCTCCTGATACTCTTTCATAGTTTGTTAAGATTCACATGATTGTAGAGCATGATCTTGAATTCACATGATTAACTTTGGTCATGTTATGCTGATTTTCATACCTTTTAAAGAGTTTTCTGATTCGGTTGTTTTGAGTAGGTGGCTTAGGACTTCAACATCGAAAATGAAAAGATATGGTGACAGTGGATCTCGGTGTCTGATACCTCGCTCTGGCATAATGGAAGACAAATGTGTTTCACCATAGTTGAGCCATTTGTTTCTATTTTTTTTTTCCGAGTACTGCTCTTCCTAAATGTAATATTGACTTAAATCTTTTTGAATTTGAGTAATATCTTGTGTAGATAGATCACCAAACGAATATGATTGATCCAATTTGACATTCAGCTCTTTGATTCTTATTGAATTATTCAACTGTTTCTTTTCCTTCCAAGAGGAAATGTTCCTACCGCATTAGATGATTATGTTTCCTTAAGAAGTCATGTTCATTGATCCAATTTTCTGACAGCGTTGAATCACTACTTCTCGAAATCCCTCTTTATTAGTCATATGACTATCATATTTGAACTGACATTTTCTTGTCTCTATAACATTTGAAACACTCGTGATTAATGGCCGATGATCAGAACCTTCAAAAGGTAAAAAGTATGTTTGTGCCGAAGGGTATTGGGCCAACAATTCTGAATTTGCCATGGCACGATCCCGACATCAACATAAATTATGAGAATATCGCTTTCCACGCCTAGAAAATCGGTTGCCAACAACTTTTAGATCATGAAAATCACAAGTGGAAATCATTCAACGAAAATCCATGAAAGATCTTTCACCTTGTCTTGGTCCTCCACTTTTCTCTTCATTCCCTCTTATTTCATTAAAATTTCCTATAATCAACCATGAATATCTTCTGGTTGTAGATATCCTTTCCAGTCTTTCCCACAAATAATTTATGTTACTAGGATTTTGATCTCCATAAACAAAAGACAAGTATAAACAACTTCCATTACCATCAACAAGATTTTTTGATTGAAACAAAACATAATTAGAACAGAAACATAAATAGACTTCTTCCAGAACATAATTATTCCACCACTTATACCTTGTGGTGGAACTGTTACACTGCAATCATAACCTAATTCCCGACATAAATCTCTTACGTAATCATCCTTCTGCTATGTTTCCAGTAGGCATATCATGTCCAGGAAATATTTCCTTTATATTTTCTTTAGATATCGAACTATAAGGTCTATCCCAAGACTTTAACAGTTCCAATGGATTGTGATTATGATAAATGGTGGTTTAGGGCCCACTGCGCCTCTGATCTGAATACTACCAGTTGGTTTGCTACCTTCACCTTTCTCTCTTATAGAAACCTTAAGTTGTCCCCTCTCTCTTAGACTCTCCACTGCTTTACGCTTCTGCTTGGCTCGATCAGTTTCATAAAAGGCTGTGTAAATGTCAACCATGCTGTCTGAATTCTCTGCTTTCCCTTTCTGCTGTTGTAATTCAGAACACGCAACATCAACAAAGGAAGGAAAAGGATTGTACAATTCATTCATCTCAAACTCATTATTATACATGTTACCCGGATGATCCTCTTCAATGAAATCTTATGGAAGTATGATTCCATTGCAATCTGGATTCTCTTTTTGCACCATACCATCTTCATTATGATATTCTTCCACAATTTCACTGATCTCCACTCCTTGATTGTTGTTAAGATTTTGATCTTCATTGTCTTCATCATCATCATATGAATTATGTTATTTCCCTTCATTCTAAATGAGATAACGGCCTGAATCATGTGTCAGCATACCACATACTTCACAGAACCCACAAAGTCTTTCATATCGAAAACGAAGAAGTGTTTTTACACCAGGCATGAATTGGAAATTCCTCTAGAACCGTAATGGGTGATCAATATTCCAGTTAAGCCTCACACGAACAAATGCCACTCTTGGAGCCACCTATGCGTCATAATCAACATTTATTAGTTGACCTATTGCTCGAGCTATGTGTGCAATGACTTTACGGTTCATGAATTGAAGCATTTCAATCAACATTTATTAGTTGACCCATTGCTCGAGCTATGTGTGCAATGACTTCACGGTTCATGAATTGAAGCGAAATGCCTTGAATCTGTATCTTAATCCAAAAAGGAATAGGGGATGTAGTTTAACAAACAAAAGTCTAAGACATGTCCAAACTTTTCCAATCCAAAAAGGAAAAGTTCAAAAGACCTAAAAGCTTCTCAACTCCTATGTAAACACCTCTTCCTTGTAATTTTTAGACACACCTTTTCAGAAGCACGAAAATAACTTCATAGTGACATTTTTCATAGTTCTTATTCTTTGAGGGAGAAGATCTCATCCTATTTGTACTCCATTGAGAGATTTCTAAAATCTAATTCTTATTCTATGCGATTTTCCTCTATTTTTGCTATGATTTCTTCCGTCATGTCTGAATAGTTTTTTTGTTGGGTTTAAGAGTTTTACAAAGGGGAATTCATGGATTGATTAGTTTAGGTGGCTGGATTTAGGATATATTTCTTCTAGAAAGTTCTTCATTTTTTGCTTGATCTTATTGCATATTACTTTGTTGGCCACTTAGTAATTGTTGCTAGATTGATTTACCCACCAAAAGTACTGATTTATCTCCTGATCTAGCTTAGACGAGCTTAGAGTTATTATCTGCGAGAGTTGAGTTAATCAGCTGCGAGAGTTAACTAATTATCTCCTGATCTAGCTTAAACGAGCTTAGAGTTATTACCCACCAAAAATGCTGATTTATCTCCTGATCTTTGTGAATGTTAATCAACCTGGTTTTATTATGTATTTATTCTCTTAATTAGTTGCGAGAGTTAACTAATTATGCTGTTAGATATAATTAATTGGCGCTGCGAGAGTATGTCTTTTATATATTAGTGATTCGAGTTCTAGAACTTATCTAATTGATTTATTATTGCTAGATTCCCTGAATGAAACAGTCCATGATCCCTGGCGAATTCCCTAAACATCCAACGCTTGTCTCTTATTGATTTCTTACACGTTTTTACATGCTTTTTATTTATGATTTTCGTGACAACCAATCCTTTTTATATTTTGTCTTAGCTTCATTCTATTCTAATTAGATTTGTAGTCCATCCTCTCAATCTCATGTGGATCGACCCCTAAGTACTACTGTAATAGCCTGTGCACTTGCAGTTTTATTTCATGATTTTAAAACCTAATCATATCACTCCCTCAGTAGACTACTATTACATTGGGGAAAATGTGAAGCATGTCTGGGGAGGTACTATCCATACTGATGTTATTTATCTTTTGATGTCTTATTTGAGTCATTTTTATGTTTTTATTGAGTCAAAATCTGGGTAGGAAATTATGATATTTTCCAGGTACTTATGTTTTAATTATTTTTCTAGTGACCATTATTGCAGGGATTGTTTGGACGTACAAATTAGAAATCACATGACTGGACTCACCTCCCATATATTTCGTCTTGCATTAATTTTTAATGAATCTGACTTTGACTCTATTTTACTTAACTACTATCTTAACTTAATTCTTTCTCATTAATGGTATTAGATCAGGTAAACGAACCTGAATTACTGGCTCATTTTTACTTGGTATCCCACCTTGACCCTTACCTCTTTTCAGATCCCATGAACTTTTGTTTTTCATTGTCATATGTGCTAAAACGTCGGAGAAAAAATGATCGACGCAGTTTTCCAACCACTGTAGATACAGTGATTGAGAAAGCAAGATGGAGTACAGTGATTCGATTTGATAGTTTGGTTTTTCCTTGGGATTCATAAAAGTTTGTGCCTTATGAGACTTATATTAAAAAGGACCAGTTTCCCTCTTTAAAAAAAGTGAAAAATAAGAGGCAAGGAACCGAGTACTTATAAAAAGAATCTCATGGTCGAGAAGAATCCCGAGAAATTCCATGGATCGATCTAGAGAGAGTTGGAGTGGTTCATAGTGGTTTGCAGGGGAAATATCTAAGTAAGGGGGAATTAGGCATTGAGTGGTTGGAAACTGTGGACAACAATAGGTCCATTCTTTCTTGCGGTTTTGCATAATATCTTGGATCATCTAGAGCGCATGGTAACTCTAATCACTTTTGACCTCACCACTAGATTAGCCTTTAAAATTCCTAGCGTCGTCCACCATGAATGATATCCTTTAATGAGAATGCTCAGACAAAAAAGTAATGAATGTAGAGAGTCAAATGTGTGAAGTTGAGGTTTTTACATGATTTAGATTCTAGATAGGTTTGCGAAAGTCATGGCCGAAATTAGGGAGTATGCTCTAACCAATGTTCTGTGATATGTGGATTACTGGATGTGATTTTTAAAACTGTTCCAAATGATTTTGTATGTCTCTGTGATTTTCAAACCTTTTTGTGCACTTGGATTGATGTTTTGTTTGAGGACAAAAAAAGAACTACGTCTGGGGGAATTGATATACCTCATATTTTACACGTTTTTAATAAAGAAACTACTTGGTTTTGGCATTTTATTACTATTTTTGTTGGACAGCTTTTGAGCATCACATATTTTGCATCAGATGGATACATTCCCACCGTTGGATCAAACTCAAAGTTTACCACAAGATAGATGGAGTGTTACCTTGCATCTCTAAGTCGAATCATGCAAATCCAAAGGTTATATCTCAAGATATGCTCGAAATACTGAAGATTGGTCGATCTGGGTTCAAGCTGAAGCAAGCAGAGGAATAAAGCAGCAATCGATCGATCACACAACATGTGAACGATCTATCGTTAAGTCACCAGAAACCACTGCCTCGACAACTAGAAGCAATTGATTGATTGCACCCTAAACAACCGATCGATCATTAATGTCAAAAAACTCACTACTCTGAGAAAGGGAAGCAATCGATCGATTGCCCCCTAGGTGATCGATCGATTGCCCCTCCTAAAAATATGAAAATTTCGATTTTATCGTTATTTTCCTATATATTTTGGGAATATACTCTTATGTTGACCCCTCTAATATATATTCAAAGCAACAACCGCGAAAAATAGAAGCTTTTCACAATTCTTGATGTGTTGTAAGTTTTACCCTAAAAATAAACAATTGAAAAGCCGCAAGTGCACAACGAATCACCGAGATAAGAATAAAGCTAAGAAAAATCAGATTGGTGGTTGTCATGAATAACTAAAAAGCAATAAATTAAAACGGTTGTAAAAAATAAAATTAAAATATTGGACATTCAGGAAATCCTTAGAAGCTTATGGATGGATTTCACTACAAGAAATGTAGGCTTTTACGTCGGATTTGAGTCGACATAAGGTTGAGATCGATTTACGACGAGTTACCGTCGACTGACTGATTCGTCGTAAATTCATCGTTACTTACTGTAAAAAAATCATTTTTCAGTAAAGTCTAAATTCCAACAAATCGACGGCGTCTTTTGAAATCGGCGGTAATTGGACGTAAATTGGCGTCGAGTTTCCAACGAATGTATTCGTCGTCAACTTGTGACGAATTTTACGAAAAAAATATTGGTAGGTGAACACGTTTTTGAAAATGTTGTATATGTTTTTTTTACAACGCCTAATTTCATCGTAAAGGCGACGATACTTCGACGTAAAGTCGTCGCTAATCAGTCCATCCCAAAATCAATGGTAATGTTTTGTCTATAAATACCAACTTGAATCAGAGTTGTAACTTAAAAAAGAACAAACATCCTAACAAAAACAATCTTTTTCTAATCAAAATATGTCTGGGGCAGATATATACGAAGGTTCGGAGAGAATGGTGACAAAAGAGTTCATAAACGGGTAGAAATATTTATGTATTAGGCAAGTAATACACCACTTACTTTGGTTTGATTTTGAAAATTTCCAAATTCTTATTCTAATTAAATGCAAGGCATGAAAGAAGATAACATATGGTTAAATGCAAGGCATGAAAAAAGAAAATATCTAGATTCTTATTCTAATCAAATATAATACATTACGTCGAATTAACGATGAATCGTCGTTAATCCGTTGTTACTTTATGAGGACTCAAACCAATCCCTAGTTAATTCGTAGTAAACTAATCGTAACCCTATACCCTAAACATATCCTAAATCGCAAATGAGATTACATAATCTAGGTTATGACGAATTAACGATGATTCGTCGTAAATTCGTCGTTACATTCAATTTATGTGGGCTTTCACGCATGCGGACAAAACCCAAATTTAAAATGCATTACGACGAATCGCCGTTAATTCGTCGTAAACAAAAATTCTGAACTTGGCGCTTGCGGAAAATATATATTTAAAAATCAATTAACATTGGATTAACGAGGAATGGTCGTTAATTCGTCGTAAACCAAAATTTCTGAACTTGGCGTCTGCAGGAATTTTTTGTTTTTAAATCGATTAACTTGGATTTACGACGATTCATCGTAACGTTACGATGAAATTATGATGGCAACAAAATCTATATACAGCGCCCCAAATATTAGAGGTTTGATTTATTACCAGTAGATTTAAATTAGGTAGCTACTCTGGAATTAGATAGGAAATTCAATAAGTCTGGAATTAGATAGGCAATTCGATAGGGTTGAAATTAGATTAGTTTATTTTGATAAATACGATTTTTTATTTTTTTTTGTAAATTATTAGTACTTAACATTTGGTTGTTTTTTTTTTTTTTTTTTTTTGCAGATGGCTGACCGGAGATGTCTACATTACATTCAGTTCCTGAATAAGCAAGGTAGAAGAGGTTCGGGCACGAGTACATCTCCGTGCATGCAGTTATCGTCTGCGACAGAGACGCAGACACCGATGACACCACCTCCTATGGCGCCATCTCCACCTCCACCGGCCCAACATCAGCATCTTCCACTGGACGAGCATGTAGTGGGACGTAGCATTTCAGACACGATCAAAGTCTACTTCTCCGAGCCCCACGTTAACTGGAGCCAGACGCCTGAGCATATCCGACAGACGTGGGTCAAGTGTTTATTAATTATTTTTAAATTACATTTTTATTTAGCTATATTAAATTATTTTTATGTTTATTAATTACTAGTTGATATTACGTCGAATTTTTCTTTGTAGCAAAAATAGCGTTGGGAGCTTTCAGTTTATGAGCGGATCAAGAAGGAATTCAATGCCAAGGCAACCAAGAGGCTAGCCAAAAACGTGACCGGCTGGACGAAGGCGTGGAAGCTCAAAGGTGACGATGTACGACCCCTCTTCATCACCCCAACCGTTTGGGCCGGAGTTGTTTGCTATTGGCTGGATCCGCACTCACTGGCGGTTTCCGTCAAGTGCTTCGTATCCCGGAACACCGTGGATCCGGATGGACTTCCGCCTACTGTTCATACTTCTGGACATACGTTTTTACGTGGAGGCGCATATAAATGGTATACTACTTTAAAAAAATATATATTTCGGTTAGTTTCTGCATTTTAGAGTCCATATTTTAATGGTTTTAAGCCTTGGTTTTAATCATTTATCTATGGCTTCACCTTGCATTTTACATACACTCATCATATTTCGGTTAGTTTTCGCATTTTAGAGCCATAGAGCATGCATGTGTCTTTTTGGTCTATTTGAATCTTCATCTAGGCACTTGGAGCATGCTTTGGACAAAGGATACCAAAATGAGCAAGAGGGAAGCAAGGAAAAAGCATACATGGTTTTAAGCGTTTTAATCATACATGGTTTGAAGCAAACATGGTTTTAAGCCTTGGTTTTAAAAATATCTTTCGGTTAGTTTCTGCATTTTAGAGTCCATATTTTAATGGTTTTAAGCCTTGGTTTTAATCATTTATCTATGGATTCACCTTGCATTTTGCATACATTCATCGTATTTCGGTTAGTTTCTACATTTTAGAGCCATAGAGCATGCATGTGTCATTTTGTCTATTTGAGTCTTCATTGTGGGAGTGTAAATCCACGCCAATTAAATTCGTCACGTCTTTTAGAGAGATCCAAAATTTCTGAGTAAAAACCACCAAAAACACAAACATAGATCGAAAGATGATATTTTATTAAGCTGTTTAGAAAGCTTTTTTGTATGAGAGCAAAAGTACAGAGTTTTGCTAGGTAAATTGCGGATCATCTTTTCAAGGGATGTACATAGATATATATACTAGTTTAAGTCGGCTAGCCCAACTCCTAAGGGATAAGGAAAACTTCCTAATTCTTCGGGATTTTGCTTTCTGCAGGTCGGTTGTGACTCCTTGGGCTTTACATCCGGGCTCAGCTTCCAACAAGACTTCTTCCGAGCTCGGCCTATCAAGGATTCTTCGTAGCGAGCTCGGCCTTCTTTATAACTTTGGGCTCGGCCCACTCGCTGTTTTAAGCTGGGGCTCGACCCAAGATTATTCAGATGTTTGCTTCGTCGCCAGGCTCACTGGCTAGTCATACTTGCTGAGATTGTCATTGTGTTGCCGAGCTCGCCGCTATGTTGCCGAGGTCGCCTGCTTGCCGAGTTCGCCGCTATGTTGTCGAACTCGCCTACTTGCGGAGCTCGCCGCTGTGTTGCCGAGCTTGCCGGCTCGCCGTCTTTGTTAAGCTCGCCGGCTTGCCTGTATTGTTGAGCTCGCCGGCTCGCCCAGTTTAGACATAGTCATTTTGTGGGCTTGAATCCGTGGGCTCGTCGCCTCGGCCCAATCTCCTATCATCGAACCTTGGCTCGGGTGACACCATGGTTCACGGCTCGGGTGACACCGTGGTTCACGGCTCGGGTGACACCGTGGTTCACGGCTCGGGTGACACCGTGGTTCACGGCTCGGGTGACACCGTGGTTCCCGGCTCGGGTGACACCGTGGTTCACGGCTCGGGTGACACCGTGGTTCACGGCTCGGATGACACCATGGTTCACGGCTCGGGTGACACCGTGGTTCACGGCTCGGGTGACACCGTGGTTCATGGCTCGGGTGACACCGTGGTTCACGGCTCGGGTGACACCGTGGTTAACGGGTCGGGTGACACCGTGGTTCACGGGATGGGTGACACCGTGGTTCACGGCTCGGGGTAGCTTTGTATCACGGTTCGGGTGTCGATGCTTCTCTTCATCTTTGACCCCGATCCGTCTTGAATCCGACCCCGATCCGTCTTGTCTTCGATTGAGGTCACGGTACCTGAACCAATCGTCCATGGTTCGGGGGTTCTCGCACAAACTTATCCTACCGCGGTTAGGGAACAGCCGAACCAACTTACCCTGTCGCAGTTAGGGGGTACCCGAACCAACTCCTGTCGCGGTTAGGGGGCACCCGAACCAACTCTTTCTGTCACGGTTAGGGGCACCCGAACCAACCCCTTCTGTCGCGGTTAGGGGGCACCCGATCCAACCCCTTCTGTCACGGTTTGGGGGCACCCGATCCAACTTCTTCTGTCGCGGTTAGGGGAGCACCCGAACCAATTCCTCCTTTCATGGTTAGGGGTACCCGAACCAACTCCTCCTTTCACGGTTAGGGGACACCCGATCCAACTCCTTTTGTCACAGTTAGAGGGCACCCGATCCAACTCCTTCTGTCGCGGTTAGGGGGCACCCGATCCAACTCCTTCTATCCCGGTTAGGGGGCAGCCGATCCAACTCCTTCTGTCACAGTTAGGGGGCATCCGAACCAACTCCTCCTTTCATGGTTAGGGGTACCCGAACCAATTCCTCTTTTCACGGTTAGGGGACACACGAGCCAACTCCTTTTGTCATGGTTAGAGGGCATCCGAACCAACTCCTTCTGTCACGGTTAGGGGGCACCCGAACAAAATCCTCCTTTCACGGTTAGGGGTACCCGAACCAACTCCTCCTTTCACGGTTAGGGGACATACGAGCCAACTCCTTTTGTCATGGTTAGGGGCATCCAAACTAACTCCTTCTGTCGCGATTAGGGGGCAACCGATACAACTCCTTCTGTCGTAGTTAGGGGGTACCCGAACCACGGTTAGGGATCCAGTTGCTAATGCTCTTTCGTACTTAGCCATTTTTCAATCATTGATTCTCAAGAGGTGGAATCTCGACCCCAACAGTTAGCCCCCCAGCTCGGCAGTATCAGTGATGTTATTGCCGAGCTATAAGTGGTCGAGTTTGAGATCAACGATTCTCGTGGTGGCCGCGAACTGTCTTTTTGATAATGATCCCAAAGCGTGACTCGCGGATAATCCCGAACCATGTCTTTGGTAATGACCCCGAACCGTCATTTGCAGATGACCCCGAACTATCTCTAAGTGGTATCGCCGTACTTGTAGTATTATCAGTTTGGAGGGATCCATTTTGGGTTTGCTATGTCACACAAACTTGGCTCAGGGTTTTCGTTATTCTGATACGCCATCACCTTTATCGGGGAGTGCAAGCATTTTGCTGATTCCAGAGGCGAATGACGTCATCATTTGCCTACATAACGTTCGATACTTCTCATTTCCTCACTACTTCATTTTCCGAAAACCTCTCCAAGCAGGTAACCTCTCTCTTCTTTCTCTCTCTAATTTTTGCTGCCGATCTATTTTTAAGTAGAAACTTCGTTGTTCTTCCTTTGCCGCCGATCTGTTTGAATTTCCTAATCCATCTTCAACTGGCTCCGCCGCTGTCTTTGAGTTTCCCGGCAGTTTGTTTGAAGATTTGGATCTGACTCTCAATCTTCCTAAAGGATCTCAACTTGTTCTTCGATTTTCTAAAGGCTTTGATCTGTTTTGATAGGCTGCTGAAAACCCCGATCCGTCCTCTGAATCTTAGAAAACCTAGATTTTCTTTCGCGAGCTGTTAGGGATCCCGATCTGTTATATCTTACAAAGACCCCGATCCATTTTACAATTCAAAAAGGATGTCTCAGTCATCTGTTTCTGCGTCCCCCGATTCGTTTACCCGCTTGTTTGGCATTTCAGGGCAATCTTCACTTCCCAAACCATCTCTCTCTTCTGATCCGTTTCTCGCCCAAAGCTGTCCACTTCGGCCAAGCTGTCCACTTCGGCCAAGCTGTCCACTTCGGCCAAGCAGTCCACTTCGGCGAAGCAGTCCACTTCGGCCAAGCTGTCCACTTCGGCAAAGCTGTCCACTTCGACCAAGCTGTCCACTTCGGCCAAGCAGTCCACTTCGGCCAAGCTGTCCACTTCGGCCAAGCTGTCCACTTCGGCCAAGCAGTCAACTTCGGCCAAGCTGTCCACTTCGGCCAAGCTGTCCACTTCGGCCAAACTGCCTTGCCGAAGTGAAAACCATACGAAACTGTCTGGCCGAAGTCATTTCTATACGAAACTGTCTGGCCGAACTCAATTTTACACGAAGCCAGAAGATGATGCGGCCGAAGTCATATCTATACGAAACTGTCTTGCCGAAGTCAAATCTATACGAAGTTGCCTGGCCGAAGTCAAGTCTATACGAAGCCAGAAGATGACGTGGCCGAAGTCATTTCTATACGAAACTGTCTTGCCGAAGTCAAATCTATACGAAGTTGCCTGGCCGAAGTCATTTCTATACGAAGCTGTCTAGCCGAAGTCAAAACTGCCGAAGACAATCCTGGCCGAAGCCAATTTCATATGAAACTGTCTGGCCGAAGTCAAGTTTATACGAAGCCAGAAGACGACGCGGCCGAAGTCATTTCTATACTAAGACAACAAGCCCATCTTCGGCCTACAACGATGCAAAGGCCCATGAAGTCAAGCCGACTTACTAAAATGAAAATCCCAAAGGATTAGGAAGTTTTCCTTATCTCTTTAGGATTGACCTGGCCGACTAAAAGTAGTATATATATCCATGTACATCTCTTAAAAAGGGGATCCGCAATTTTACTTAGCAAAAAACCCTAGACTTTTTTGCTCTCAAACTCTTGCACGAAAGCTTTTCGACACAGCTTAATAAAAACCATCTTTGGATCTTTCCGTTCGTGGTTCATCCGCAGAAATTTCATCCCTCTTACAAACCTCCGACAAATTCTAATTGGCGTGGATTTACACTCCCACAATTTGGCGCTAGAGGGAGGGGGAATTTGAAACTTTCTTACTCCAAGGAACACCGCACGAACGATTCGAAGAAGATGACTAGCGACGGACGAACTGACGACCCGCAGGACACGGGGATGGATGGATATGGAGCAACAAATACACCAACGCTTGCAGTCGTGGAGACGAGCCCAGAGGCCCTATCACAGATCAAGACGATGCTGGAAACGCTGCTCAAGAAGGCGGAGGAGCAAGACAAGCTAAACACAACGATGACCGATAAGCTCGAAGTCCTTACAACGGCGAGCCGAGCCCGTGGCAGAGGCTCAGGAGTTGACCTAATGAGGCGCCCTCTTCGACGTCTCAACCCAACGGTCCTCGATTTCTCAACACCCCACCATGCGCCGAGAACCCGAGGCGGATTGCTCCCTACAAACCAACCAACCACGACCGCTGGACTGAACGCAACACCGCAGGACGCAAACACGCAGACTATGGGCGGAACGAATCCAGTGATCAACCTGGAGGACAACCCAGAGGGTGAACACGACTCGGAACACCGCCGCGAAGCTGAACTCACGGGTGCGACCCAAACTCGAAACGAACGAAGCAACACCAACCCTGGCCACGATCAGGACCTCACCGAAGAGGAGGAGAACATCCTCTGGGCCCAGCGAGCCCAGATCGAGGAAGAGCGCAAAGCGATAATCCGAGCCCAAAAGGAGGAGATGGCCGAAATCCGAGCAGGCATGGAGCGAGCTGCCGCCGAGATGAAATTCGTTCGATCTCATATGCATAGGGCTACTAGCAAGGCTCCCGAACTCGACCGAGTGCTTGAAGAAGCCCAGAACACCCCATTCACGACTCGAATCACTAAGGCAAGGGTTTCTGATCCGGGGAAGATGAAGATACCAGTCTACGAAGGTAAAACTGATCCAAAGGAGCACTTGACCGCCTTCGCAATAGCAATGGGACGAGCAAACTTCAGGGAAGGAGAAGAAGACGCTGGACAATGTCTCTTGTTCGTTGAGCACCTTAAAGGCCCAGCTCTCCAATGGTTCTCCAGGCTAGGAAGAAATTCGATCGACAATTTCAATCAACTGTCATCGGCGTTCCTTAAACATTATGCTATATTCATAGAACGCCGAACATCCGATGCGAATCTGTGGACCATGGGGCAAGGACAGAACGAGACATTGCGAACCTTCATCGGATGGTTCAAGTCAGTACTGTCGAAGGTAGAAGGAATAAGTGACGAAGCCGCACTACAAGCGTTAAAGAAAGCCCTGTGGTTCGACTCCGATTTTCGGAAGGAGATTGCACTGAACGCACCAACCACGATCCAGGATGCATTGCACCGAGCGACGGACTTTGCCTCCAACAAAGAAGAAGTGAAGATCCTAGCCCAGAAACACGGAAAGGCGAAGTCCACGAACCACCCTCCCTTTGCTCCGAACCCACCAAACAACAAAAAGGGCAACCATGATTCTGAATATGTCCAGCACGGAGAAATTTTCAAAGGAGCTCATAATTACCAAGTTGACTCGTCAAGATACGGTCAAGGACGAGGCCAAGGCCAAGGAACTTACGATGAAATAGCTTATTGCGAACATCACCATATCTTCGGACATTCGACTGCAAATTGCCGTATTCTGGGCTTAAAACTCGCTGCAAAGTTGGTAGCTGGCAAACTCAAAGGTGATATTAGCCTCAAGGATTTTGACATGGATACCAACGCGAACCTCTCCGAGCAGGTGAATGAAGACCTTCCTAAGCGAGGGAGGCAAGATGACGACGCCCCGCAAGCTGGGACAAGAAGAAGAATAAATATGATAATGGGTGGATCTCACTATTGCTCGGATACCATCTCGTCAATTAAAGCTTTTCAACGGCAAGCCGATGTTAGCGTTAACTGGTCCGCACCTTCCAAGTTTCCAGACGACGTAATATCATTCGAAGAAAGAGAAACTACCGGAATCGACAAACCTCACGATGACCCTTCGTAACCAAGCTAATCATCAACGATTGCGATGTGGCCAGAGTATTGGTAGACACGGGAAGCACGGTGGACATGATCTTCAAAGAGACTCTCAGGAGAATGAACGTCGACCTATCTCAAGTAACGGCAACTCCAAAACCATTGACTAAATTCTCCGGAGAAACGACAATGACAATCGGAACAATCAAGCTACCTATTCGGGCTGGAGAGATAACCAAAATCGTGGAGTTTTCGGTGGCCGATCACCCAGTAATCTACAACATTATTATGGGAACCCCTTTTGGTTAAATACGATGCGCGCCGTGGCCTCAACATACCACATGTGCATAAAGTTTTCAACGCCTAATGGAATCCAACCATTCGTGGAAATCAGAAGGAGTCCCGAATTTGTGTTATGGCCGAGCATAAGCTCAGAAATCCCGTAGCAGAACTCAACACGAAGACGAAGGAAAAGAGAGCCAAGCTGGATCAGCAACCTAAGTCAAAGCAAAGTTTTACGGATCACTGAGTCACTTCACATGAACTACGGGGCGGCTTGATCCCTGCAAAGGGTACGTAGGCAGCTCGTCTTCGGATGGGTTCAGCTGCCCCCCTCTTTAAAAAAAAAGGGGGGGGGAGTGGGTACGGATACTCCCACCTTCACAATAGGCGTTAAGGCTACTTAATACAAGCTTTTCGAAGCTAAGATCATCATACCACATCCTTCACGGGTTACTAAGGCCTTAACCAAAACAGGCATCCCATTCGCATCCTTCACGGATTACTCAAAGTCCTAACTAAACAGGCACCTCATTTCACTCTCGTTGCTACTGGCCACAGCAACGAACTACTACATCCTTTACGGATCAACTATTACATCCTAGCGGATTAAAAGCGCGCGCTATATAAATGTATATGTCCATTGTCAGAGCGGATATGCTTACGGTAGCGTATCCGTAAACCGAAATGTTAATCTTAAACCCAACAAACGAATCGTTGGTTGCAACAGTACTAGATGTCCATTGTCGGAGCAGACATGTTTATGGTAACGTATCCATAAATCGAAATGCTCATCCAAAACCCAACAAATGAATCGTTGGTCACAATAGTACTACTTGTCCATTGTCGGAGCGGATATGCTTACGGTAGCGTATCCGTAAACCGAAATGGTCATCTTAAACCCAACAAACAAATCGTTGGTCACAACAGTACTACGTGTCCATTGTCGGAGCGGATATGCTTACGGTAGCGTATCCGTAAACCGAAATGTTCTTCTGAAAACCCAACAAACAAATCGTTGGTCGGAACACCTATGCTCATTATCGAAGCAGATATGTTTACATTAACATATCCGTTAATCAGAATGATCATCTTAAACCCAACAAACAAATCGTTGGTCACAACAGTACTACGTGTCCATTGTCGGAGCGGATATGCTTACGGTAGCGTATCCGTAAACCGAAATGTTCATTTGAAAACCCAACAAACAAATCGTTGGTCGGAACACCTATGCTCATTATTGGAGCAGATATGTTTACATTAACATATCCGTTAATCAGAATGATCATCTTAAACCCAACAAACAAATCGTTGGTCACAACAGTACTACGTGTCCATTGTCGGAGCGGATATGCTTACGGTAGCGTATCCGTAAACCGAAATGTTCATCTGAAAACCCAACAAATAAATCGTTGGTCGGAACACCTATGCTCATTATCGGAGCAGATATGTTTACATTAACATATCCGTTAATCAGAATGATCATCTTAAACCCAACAAACGAATCATTGGCATTAACGTTAACACAAGGTACAGTGAAACAGATCGATCCTCCTTGGATAAAAAGCATTCAGCAACGAGTTTCAAAAACAAAGAAACAACACAACAAAAAGCAAAAGCCACAAGGCAAACATAACAAGTTGATACGGATAAAGCCATCCAGGCACCATGTCCAAATAAAGTCAAGCACAACGACATAAAATGAGATAAGCCAAGCTGTAGTCTTCGGCACCTCCTCGGTAATGGGTTCGGCATCGGAGGATTTCTTTAATCGTCCTGGATTCGGAAGCCCTCTTCAAACCAAGCGAAGCCAAACCAGGAGTACCCCTATTGGATCCGTGAAAGCGCGAACCCTGACACTCGCCGCTAACGCTTCGACGGACTCGTTACCCAGCATAACATTGGCCGAATCCCCAGAAA
This sequence comes from Pseudoturritis turrita, assembly GCA_900406555.1. NCBI lineage: Eukaryota > Viridiplantae > Streptophyta > Magnoliopsida > Brassicales > Brassicaceae > Pseudoturritis > Pseudoturritis turrita. Next base: position 136,203 of record OVBL01000768.1, on the reverse strand, counting down.
TCGGTGAAACCACCAAGCCGCTCTTCTACTCAGTAACCAACTTGTCGAACTCGTCGTAGCACCATCATACCTAGCTTTCCACCCTTGGAGTTTCTCAACTCCGGCCTCTAACGAGGGGGGTTCGTCACCACGAAGCAACGCAATAAGTTCAAGGTTACCATTGAATTGGGCGAGATCGACCATGCTATTTTTCGACAACCCGCTTAAGCTCTGAATCTTCTCCTCGGCTCGATCAACCTTTGCCTGAAATTTCTTTGCCACTTCTGCGCCGAGCCGGAGACGAATTTGGTTGCCTAAGACCCAACACACAGCTCCTTCGGCGAAAACACAAGAAGAATCAGTTCGGCGAGAATTTTTCGGCGGAAGAGTTTTCGGCAAAAAATCACTTCGGCGAGAATTTTTCGGTGGTAAAGTTTTTGGCAAAATCACTTCGGCGAGAATTTTTCGGTGGTAAAGTTTTCGGCAAAATCACTTCGGCGAGAATTTTTTCGGCGGAAAAATCTTCGGCAAAAAAGACTTTTTCAACAAAACACGAAGCTTCGGATCGGCAATAGGGAACCTGGCTCAGCAAATTCAACGTAATCAAGTTTGGCAGAATATCAAGAACGACGGATTCGGTGTCATGTCAACTGAGCTCGTACCAATCAACACGGCGCATTGATCCCAGCTTGGACTTCCTCTACCTCGGCACTATCATCACTGAAACTACCGAGCTGAGGGGCTAACTGTTGGGGTCAAAACTCACCCAGCTGCGATCAATGGAAAAATGGCTAAGTGTGGAAATGCGAAGAATCGGACAAGGCTGAAATTGTGCCTAGGTCGTTTCTGTACGAGTCCGCTTGAGCACGAGATAGGCCATTCCAACCAAGCTCTGCTCCACTTTGGCAAAGAGGAGACATCGGCAAGCTTTGGCTCACCTCGGCGTGGAGACTTCGGCGGAGAAAGGAAAGACTTAGGCAATCTTTGTCTCCACTTAGGCAAGCTTTGTCTCCGTTTAGGCAAGCCTTGTCTCCACTTAGGCAAGCTTTGTCTCCGCTTAGGCAAGCCTTGTCTCTACTTAGGCAAGCCTTGGCTCCACTTAGGCAGGCCTTGTCTCTGCTCAGGCAAGCCTCGTCTCTGCTTAGGCAAGCCTTGTCTCCACTTAGGCAAGTTTTGTCTCCGCCTAGGCAAGCCTCGTCTCCACTTAGGCAAGCCTTGTCTCCACTTAGGCAAGCCTTGTCTTCACTTAGGCAAGCCTTGGGGCATGGTCACATCGGCAAGCTTGGTCGTCACTTCGGCAAGGCTTGGTTTTCACTTCGGCTAAGCGTGGAGACTTCGGCAAAAGATGGAGACTTCGGCAAGCATGGCAACATCGGCAAGCTTGGTCGTCACTTCGGCAAGCTTGGTCGTCACTTCGGCAAGGCTTAGTCTTCACTTAGGCAAGCTTTGTCTCCACTTAAGCACAAGAGAGGCCATTCTAGCCAAAGCAGCTCCAGTTTCGGCCAAGGAAGTTTCACTTCGGCAGGGAGACTTCGGCGAAGCAGGGAGATACTTCGGCAAAGCTTTGGCTCACTTAGGCAAGCTTTGCCCAAGCTTTGGCTCACATCGGCAAAGCTTTGGCTCACTTCGGCGAGCTTTGGCTCCCTTCGGCGAGCTTTGGCTCACTTCGGCAGGGAGACTTCGGCAAAGCAGGGAGAGACTTCGGCAAAGCAGGGAGAGACTTCGGAAAAGCTTAGGTTCACTTAGGCAAGCCTTGTCTCCACTTAGGCAAGCCTTGTCTCCACTTAGGCAAGCCTTGTCTTCACTTAGGCAAGCTTTGTCTCCACTTAGGCAAGCCTTGTATCTACTTAGGCAAACCTTGTCTTCACTTAGGCAAGCTTTGTCTCCACTTAGGCAGGTTTTGGCCCACATCGGCAAAGCTTTGCTCCACTTCGGCAGCCCCACTTCAGCAGCCTCACTTCGGCAGCCCACTTTGGCAGCCTCACTTCGGCAATAGCCCACATCGGCAAGCCTTGGCATCGGTAAGCCTTGGCTTCGGCAAGCCTTGGCTTCGGCAATGACCCACGGCTTCGGCAACAACCCGCGGCTTCGACAACGATCCACGATATCGGCAACGCCACTTCGGCGAAGGAGCTCCACTTTGGCGAGCCACATCGGCAAAGAAGGGAGACATCGGCGAAGTTCACGTCGGCCAAACGGGACACTTCGGTAATATCTCACATCGGCAAGCCTTGGCATCGACAAGCCTTGGCTTCGGCAAGTCCTGGCTTCGGCAACAGCCCACATCGGCAAGCCTTGGCATCGGCAAGCCTTGGCTTCGGCAAGCCTTGGCTTCGGCAAGCCTTGGCTTCGGCAATGACCCACGGCTTCGGCAACAACCCGCGGCTTCGGCAACAATCCACGACATCGACAACGTCACTTCCGCGAAGGAGCTCCACTTCGGCGAGCCACATCGGCACAAGGGGGACATCGGCGAAGTTCACGTCAGCACACGCGATAGCTCACTTCGGCACAAGGGGGACATCGACAAAGTTCACGTCGGCCAAACGACTCACTTCGGCACACGGGATAGCTCACTTCGGCACAAGGGAGACATCGGCGAGGTTCACGTCGGCACACGCAATAGCTCACTTCGGCACAGCTCCTTCTCCACTTCGGCAATACTTCACTTCAGCACGACCTTCACTTCGGCAAACGCCTCCACTTCGGCCAACAAGCACTTCGGCCAAGTTGTCCACTTCGGCCACGCAGTCAATTTCGGCCAAGCTGTCCGCTTCGGCCAAGCTGTCCACTTCAGCCAAGCTGTCCACTTCGGCCAAGCTGTCCACTTCGGCCAAGCAGTCCACTTCGACCAAGCTGTGCACTTTGGCCAAGCTGTCCACTTAGGCCAAGCTGTCCACTTCGGCCAGGCAGTCCACTTCGGCCAAGCTGTCCACTTCGGCCAAGCTGTCCACTTCGGCCTAGCAGTCCACTTCGGCCAAGCAGTCCACTTCGGCCAAGCTGTCCACTTCGGCCCAGCTGTCCACTTTGGCCCAGCTGTCCACTTCGGCCAAGCAGTCCACTTCGGCCAAGCAGTCCACTTCGGCCAAGCTGTCCACTTCGGCCAAGCAGTCCACTTCGGCCAAGCAGTCCACTTCGGCCAAGCAATCCACTTCGGCCAAGCTGTCCACTTCGGCCAAACTGCCTTGCCGAAGTGAAAACCATACGAAACTGTCTGGCCGAAGTCAAAACCATACGAAACTGTCTGGCTGAAGTCATTTCTATACGAAACTGTCTGGTCGAAGTCAATTTTACACGAAGCCAGAAGACGATGCGGCCGAAGTCATATCTATACGAAACTGTCTTGCCGAAGTCAAATCTATACGAAGTTGCCTGGCCGAGGTCAAGTCTATACGAAGCCAGAAGACGACGTGGCCGAAGTCATTTCTATACGAAACTTTCTTGCCGAAGTCAAATCTATACGAAGTTTCCTGGCCGAAGTCATTTCTATACGAAGCTGTCTAGCCGAAGTCAAAGCTGCCGAAGACAATCCTGGCCGAAGCCAATTTCATACGAAACTGTCTGGCCGAAGTCAAGTTTATACGAAGCCAGAAGACGACGCGGCCGAAGTCATTTCTATACTAAGACAACAAGCCCATCTTCGGCCTACAACGATGCAAAGGCCCACGAAGTCAAGCCGACTTACTAAAACGAAAATCCCAAAGGATTAGGAAGTTTTCCTTATCTCTTTAGGATTGACCTGGCCGACTAAAACTAGTATATATATCCATGTACATCTCTTAAAAAGGGGATCCGCAATTTTACTTAGCAAAAAACCCTTGAATTTTTTGCTCTCAAACTCTTGTACGAAAGCTTTTCGACACAGCTTAATAAAAACCATCTTTGGATCTTTCCGTTCGTGGTTCATCCGCAGAAATTTCATCCCTCTTACAAACCTCTGACAAATTCTAATTGGCGTGGATTTACACTCCCACAGTATTTCGGAGGAAGTTGATCTCGTCCTTCCCTCTCCATAAGACCGAGCCAACAATCCTCCTCTTCATCATTTTACTCTCTACGAAAGCTTCTTCTACTGCTGCCTGTTGTGGTTCCTGATCCCTGAAGTTATTCTACAGTTTCTTTGGAAGTATAACTTGGCTATTTCTCAAATCAACGCTCGGGGAATCAGGCATATGGTTGGCATTCTGACCAGGATCTATGAATGGGATGTGGATGTTAGCGTCGAACACCTGATGCACTTGCTCAAATTCAGGCGTCGTAACAAGAGAGAGCTGAAGTATTATGTGTCGGGTAAAGCCAGGAGAAATATTATCAGGGGTTTCCCGACCAAAGATGACCATTGGGAAGACTATTTCTTTTTTGTCCCTATTACCGAAGCGTCAGTGGGTCCAAAGTGTCTTCAATGTGTCAAGTCATGCTGGGTTGATATTGGTAGCCGATCCATTGCTGGACTTGGGCCACGACTCCGGTTTTTATTATTTAGCAATTTCCCTTTTTTAGGTTTTTCTGACCTTGCTTAAATATTTTTTGTTTTGCAGTGCGTCATCTCCGCCTTTCACTGCCTTCCGATCTGTCTGAGATTCACGAAGCGCTTTCAGCTCGCAAGTGCAATTGGTTAAGAGACTTCAACCTTCGACGAGTGGAGAGAGCCCGAGGCCTTTTCGAAGGACAATCAATTGAGCAGTCATCTCCTTCTCATTCTTCAAGAGATACCATGGGAAGGCCTACTTTCAGAGATCGGGCTGCTGCCAAAGCCAAAGCGGAGGCAGAGGCTAAAGAGAGAGCAAAACAGGCAAAGGATTTGAGTCAGTCTCGTCCCACGACCCCCAGCTTACCACTACTCTCATCCCCGAACCAACCTCCGCTGATAATCATCCCGAACTGACTTCTTCCCAGGCTCCTCAAGGAGTCGTTCTAGGACTTCGTCCAGCTGATTCACAAATATTGCCGCACAAAGATAAGGACAAAGGGAAGGCTAAAGAGAAGAAAGCCCCGAGCAAAAAATGCCAGTCATCGGTAGATGACAAGGGTGAAGAAGCTTTGAAACGACTGCGACGTACTGAATCGACTCGAGCCATCCCTGAAGCAATTCCTCTCTCCGCCGTTCCCATAAATGCTGAAGGGGCTTACAACGATGCCTCAGCGTCTGCGGCTATCTTCTCAAAGATCACCTGTCCAGGTGATCGTTTTTCGCCATCCGACACCCTGCTTAGGGATAAGACCTACAGCGAGATGTCTTTTCGGGGCGTCAAGGTATAAGTGATGTCAGTTGTTTTGTTTTCGTTTCCCGAACCATTTTAAGCTCATTTAACGGCATTCTTGTTTCGTACAGTTCATATCCCATCTTAACAGGATGGTTATGGGGTACGAGTCTGAAGCTCGTAAGGACCGCGAGAGGGTCGAAGATGCTAGGTCGAAAACCATTGAGCTAGATGGGAAGCTCAAAGAAGCCAAGTCGAACCACACTGCTGAGCACGAAAATCTATCAAGAGGATCAAAGATCTTGAAGCCGACGCCAAAGGGTGCAGGAAGCATATCAACGAGGCCGACGGGCGGATCATGCGGCTGGAATCCGGCAAAGTGAGACGGGATGCTCACATAGCTAGCTTGACAATGCAGCTAGAAGCAGCGAACGAGCTTCATGAGAGTAAGGTCGAGCAAGCCGTTCTAGAGGCCAGGCGTGAGACCATAATGATGCTTCAAGGCAAAGTTTCCCTAGCCGAAAAGCTTCTTGGCCAGATTGACGGTGATCTTGCTCAGATTGAAGGTAATCTTCAATTCATTGGGTTGCTTCAAGGTGGTGAACCGCCATCTCTCGATGCCGAGGCAAAGAGTCTACCTGAGCAGAAGGAGGATCTGAGGGGAGCTCATGAGGTTTTTGCTCAGCTTGTGGCGGAAATGAGAGGAATTCTGAGGCTGTCTCCCGTCCGTTCTGATATACTAAAGGAGCTCAACGATGGCGAACCCATGGAGACTGCCGCTGCAAGCATTGGGATCCAGGATTTTTACGGTTCTAACAAGGAAATGCCTGGATTAGCTGAGTTTAGTTTAATGGAGATTGCTGAGGAGATAGTCCCCGAACCACCTTCTGAGAAAGCTCTCGAGGCCGCTCTAGAGGAAAAAGTTGCAGAGTTTGCTGAGGCGCTGCTTAAGGAGGAAAAAGCGCCGGAGGTGACATAGCTGAGCACATGGTGGAGCCGGAGCAGAGGGTGGTCACGACCCCGAGATAACGGAGGATTATGATCCTATCTTCTTCGTTTAGTTTAAAACTTTCCCTTTCTTGTTTCTTGGCGCCTGGACGGCTTTATCCAAGTAGTTTTATGAACTTATTCTCTTCTTTTACCACCCGGTTTATATAAAAGAGAGCCTTGTGTTTCGATAAACATGTTTGCAAGGAGATATTAAGTATGCTTCTTCCGTTGGATGATAAGTCTGAATACTTTTCTTGATAAGATGTAGCGTAAACTTCCCTGCTCCGAAATTGATCATAAGTTTGCATAGTTTAGTCCTTGAACATTTCGGTTTATGAATACATTACCATAAATGTATTCGCTCCAACAATGAACATATGCTTGTATAGTGTAGGATGAACAATTCGGTTTACGGATACGTTACCATAAACATATCCGCTCCGACAATGAACAAAGTATTTGTATAGCGCGCTTCTAATCCTGAGACGGATGTGATAGTTTAGATCCGAGATGGATGCAAGGGATTACTACTGTGGCCAGCAGTAGCGAAGATGTGGCGAGATGCCTATCGTAGCTTGAATATGTCTGTTTTGTTAAGACGTTGTGATCCTTGAAGGATGTTTAGGTAAAAATTGTCTTTGAAAGCTTTGCATAGAAATTTGTTACAAAGATGGGAGTATACGAGTATGCGTATACGTACCCACTCCCCCCCCCTTTTGAAAGGAGGGGGCAACTGAATCCATCCGAAGACGAGCTGCCTATGTACCCTTTGTAGGGATCAAGTCGCCCCGTAGTTCGTGTAAAGTAGCTTAGTGATAATAATTTTTGAGATGCATTGCATTCCATGATCTCGGGACTGGAACATCTGTCATGTTGGCAAGTTTGTAAACTCCAGGTTTGACTACCTCGGTGATCTTGTAAGGTCCTTCCCAATTTGCTCCCAGTTTTCCGGCATTTGTTTCCGCGGTGTTCTGAAAAACCTTCCGCAAAACTAAATCGCCTTCACAGAATCGTCGTTCTCGAACATTGGAATTGTAGTATTTGGCTGCCGCGTTTTGATAGTTCTGGATCCTGATCAAGGCTTGGTCCCTTTTTCATTGATCAAGTCAAATTCGTCAAGCATCAATAGGTGATTGGGCCCTTCTTGTTCTGGTAGTAGTCAGCGGCGAATTCGTGGGAAATGTATCTTCGGCGGGATGACACACTCTGTTTCGTATACGAGGGCGAATTAGGTTTCCCCCGTTGCTCGTCTTGGGGTGGTGCGGTGAGACCAAAGTACACCCTCCAGTTCTTCAGCCCAACGTCCCTTTTTCTCGTCAAGGCGCTTCTTCAGGCCATCGAGGATTGTTTTGTTGATTGCTTCGGCCTGTCCGTTCCCTTGTTGATATCTTGGAGTAGACTTACTGAGTCTAATTTTTCATTTGTCGCAGAAAGCTTCGAAACGATTTGAGATGAACTACGAGCCATTATCTGTCACGATCTCGTATGGTACTCCGTGCCGGCATATGATATTTTTCCAGACAAAGGCTTCCACCTGCGCATCTTTAATGCTAGCATATGAGTCGGCTTCGACCCATTTCGAAAAATAATTTGTCAAAATCAGCAGGAAACGTTTCTGTTTTGAGGGATGCAGCGGCCCGACGATATCCATAGACCATCACATGAATGGATATGGTGATGAGATTGATGATAGAACTTCCGTTGGTTGGTGAATCATTGGCACGTGGCGTTGACATCTCTCGCATTTGGCTGAAAACTCCTTGCAATCTTTGATCATCGTTGGCCAATAATAACCATGACGTTTGACCTTTATAGCTAGTGCTCTCCCTCCAGAGTGATTGCTGCATGAACTGTTGTGAACTTCCTCCATGATCTTACTCGCGTCCTTTCCTTCCAAGCAGTTTAGCAATGGTCCTGAAAATCTCCACTTGAAGACATTTCCATCGAGTAAAACGTAACGAGCTGCCTGGGCTCGAAGCTTACGAGCTGCCCACTTTTCGGTTGGTAAGATTCCGTCGTATATGTATCCTCGGATTGCACCGACGCATTCCTTGTCGCAACCATATTCTGCTTCAACGTTGATCTCGTCTGCTTCTTCGTCGGGTTCGATGGCAGGGTCGTTGCTGTTTTCGATGGTTGGTGATTCTTCAAGATTGTCTTCCTCCATTGGGGCTGTTTCCCACTCAGCGGATGGCAGATTTGCTAATTCCTCCTGCATTCCATCTATCTCCTCTTGTCCGATTGTGACTTCCGTTGTTCGCGTAGTGGCCTGTGAACGAGTTATGGCGTTCACCGTGTCGGAAGGGCTGATAATTGGGTATTGGATGAATTCCACTGGGATTATTCTCTTTAGATCCAGATCGGAAGTTGATGCAAGAGCTGCAAGTGCGTCGGCTGGGGTGTTCTCTCCTCGTGGGATACGTGTTAGGATAAATTGTTTGAACTGCGCAGCCAACTCTTTGACGATCAATGTGTGGTTACCAAACGAGCCGCTATGGACTTCCTCCATGATTGCTCTTGCCTCCTTTTATACGACGCAGGTGAGTAATGGCCCTGAGAATCGCCATTTGAAGATATTCCCATCGAGCAAGATGTAACGAGCCGCTTGTGCCCGAAGCTTACGAGCTGCCCATTTGTCATAAGGTAAGGTACCATCGCAAATGTACCCGCGGATGTCATAAAATCATCCTTTGTCACAGCCATATTCGATTTCTTGCGATGTTTCGTCCATCGCAACGGCTTCAGCTGCGTAACTTGGGTGGGTATCGGGAAAAAGGGGAGTTGGATCCTGGTCCATGGTCGTTGCTTCTTCTTCAACATCTACGGGATTATCGTTCTCGTTGATTGCGTCTATTTCCATATGAGATTCGTGTCCTTCGTCTGCCGCGTATGTCTCATTCTGGACCATTGAGTCGTTGGCTATTGTTTTTCGTTCGTCAGTGTCATCTTCAGCATTGTCCGGTGCACAGGCTTTCTCCCTTGCATTCCTGGCGGCTTGAGACTGCGTAACCACACTCACTGTTTCTGAAAGAGTGATACTCGGGCGTTCGATGAAATCTACCGGAATAACTCATTTCAAGACTGGATCAAAAGTGGATGCGAGAGCGGCTAGCGCATCAGCCGAAGTGTTTTCTCCGCGTGAAATACGCGTGAGTGTGAACTCTTTAAACTGTGCAGTCAAGTTTTTGATGACTTTCAGATATGCCTCCATACGATCGTCTTTAGCTGCGTATTCCCGGCTGAACTGGTTCGAGACTAACTGTGAATCGCAGAACGCGTGAATGCAATCAATCTGGAGTCCTTGCGCAAGCTTTATTCCGGCAATGACGGCTTCGTATTCTGCTTCGTTGTTGGAGGCGCGAAAGCCTAGGCGGAAGGATTGTTCAAGTATCTCGCCCATTGGTGACGTTAGACGTATCCAGACCCCTGAACCATTTTCGGATGATGAGCCGTCAACGTGAAGTTGCCAAGTCGAATTCAGATTTCCTTCAGCGAGGCTCTCCTCCGGAAGCTCGATTAAAAAATCGGCAAGCACTTGCGATTTTACGCAGGTTCGTCTGCGATACTCGATGTCGTACTCGTTGAGCTCAATAGCCCACTTGGCCAATCTCCCAGATTTACTTGGGCTGTGCAAAATTGATGGTAGGGGGAAAGGACTAAGGACCACAATGGAGTGTGATTGGAAGTACGGCCTTAGTTTCCTGGCAGACATTACCAATGATAAAGCCAACTTCTCCATCTGCGGGTATCTTGTCTCTGCGTCTGTGAAGGTCTTGCTGACGTAAAAAATCGGTTTCTGCTCTCCCCGTTCGTCGCGAATGAGTACTCCGCTTACTGCCGTGGTGGAGATTGCGGTGTATAGGAAGAGCGGCTCCCCCTCGACTAGCTTTGCGAGCACCGGGGGACTGGCGAGATACTTCTTCAACTGCTGGAAAGCTTCTTCGCACTTCTCTGTCCATTCGAATTTCTTGTTTCCTCGTAAAGTGTCGTAGAATGGTAAGCATTTATCGGTGGATCGCGAAATAAACCTGTTGAGTGCGGCTACCCTTCCAGTCAGTCTCTGTACTTCACATTTTGATTTTGGGGAAGCCATCTGGATAAGCGCGTCGATCTGCTTTGGATTCGCTTTGATTCCTCGATGAGTAACTAAGTAACCAAGAAACTCGCCGGACATGACTGCGAATCTACACTTTGTCGGGTTGAGCTTCATGTTGTGCGAGTTGAGCTGTTGGAAACATTCCTCCAAATGTAGTACGTGATCCGTTGCCTCTAGAGATTTCACCAGCATATCGTCTATGTAAACCTCCATCGTTCTTCCGAGTTAATTAGCAAACATCTTGTTTACTAAGCGTTGATATGTGGCTCCAGCGTTTTTGAGGCCGAAAGGCATCACCTTGTAGCAATAGATTCCACGATCCGTAATGAAGGCTATCTTCTCACGATCGTCGGGATTCATTAGAATCTGATTGTATCCAGAAAATGCGTCCATGAAAGATAGGAGCTTGTTACCGGCCATTGCTTCGACCAGCCGATCAATGTATGGTAGTGGCACGCCTTGTTTAAGTCACTGATGACGTTGTAGATCGCTGGGTGATCGGCTACCAAAAACTCGACGAGCTTGATGACACCCCCAACTTGTACAGGTAGCTTCATCGTCCCGATTGTCATCATCGTTTCTCCGGAGAATCCAGTCAATGGTTTAGGGGCAGCCACTATGTCAGACAGATTGATGTCCATTCTTTTGAGAGTTTCTTTGAAGATTATGTCCACTGTGATGCCCGTATCCACCAATAGCCGGGCTACGTCATAACCACTGATGATCAACTCGATCACGAGAGGATCGTCATGTGGTTTATCGATTCCGGCTGTTTCTCTTTCTTCGAAGGAGATCACGTCGTCTGGAAACTTGGAAGGTGCGGACCAGTTAACGCTGACATTGGCTCGTCGTTGAAAAGCTTTAATCTATGAGACGGTATCCGAGCAATAGTGAGATCCACCCATTATCATGTTGATCTGTCTTCTCAGTCCATATTGTGGGGCTTCGTCATTCTGCCTCCCTCGCTTAGGAAGATCTTCAGTCGCTTGCTCGGGGCGGTTTGCGGTGGTATCCATGTCAAAGTCCTTGAGTCTAATATCACCTTTGAGTGTACCAGCTGCCAACTTTGCAGCGAGTTTTAAGCCCAGAATATGGCAATTTGCAGTCGAATGTCCGAAGATATGGTGATGTTCGCAATAAGCCATTTAATCGTAAGTTCCTTGGCTCCCGGTCCACGTGCTACTCCATGTACCTCTTCATCGGCCTTGGCCTCGTCCTTGCCCATAGCCTGACGAATCAACTTGGTAGTTATGGGCTCCCTTGAATCCTCCTTCGTGTTGGACGTATCCAGAACCTTGGTTGCCCTTTCTGTTGTTCGATGGGTTCAGAGCAGAGGGATGATAGTTCGTGGATTTCGCCTTTCCGTGCTTCTGGGCCAAGATCTTTACTTTTTCTTCGTTGGAGGCGAAGTCCGTTGCTCGATGCAATGCATCCTGGATCATGGTTGGAGCGTTTAGTGCAATCTCCTTCCGAAAATCTGAGTCGAACCATAGAGCTTTCTTCAATGCTTGCAATGCGGCTTCGTCACTTATCCCTTCTACTTTCGACAGTATCGACTTGAACCGCTCAATGAAAGCTCGTAACATCTCGTTTTGTCCTTGCCCCATGGTCCATAGATCTGCATCGGATGTTCGGCGTTCCATGAATATAGCGTAATGCTTGAGGAATGCCGACGACAGCTGATTGAAATTGTCGATCGAATTTCTTCCCAGCCTGGAGAACCATTGGAGAGCTGGGCCTTTAAGGTGCTCAACGAACAAGAGACATTGACCAGCGTCTTATTCTCCTTCTCTGAAGTTTGCTCGTCCAATTGCTATCGCGAAGGCGGTCAAGTGCTCTTTTGGATCAGTTTTGCCTTCGTAAACTGGTATCTTCATCTTCCCCGGATCAAAAACCCTTGCCTTGGTTATTCGAGTCGTGAACGGGGTGTTCTGTGCTTCTTCAAGGACTCGGTCAAGTTCGGGAGCCTTGCTGGTAGCCCTATGCATCTGAGATTAATATGAATTTTCCTCCAAAAATCGTCACTTTAGAAGCAAGAAGAGAAGAATTTCGTAGATGGGGAAGTTAGGACGAATGGATTTAAGTAACAATGGATTGTTTTGGTCATACTAAGGCTGCGGAACTCCTTAGATTCACCAGTGGATCGAGAGGTCACACAAAGGGAATGAAACTCCTCTGATTTACCTGTTTTGATCTAGTTCTTAGAAAGAGTTTGAGAATAAAAAGCTAGATAAAATAAACTGAGGGTTTACAAGGGTTTAAATAAGGAACTCAAAGAGAAACCCTAGTTACACGTTTTTAAAGACATAAATACACATAAAAACATAAGAATAAGCTTAAAAATATCATAGGTTAAAATAAAATAAAATAAAAAATAGTCGTTGGAAGTGAAGCTTCTGGGCGTGATCTTCGGTTCAACAAATGGGGTTAGTGAGATGAACAACTACCTCATTAAAAACCTTGACAAGAAAACCTAGTGGACAAAACTTGTCAAGGGAAAAAGAGTATAATTGCTCACCCAGCCCATTTGTTGAAATCAATTAGTTTGAATCAAAACCAGGGAGGTTTGACAAGCATCTCTTTCTCCTGGTGGATTCTCTAAGTGTGTGAGTAGAGAATTGATAGTCTCCTTGAGCTTCCTGGTCCTAGCACGCGTCATTGGTCCAATTGGTATAGCTAGAGCATCCTCAGGTTCAAGCTCGGGTATAAGCTCAGGTTCTAGTTCCTTACCCTAGCCATGCTCATATCATCCCCTCCCTCTTGAAAAGGATTTGTCCTCAAATCTGTTTCATCTGCAATGAAAGGAGAGAGATTAGAAACATTAAAACTAGAACTCACATTATACTTACCTTTGAGATCCACTTGATAGGCATTGTCATTGATTCTCCTTGTGATCGTGAATGGACCATCAATCCTAGGCATCAGTTTGGATTTTCTCTCTTCTGGAAACCGTTCCTTCCTTAAATGCACCCAAACTTGGTCTCCAACTTCAAAGATCATCTTACGCCTTCCTTTGTTAGCCTGCTTCCCATAGAGCTTAGTCTTTTCTTCCAAATTCTGTCTAGCCTTCTCGTGTATCTGTTTAACCATTTATGCCTTTTTTGTCCATCTACACTAGATCTTTCACTCAAAGGTAAATGAATTAGATCCAAAGGAGACAGAGGATTAAAGCCATAGACAATCTGGAAAGGAGAGTACTTAGATGCAGAATGAATAGCATGATTATATGCAAACTCTATGTGAGGCAAACAATTTTTCCAACTCTTAAGATCTTTCTTAATCAAAGCACGCAAGAGAGTACCAAGAGTCCTATTAACTACTTTAGTCTGACCATCAGTTTGTGGATGACAAGTAGTAGAAAACAGAAGCTTAGTTCCTAGCTTAGACCACAAAGTTTTCCAAAAGTAGCTAAGGAACTTAGTATCTCTATCAGACACAATAGACTTAGGCATGCCATGCAAACGCACAATCTCTTTAAAGAACAAGTTAGACACATGCAATGCATCATCAGTCTTATTACAAGCAATGAAATGCGCCATTTTTGAGAACCTATCAACCACAACAAACATAGAATCTTTCCCTGTCCTAGTCCTAGGCAAGCCCATCACAAAATCCATAGAAATGTAATTCCAAGGATGAGTAGGAATAGGGAGAGGTGTATACAAACCGTGAGGTTGAACCTTAGATTTGGCATGTTTACAAACAGTACACCTGTTACAGATTCTTTCAACATCACGTTTCATGTGTGGCCAATGGAAATGAACTTTCATCACTTCTAGAGTTTTAGCAATGCCAAAATGTCCCATCAAAGCTCCTCCGTGTGCTTCCCTAGTAAACAAGTCTCGGAGAGAACAATTAGGAACACACAGTCTATTTTTATAAAAGAGAAATCCATCTTGTCTAAAATAATGATCAGAAGCAAACTTTTCACAAGATCTATAGATTTCTTGAAAATCAGAATCAGTAGGATAGAGTTCTTTAATCTGTTCGAAACCCAAAAGTCGAGCATCAAGAGTAGAGAGAAGAGTGTACCTCCTGGATAATGCGTCGGTTACAACATTATCCTTACCTTTTTTGTACTTGATGACATATGGGAATGTTTCTATGAACTCAACCCATCTTGCATGTCTTTTGTTGAGTTTTTGCTGACCTTTCAAATGTTTTAAAGACTCATGGTCTGTGTGAATGACAAATTCTTTTGGCCAGAGGTAGTGTTGCCATGTTTGGAGAGCTCTAATCAAGGCGTACAGCTCCTTGTCATACGTTGGATAATTGAGAGTCGCTCCTCCAAGCTTCTCACTGAAGAACGCTATTGGCTTCTTGTCTTGCATCAAAACAGCTCCAATTCCTACATCAGAAGCATCGCATTCAATCTCAAAAGTTTTTACAAAATCAGGTAATGATAAAACAGGAGCATGAATAAGCTTCTCTTTTAGGCATTGGAATGCTGTCTCCTGAGTTTTCTCCCATCTGAATCCCACATCTTTCTTGATGATTTCGGTTAAGGGAGCTGCTAAAGTGCTGAAATCCTTCACAAAACGTCTGTAGAAACCAGCAAGGCCATGAAAGCTTCAGACTTCCCCTACTGTCTTAGGACTTGGCAATTCGTTGATTGCTTTCACCTTCTCTTCATCTACTTTGATTCCATCTGCACTTACAACAAAGCCTAGAAAAACCACATTATCTGTGCAAAAAGTACATTTCTTAAAATTTGCAAACAATGTTTCTCTCCTAAGCGTGTCTAGCACCATCTTAACATGTTCAGTGTGCTCATCAAGATTTCAGCTGTATATAAGGATATCATCGAAATAGACAACAACAAACAGGCCTATATAAGCTCTAAGCACATGATTCATCAAACGCATAAAGGTACTAGGAGCATTAGTCAATCCAAAAGGCATAACTAACCACTCATATAAACTATGCTTAGTCTTAAATGCAGTTTTCCATTCATCACCCTCTTTCATCCTAATCTGGTGATAACCACTCTTAAGATCAATCTTACAAAATATGCTAGAACCATGCAATTCATCAAGCATATCATCTAATCTAGGAATAGGGTATCGGTACTTTACCGTAATATTATTGATTGCTCTACAATCAACACACATTCGCCAGCTTCCGTCTTTCTTTGGCACAAGCAATACTGGCACAGCACAAGGGCTCATACTCTCACGAATATGGCCTTTTTCCATCAGTTCACTAATATGTTTCTGAAGCTCCTTAGTTTCCACCGGATTAGTCTTATACGCTGGTCTGTTTGGGAGAGAAGATCTAGGTACAAAGTCAATCTGATGCTCAATTCCTCTGATCGGTTGTAAGCCTTGTGGAGTTTCTTCAGGGAAAACATCACTGTACTCCTGCAAAAGATTAGTCATTTCACTCGGTAGCACCGGTGTAAGGTTAGACAGATTAAGCAAGGACTCTTTATAAACAAACAAGAGCATATAATGATTAGAGTAGTAGGCTTTCTTAACATCACTAGACTTTTCAAAGAAGTTTGGGCGCTTAGGCTGAGGAGAGTCCTTCTTCTGATCAAGATAAACCTCATGTGGAGTCATAGGAACCAGTGTAGTCTTCTTTCCTTTATACTCAAAAGTATGGCGATTTGAGAAGCCATCATGTATAACCTTTCTGTCTGATTGCCAAGGGCGTCCTAACAGTATGTGACTGGCTTCCATAGGCAGAATATCACAAAGAATCTCGTCCCCATACATGCCAATAGAGATAGGAACCAAAACCTGCTTGCTGACACTCATTTCGCCACTATCATTAAGCCACTGAAGCTTATAAGGTGCTGGATGCTTTGTAGTCTTCAAACCAATTTTCTTGACCATAATATCACTAGCCACATTAGTACAGCTACCCCCATCGATGATCAAGCTACAGACTTTACCCTAAACATTGCATCTCGTGTGAAACAGATTCTCTCTTTGTTCCTGCTCCTGAGTCTTGTTCTGCACACTTAGAGTTCTTCTGGCCACTAATAAGTCCCCTTTAACAGGTAAGATCTCTTGCTCATCCTCACTAGAAGTCTCTGGATACTCGTCAGCAGATTCTACTTCACCACTCTCTAAAAGGATCATCACACGCTTGTTAGAACACTCATTTGCATAATGCCCTTTTCCATGGCATTTGAAGCAGCTGACATCTCTGGATCGTACAACACCTTCTTTTGCTTTTCCTTTGTAGTCTGTAGGTGCTGGAGTAGTAACCTTAATCGTATCAGATGGCTTAGAGTACTCTGTTGGCTTGAATTCTTTAGCACAAAAATTTCTGTCTTCTTTAGAGTAACCTGGCCGTGTGTATGATGAACTATGGCTATAGCTAGAACGTGAGGCTCTTTTTCTTTTAATCTGTTGCTCAAACAGAATAGCTTTTTGTAACATCTCCTCAAGCTCCATGTAATTCTTAGTCTCTAATCTATCTTGAATTTCGTGGTTCAAACCCCCTAGAAATCGTGACATTGTAGCTTCTAGATCCTTTGCTATGTTAGCTCGCAGCATCAACACTTCCATCTCCTGATAATATTCCTCTACTGTTCGAGATCCTTGAGTGTGTTTTCTCAGTTTCTGATGCAGCTCTCTGTGATAGTGACTAGGTACAAACCTCTTTCTCATCAAACTTTTCATTTCTGCACAAGTCTCAACAGGTAGCTCCTGATTTCTTCTCCTGCTCGTGACTAACTGATCCCACCAGCTCAAAGCATAATCATGAAACTCTATTGGAGCTATCTTTACTCTATTAAGCTCTGTGTACTGCTGAAAATTGAAGACCAATTCAATCTTTTTTTCCCATTCTAAATAAGCATTAGGATCGGTTTTGCCATGAAATGGAGGAATACTGATCTTCAGACCCTTGAGATTGTCCCTCAGAAGCTCATCTTGAGTTCTATTATGCCTATTTCTCATGTGGCTACCATGTGATGCATCACTTCTCCTCTGATAATATTGATCTGAAGCAGCATCATGAATCCTGTCATCCTGTCCTTGATTCTGTCTAGTATCAGTTCTGGTTCTGTCCTTTTCCTCTAAAGCAGCAAATCTATCATCTATCATCTTCTGCATTTTTGTTGTTATAGCTTCAATGAGGAGTTTGTTTTTTCTGTTGTTACTATTCTCTTCGTCCTCCTCTGAATTGCCATAGGAACTGCAACAAATGAACAGAACACGCAGTTACAAGTTCTTCAAGCAAAAATTTAAAGTTTCAGACTGAAGAAACACAGGAATCACGATTTCAACGCTTAGAAAAAAATTGCAGAGGCACAAATAACACTTTAGATTGCTTTTCAAACACAGATCGACCTTCAGGTAACAAGATCTAATAATCCTATAACAAATACTCAACAGATATGGCCGATTTGAGTGGGAGAAGCACATAAACATTTAGATCTAAGCAGAAAATGCTCCTGTTCGATTTTTATAATGCCAACAGACATAAAAAAGCATATCGAATACACTCAGTTCCTAGAACACTTAGATCTGTTCAAAACAACAAGACTATCATACATAGAACACGAAATGATAGCAAATGATAAAAAAAAAAAAAAAAAATTCCAGATCTAACAAGAATGCCAAGAGTCACAAACTGATAAATCAAAAAATTCTTAGATCTTACACGAAATAGAGTGATAAAGAACATATAACACAAAGATCTAAGAGTACTTAGCTTCCAAAGTGGCTCTGATACCACTTAATATGAATTTTCCTCCAAAAATCGTTACTTTAGAAGAAAGAAGAGAAGAATTTTGTAGATGGGGAAGTTAGGACGAATGGATTTAAGTAACAATGGATTGTTTTGGTCACACTAAGGCTGCAGAACTCCTTAGATTAACCAATGGATCGAGATGTCACACAAAGGGAATGAAACTCCTCTGATTTACCTGTTTTGATCTAGTTCTTCGAAAGAGTTTGAGAATAAAAAGCTAGATAAAATAAACTGAGGGTTTACAAGGGTTTAAATAGGGAACTCAAAGAGAAACCCTAGTTACACGTTTTTAAAGACATAAATACACATAAAAACATACGCATAAGCTTAAAAATATCATAGGTTAAAATAAAATAAAATAAAAAGTAGTCGTTGGAAGTGAAGCTTCTGGGCGTGATCTTCGGTTCAACAAATGGGGTTAGTGAGATGAACAACTACCTCATTAAAAACCTTGACAAGAAAACCCAGGGGGACAAAAATTGTCAAGGGAAAAAGAGTATAATTGCTCACCCTACCCATTTGTTGAAATCAATTAGCTTGAATCAAAACCAGGGAGGTTTGACAAGCATCTCTTTCTCCTGCTGGATTCTCTAAGTGTGTGAGTAGAGAATTGATAGTCTCCTTGAGCTTCCTGGTCCTAGGACTCGTCATTGGTCCAATTGGTATAGCTAGAGCATCCTCAGGTTCAAGCTTGGGTACAGCTCAGGTTCTAGTTCCTTACCCTTGGCCATGCTCATATCAGAGATCGAACAAATCTCATCTTAGTGGCAGCTCGCTCCATCCCGGCTCGAATTTCAGCCATCTCCTCCTTTTGAGCTCGGATAACTGCTTTTCTCTCTTCTTCGATCTGGGCTTGCTGGGCCCAGAGGATGTTCTCTTCTTCCTCGGTAAGGTCATGATCAGGGCCTAGATTGGCATTGGTTCATTCGACTCGAGTTCGGGTCGTGCCTACGAGTTCAGCTTCGCGGTGGTTTTCCAAGTTGCGTTCACCTTCTGGGTTGTCTTCCAGGATGATCACTAGATTCGTTCCGTTCACAGTTTGCGTGTTTGTTTCTTGCGCTGCCGCGTTCAGTTCCGCGGTTGCGGTTGGTTGGATCGGAGGAGGTAATTCGCCTGGGGTTCTCGGCGCGTGGTGAGGCGTGTAGAAATCGAGGACCATTGGGTTGAGATGCCGGAGAGGGCGCCTGATTAGGTTAACTCTAGAACCCCTACCTCGGGCTCGACTTGCGGTCGCTAGGACTTCCAGTTTGTCAGTCATCGTTTTGTTCAGCTTATCCTGCTCCTCCGCCTTTTTGAGCAACGTCTCTAGCATCATGTTGATCTGTGTCAGGGTCTCCAGGCTTGTCTCTAAAGTTGCAAGCGCTGGTGTGTCTTCTGCTGTGGATCCATCGACCCCGGCGTCATCCGTGTCGTGAGTCATCTTCGTCGAATCGTTCGCACGGTGGTTCCTTGGAATAAGAAATTTTCAATAGCCCCTCCTTCTAGCGCCAAATTGTGGGAGTCAAAATCAACACAATTAGATTTTTCGGAGGTTTGTTAAGAGGAATGAAATTTCTGCGGATGAACCAAGAAAGCGAAGATCCAAAGATGGTTTTTATTAAGCTGTTTTCGAAAAGCTTTTGCGTACAAGAGTTTGAGAGCAAAAAGTCTAGGGTTTTGCTAAGTAAATTGTGGATCCCTTTTTCAAAGGATGTACATAGATATATATACTAGTTTAAGTCGGCCAGGTCAATCCTAAAGAGATAAGGAAAACTTCATAATCCTTCGGGATTTCCGTTTTAGCGAGTCGGCTTGACTTCGTGGGTCTTTGCATCGTTGTAGGCCGAAGATGGGCTTGTTGTCTTTGCATAGAAATGACTTCGGCCGCGTCGTCTTCTGGCTTCGTATAGATATGACTTCAGCCGGGCAGCTCCGTATGGAGATGACTTCGGCCGCGTCGTCTTCTGGCTTCGTATTGAATTGACTTCGGCCAGACAGCTCCGTATGGAAATGACTTCGGCCATGATCATCTTTGGCAGCTTTGACTTCGGCCAGACAGTTTCGTATGAAAAGGACTTCGGCCAGGCAGCTTCGTATAGACTTGACTTCGGCCAGGCAGCTTCGTATAGATTTGACTTCGGCCAGGCAGTTTCGTATAGATTCGACTTCGGCCAGGCAGTTTCGTATGGATTTGATTTTGGCCAGGCAGTTTCGTATGGATTCGACTTCGGCCAAACAGCTCCGTATAGAAATGACTTCGGCCAGACAGCTTCGTATATAAATGTCCTTTGGCCGAAGTGGAGCTTGTTGGCCGAAGTAAAGCTTGTTGGCCGAAGTGGCCAAAGTGGCCGAAGTGGTCGTAGTGGCCGAAGTGGTCCAAGTGGCCGAAGTGGCCTAAGTGGCTGAAGTGGCCGAAGTGGTCCAAGTGGCCGAAGTGGCCAAAGTGGCCGAAGTGGCCTAAGTGGCCGATGTCTCCTATCTCGCCGATGTGGCCATGTTGGCCGATGTCTCCCATTTGGCCGAAGTCTCCACGTTGGCTGATGTCTCCTTGCCGAAGTGGAGGTCCGTGTGCCGAAGTCTCTGCTTGCCTAAGTGGAGCTTCTTGTGCCGAAGTCTCCGCTTGCCTAGGTGGAGCTTCTTGTGCCGAAGTGGCTTGCCAATGTGGACAGCCCTGTGCCGAAGTCTTCCTTCCTTTGCCGAAGTGGGGATGCTTGCCGATGTTACCTCTTCGGCCAAAGTGGAGGCATTGGCCAAAGTCTCCGTTGGCCTAAATGGCCTTGCCGATGTCTCCTCCTTTGCCGAAGTGGGGATGCTTGCCGATGTGAGCCAAAGCTTGCTGATGTGGCCATGCTTGCCGATGTGGCCTTGTTGGCCGAAGTGCCTTGTTGGCCGAAGTGCTTTGTTGGCCGAAGTCGTTGGCCGAAATGCTTCGTTGGCCGAAGTGCCTTGTTGGCCGAAGTCTCCCCTTGTTGCTGAAGTAGAGCTTGCCGAAGTCTCCTCCTCCGTTGCCGAAGGAGCTTGCCGAAGTCTCCTCCTCCGTTGCTGAAGTGGAGCTTGCCGAAGTCTCCTCCTCCGTTGCCAAAGTGGAGCTTGCCAAAGCCGTGGCTATGCCGAAGTCGTGGCTGTGCCAAAGTGGAGCCTCCGTGCCGAAGTCTCCTTGCTGACGTGGAGCTACTTTGGCCGAAGTGAGCCCATCTCATGCCTCAGTGGATTCATACAGAAACGACTTAGGCACAATTTTTGACTTTGTCTGATTTTTCGTATTTCCATACTTAGCCTTTTTCCCATTGATCACAGTTGGGTGGGTTTTGACCCCAACAGAAAACACTTGTTACTTTCTCTGCTGACAGCTTTCAAAACAGCTTGAATGAAATCACTATCTTTAGATCTCTATTCTTGGCTTCTTTTCTTAGAAGTTTGCCGAATCCCTAAATCTCCCTTACCAAATTTAGTTGTGCGAGTTTCGACTCCCACAATTTGGCGCCGTCGGTGGGGAGTCTCAAGCTTTCTGACACCTAAGAACCACCAAATAAGAGATCTAAAACGATGACTACCGACGAAGATCAAAGCGGCGATGATGAAAGCAACACTAGCATCGATCTTCCTGGAACGAGAATCCATCCGCCGCCGGCAAACACGGAATGCGCTTCGGAAACGCTAACAGAGTTGAAGAACATGATGACCACGTTGCTAAAGAAGGCAGAGGAGCAAGACAAGCTGAATAGCTTGCTGACGGAAAGAATCGAGATGCTGACAACAGAGAGCCGAGCCAGAAACAAACGACCCGGAGGCATGGGTTCGACACTGAATCCACCCGTAAGCGGAATTACTAGACGGCTTGGCTTAAACCCAACATCTCTAGATTTCTCAACACCATGTGACGCACCAAGGACTTTGGGAGGACTGCCACCACCACATCCCACCAACGAGCAAACACCCGCGGTAACTAGATCAAATATCACCGAGCCACCTCGATTGATCCGAGGAGCAAGAGGAACCAGCGATGGATATGACCTACGCACCAACGGTGGGTCGGCCGCGGCAACCATTCTCGATGAAAAAGGAGACCGCAACGTAGAAAATCTCGCTGATGAGGGATTCGCCCCAGCAACGACGGAAGCCCGAACCAGCGAATGTTACATCAACCTGAAATGAGCCAGAAACTTGGCTGAGGAAGAATAAAATCTCTTGTGGGTTCAGCAGGCGCAATACGCTGACGAATCGAGCCCAGAGATAAGAGTTGGACGAAATCCGAGCCTCCCTGGACCGTGCCACTGCTGAGATGAAAGCCGTCAGATCCCAAGTTCACAAGGCAACCAGTAAAGTCCCGGAGATTGACCGTGTACTGGAAGAAGCACACAATACACCGTTTACAGCCCGGATTACAAAAGGCAAGGATTTTCGACCCAGGAAAGATCAAAGTTCCAGTTTACGAAGGGATAACCGACCCAAAGGAGCACATAACGGCATTCATCAAAGCAGTGGGCCAAGCCAATTTCAGAGAAAAGGAGAGAGATGCCAGTTTTTGCCTCCTGTTTGTGGAGCATTTAAAGGGGGCAGCCCTCCAATGGTTTTCTAGGCTAGAGCGGAACTCCATTGATGATTTTCAGCAGCTGTCTGCCGCCTTCCTGAAACACTACTCAATGTTTATGGATCGAGGCGCCTCTGATGCCGATCTCTGGACATTAACTCACGGGCCTGCGGAGACATTACGAAGTTTCATGGGAAGATTCAAAGCAGTGATGTCAAAGGTCGAGGGCGTAAGCGATAAAGCCGCCGTGCTTGCACTAAAAAGGGCGCTGTGGTACGAATCGTAGTTTCGAAAAGAAATCGCCTCTAACGCGCCACTATCAATCTAAGATGCGCTACACCGAGCCTCAGATTTCATAGTCTACGAAGAGAGATGAAGGTGTTGTCTCAGAAATATGGGGTTACCAAAACGACGAACCATTTTTTCCAAACCTCAAACCCGCCATCTAATAAGAAGACTAATCAAGGAGGCGGATATGTACACCACGAGAAACCTAATTTCGGAGGAGCCCACAACTACCAAGTGGGAGTAGGCCGAGGCAAAACTCCATGGAACACGTGGACACGATATCCGAGTTCTTATGATGAAAAAGCCTACTGCGAGTATCATCACATGCACGGACATTCAACCGCAAACTACCGAACCCTGGGAATAAAACTTGCAGCAAAACTAGTAGCCGGAGCGCTCGGCGATGTTGTAAGCCTGAAGGATTTTGAGCGAAAAGACGAGAAAGATCAGCCGAACCAGGCGAATCAAAATGGTGACCCTCCCAAGCGAGGAAGGCGAGGTGACGAGGCGACACAGTCAGATTCTCGAAGAAGAATAAATATGAAAATGGGAGGATCACGATACTGTTCAGACACGGTGTCTTCAATCAAAGCATTCCAGCGGTGAGCCGATGCAAGTGTCAACTGGTCAGCACCTTCCAAACTTCCCGACGCCATCATCTCGTTCGAAGAAAGGGAAATCACCGGCATTGACAGACCACATAATGATCCCCTCGTGATAGAATTGATCGTAGACGATTGCGACGTCGCCCCGAGTTTTGATAGATACAAGAAGCTCCGTAAATGTGATTTTTCGGGAAACTCTCGGAAGGATGAACATAGACTTATCCAAAATCACGGTCGCGTCGAAGCCTTTAACCGGATTCTCAGGAGAAACAACCATGACCCTTGGAACAATAAAACTCCCCGTCTGAGCTGAAGAAGTAACCAAGATAGTGGAGTTTTCGGTTGCAGATCATCCTGCGATCTACAAGGTGATTATGGGTACCCCCTGGATAAACTCCATGCAAGCCGTACCATCGACCTATGACCTCTGCATCAAATTTTCGACCCCCGGAGGAGTCAAAAAAATTTGGGAAAACCAAAAAGAATCCCGCATTTGTTTCCTAGTCGAGCACAAACTCCGGAACCCCGTCACCACAACCAAGCGAAAGAAGATGAAGACTGATAGGGAACCTGAAAAGGAGTTGGCGAAACACTTATAGCAATTACAGATCACGGAGGATCGTGAGAGGAAGAGGAAACCTACTTGCGACCCAGTTATTTCAGTAAACATTGACAGCAATCACCTAGAGCGCTGCGTTGAAATAGGGGCCGAGCTGCAAGACCCAATAAGGAAAAAGCTGATTTCTTTCCTCGAGAAGAATATAAACACTTTCGCATGGACAGCAGAAGACATGCCCGGTATCAGCATCAACGTGATATGCCACGAGCTAAACGTGCACCCGACCTTCAAACCAGTCAAACAGAAAAGACGAAAACTTAGGCCAGAAAGAGCACAGGCGGTGAACGACGAAGTGGACAGGCTATTACGCGTCGGATCAATAGTAGAAGCAAAATATCAAGACTGGCTTGCTAATCCTGCAGTGGTGAAGAAGAAGAACGGAAAGTGGCGCGTCTGCGTGGATTTCACAGACTTGAACAAGGCCTGCCAAAAGGATAGCTTCCCGCTTCCACATATCGATCGATTAGTAGAAGCCACAACGTTCATCACAGACCACGGAATATATTGCTACAAAGTGATGCCATTCGGGCTCAAAAATGCCAGAGCAACTTACCAGCGATTGGTGAACCGAATGTTTGCCGACCAACTCGGAAAGACGATGGAAGTTTACATAGACGACATGCTGGTGAAGTCTTTGGATGAAAAGGATCACGTAGCTCATTTGAAAGAATGTTTCAAGCAACTGAATCTGCGTAACATGACGCTTAACCCAACCAAGTGCAGATTTGCTGTGACATCCGGAGAGTTCCTTGGATATCTGGCCACTCATCGCGGAATTGAAGCCAACCCGAAGCAGATTGATGCGCTCATACAAATGGCGTCGCTGAAAACAAAATGCGAAGTCCAGAGGCTAACAGGACGGGTCGCTGCATTGAATCAATTTATCTCCCGATTAACCGATAAGTGCTTGCCTTTCTACAATACACCGCGCGGCAACAAGAAGTTCGAATGGACAGAAAAGTGCGAACAGGCATTTCAACAGCTGAAAGAGTACCTAGCCAGCCCTCCAGTACTTACGAAACCGGTGGAAGGTGAGCCACTTTTTCTATACACGGTCGGTTAAGCAACATCAGTAAGTGGAGTACTCATCCGGGAAGAGCGCAGCGAGCAGAATCCTATTTTCTATGTCAGCCAAACTCTTACCGATGCTAAAACCCGGTATCCACATATGGAGAAACTGGCATTGTCTGTGATAATGTCCGCCGAAAACTGAGACCATACTTCCAATCACATTCAATTGTGGTTTTGACTACCTTCCCCCTGCGATCCATCCTACATAGTCCTAGCCAGTCTGGGAGATTGGCGAAATGGGCAATAGAGCTGAGCGAGTACGACATCGAGTATCGGAACCGAACTTGCGCGAAATCTCAAGTCCTTGCAGATTTTCTGATATAACTCCCAGAAGAAGTGATAGAAGAGCCAGCTCCGAGCCTAGTATGGAAGCTCCACACTGATGGGTCATCGTCAAAACAAGGGTCCGGGGTAGGAATACGTTTGACCTCCCCGACAGGCGAAATCCTCGAACAGTCATTCCACTTGGGTTTTTGCGCATCCAATAACGATGCAGAGTACGAAGCTTTGATTGCAGGATTGAGACTCGCTCGTGGACTCAAGCTTTCCCATATCCAGGCTTACTTTGATTCGCAACTGGTGGTCAACCAAGTTAGTGGCGAGTATACAACCAGAGACGACCGAATGGAAGCTTATCTGAAGATCGTTAAGGAGCTGGCTGCACTGTTTGAAGAGTTCATATTAACGCGGATAGCACGCGGGGAAAACACTTTGGCAGATGCGCTAGTAGCACTCGCATCCACCTCCGATCCAGACCTGAAAAGGATAAACCCAGTGGAATTCATTAAACACCCAACCATCAACATCTCTGACACCGTGAACGCAGTCACCCGCTCCCAAACAGCCAACTAGGCCGAAGATACATCCGAGAGAAATCTCGAAAAAGAAGGCAACTTTGATGCCACAACTGTGGAGGAAGATCAGCATGTGTTACTTTCGTCGGACGATGACACAATCGAGATAGAGGAAGAACCCAAAACACGTCCTCCTGCCGAAAATGAAGCAATCGAGATGGAGGAAGATGCAAAACCAACAGAAATTGATTACGGGTACGACAAAGAATGGATGGGTACCATCCGCGTATACATCATGGATGGCGAGGTACCATCAGATAAATGGGCTGCCCGAAAACTCAGAGCTCAGGCTGCTCAATATGTCCTATTAGACGAAAACGTCTTCAAGTGGAGATTTTCAAGGCCACTAATGGCCTGTGTCCAAGGCATCAAAGCTAGAAAAGTCATGGAGGAAGTCCACAGCGAATCGTGCGGCAACCATTCTGGAGGACGAGCCCTGGCAATCAAGATCAAGCGCCACGGTTACTATTGGCCAACTATGGTGAAGGATTGCGAGAAGTTCTCTGCTAGGTGTGAAAAATGCCAGTGACATGCCCCGATGATCCACCAACCGACGGAGCTACTATCATCGATCTCAGCTCCCTACCCCCTCATGCGCTGGTCAATGGATATTGTCGGACCTCTACATAAATCTAAGCAAAAGAGATTTTTGCTGGTTTTGACAGATTACTTCTCCAAGTGGGTCGAGGCAGATTCTTACGCCAACATAAAAGACGCCCAAGTCGAGCATTTCATTTGGA
Source organism: Pseudoturritis turrita (assembly GCA_900406555.1). NCBI lineage: Eukaryota > Viridiplantae > Streptophyta > Magnoliopsida > Brassicales > Brassicaceae > Pseudoturritis > Pseudoturritis turrita. Next base: position 109,543 of record OVBL01000768.1, on the reverse strand, counting down.
AAAATATCTTATGCCGACATGGAGTTCCATACGAAATTGTCACTGCTAACGGCTCGCAGTTTATCTCTACAACGTTTGAAGCTTTCTGTGAAAAATGGAAACTACGACTCAGCAAATCTACACCACGCTATCCACAAAGGAATGGACAAGCAGAAGCAGTGAACAAGATCATCCTGGATGGCCTGAAAAAACGCCTTGATGCAAAGAAGGGACGCTGGGCGGATGAACTCGAAGGAGTATTATGGTCACATCGAACCACTCTGCGGCGGGCTACCGGTGGAACACGTTTCGCCCTTATCTACGGTGCCGGATGTGTCATCCCAGCTGAAGTCAAATTTCCTGGAGTCCGCCGCATACTTCTTTCAGGGAAAGAAGGACTGAATCACCTCATGGTACTCGATGAGTTGGACTTAGTCAACGAACGACGAGACCAAGCGCTGGTTCGGATTCAAAATTACCAACAGGCAACGGCTAATTATTACAACACCAACGTCAGAAGTCGCAAGTTCAAAGAAGGCGATCTGGTTCTTTGAAAAGTTTTTCAAAACACAGCCGAAACAAACGCTGGCAAACTAGGAGCAAACTGGGAAAGACCTTACAAAATCACCAAAACAGTCCGACCAGGAGTGTACGAGCTCGCAAACATGTCAGACGTTCCAATACCCAGATCTTGGAACGCAATGCACCTAAAGAAGTACTATCACTAAGTCACTTCGCATGAACTACGGGACGACTTGATCCCTGAAAAGGGTACGTAGGCAGCTCATCTTCGGACGAGTTCAGTTGTCCCCCTCCTTATAAAAAGGGGGAGTGGATACGTATACATGTATACTCCCATGTCTTAAAAAATGCGACCTTTCGCCTGACACTTCTTAAAGAGAACAACTTTAAACTTTTTCAAACACAAACTCGTGTCACTCGACCTACGCAATCACAAACTTTACATCTTTCACGGATATTCTATCACCTCGTTTGTTGCTGGCCACAACAGATGAACAACCACATCCTTTACGGATTTTAACCACTATCTCTATACGGGATAGGGTTCTCAAACACCCTCTCACGGGTATAAATTCTGACGGGGTATATCCTGAACGATATTCTTACAAGTTTACTTTTGAGAGGGACCCGTAAGTCGAAAACTCGCAAGGCTTAAAACTCGAAATAAACTCTTAAACCCAGTAAACACATCTCGGTACACTGGTCGTAAACATCTCCGAAGCATGATACTAACCCACCAGTTAGTATGAGATTTTAAACATGTTTTATCGGTAAAAAGCAAGATTATAAGTCGGAACACCGCAAACCCTAAACCGATAAACAAAGCACTCAAATCAAAAATAACCATACGTCTCCCAATACGATGGTTCGCGGAATATCACACAAAAATACAAACAAAAAATATGTAAACGATCAACAAAAATCCAATAAAGACGAAAGGTGTCATGCCAACAGACGACAGCTATTACAAAAAACTTAGTGGATAAAGCCATCCAGGCACTGATGTTCGAAATACAAAAGAGAGAGTTCGAATTAGAGGAGCATTAGTCAGTTGGGAGGATCCAGCTCGGCAGTTTTCTCCTCGGCAAGTTTAGCAATTCGAGGCATGCCAACGTTCGAGCCTAAAAAGTCTGCGACCCCAGCTTTCACCGCCGCACTCTCTGTCGGTTCGGTCCTAAGTAGAGTGTCCACAGAATCTGAGGAAACAGGTGAAAGCGTCAGATCTTTCTTCAGTTCGGCTTCAATCTTCTCAAATTCCTCATTCACGTCGGCCAATTCGACTCTCCATACTGCCAACTTTGTCGCCTCGGAGTCCAGGGCAGGCGCGTCCTCTTTCTGCAAAATCTCGAGTAACTGCAGGTTACTGTCGACTTGGGCTAAATCAAGCTCGTTCTCTTTTGCTGCTTTCAGCTCGTCGATGCTCCTCTCAATCTTGGCAAGCCGCTCCTGAAACCTCTCCGACATCTCTCACCTCACAGCCTTGACATTTGCCTCGTGCAAGGCATTAGCAGCAGATAGTTGCGTTTTTAAGGATTCAATTTCAGCAGCCTTCTTCTGCTTAGAGGGGTCCAACCTCATTGCCATGTCGCCGGCTTTGTTCCACTCGTATTTGAGGAATGCTTTTTTCTCTCTCAAGAGCTTCAATCCGAGCAGAAGCAGTTGCCAGCTCGTCAGCATGTTTGCTCAGCTCGGCGACCTTTCTCTTAAGGAAAGATTCGTCTTTTCGAGCATCTTCGATCCGGCGTCTGTCCTTCCGCACATCTTGCTCGAATACAGCAATAAGCTTGTTGATGGATCCGACGAACTGATAAGAAGGAGAACACTTGCTGGTATTTGGTATTTTACTCAACAAAATATGCAACCTCCAAACGTACCTTGGTGCCTCGAAGCGACATATCGGTGTACAGGTCGCCATGGGATAGCACATCAAGAGGCGGTAATCTATCTCCCGAACAGCGGACCTATGAGAAGAGAGTCGTTGAGGCTGCCTCGTCATTACAGATTGGCTCGGATCCTTCATGCCTTAATAACGTTGGCAGCGGCTCGGTAGCAGTGGGATCTGTATGCTTGTGACGTCTTCTTTTCGCCTGCTTTTCCTTGGTGTTTTCCTTGTCAGCCTCGGGAGTGGGACATTTACGGGGAGTCGGCCTCTCAATCTCATTATGCTGAGATATCACCGAGGCAGAAGGCCTTGTAACCGAAACAAGAGCCGAGGCAATATCCCTCGCCTCGGCATCAAGAATTGGAGGCACGGGGAGAGTTTGTTGATCTGTCCCGACATCAATCTGACCAAACACCGCAGGGTTTGGTTCAGTGATTTCTTCAGCCCCACCAGCGACTCGGCTAGCAATCTCTTTAGCCTTCTCCCTCGAAGCCTGTTTATCGCGGATCGTCGGTCTCTTCCCCATGGCTTCTTCCTGAGAATCTTTAGATGGATAGTCAGATTCCGAGCTATCAGACACCTCAACACCGGCAAAGATGGCTCAGGCTTTTCCAACTCTCTTCAGGGAAAAATGATTCTCCCAATGGCACTTCCCTGCAGCAAGCGTGTTCCGGAGTGTAAGCGTATCCTCTGGGAAATGTGGGAGAATCTGCCGCACTGAAAAAACAAAGCAAAGAAAGTGGTCAGCTCGCTACAAAATAAAATTGAAAGATCTCCTTAAGGTCTACGGCTCACCCACCAATAGTTTTCCATTTCGTTTTGACATGGGGAACACATCCAGCTTCCACCGAGGCGTCATTGATAGGAACGAAGAAAAAGTAGCTCCCCCAATCACTATCTTTGCTTCGGAAGCCTTCAATAATCTTCCTCTACTTCTTGTTAGAGATATAGTAAGCATTGGAGTTTTTAATCTTCTGAAAATCGAGGAACTGCCGAAGATGGGAAACGCGAATGGTCACGTCACATTCCTCGAGGAGTAATTTGGCTCGGCGCTAGTCCATATTTGGACAGAAAATGGATGATCAACCTGGGAATTGGAAACCAAAGCAGACTTTGGTAAAAGAAATTCTCATAGAGATTAAAATGCCCAGGTGGCGGAGCCTCGGCTCGGTCTGTTGAAGTAGGGACAATCAAATCAATGTTTTCCAAAGACGAACCAGGTGGGCCAGCTAATTTTTTGGGAGTTTTCCTTTTAGGTTTTCACCTCGTCGATGTGCTAGCTTGGGGGCTCGCAAACAACCTTTCCAGCCGCACCTTTTCAGCCTCGTCAAGACAATACTCTGTTGGCTCGGCTTTAATTTCTTCAAGGACTTTCTGTATCAAAATTGCCTTGGCATCTGCCTCGGCATCAAAAGCTTCATCGACCAAAGATGGGACGACGATCTGCAACTGACCCAGCGGAGGATTAGGCTCGACTGGCTCGGTAACTTGAGGAGACATCACCATTTTACGACCAAGCAGTGAAGCAGAATTCGCCGAACCAACAAAATCTTCCAGCTCGGTGGTATGAGACATCAAAGATTTTGGCTCGGGAAAACGTTGGGTACTTAGCAAAAAAAAATTGAAGAATTTCGGCTCGGAGCCGCTGAAGATCGCGGCAGCAGCGCGACCCAGATGATGATGGATCGGAAAATTCAAACACTCACCGCAAACGTACGAAGATGGATCAGAAAATGCGAGAAGTCGCCGGTTGATCTTGAAGATCGATCGGATAATTTAAAGGACCGCCGAGCCGCGCTTGAAGATGGATCGAAAAACTCAAGTTTCGGCGGTGGAAGGGAAGAGATTGATAAAGACCTAGCCAACAACTTTAACAAAAAAGAGAGAAAAGAAGAGAGAGAAGAGGGCTACCTGATTTTTCGAAAATGTGGAGAAATGAGTTATGAGAAGTGAGATAAGGATCTGAACTTATAGATACATGAGAGCATGGCGCGTGATGCCACGCGACCTTGGAAACATGCGAAAATGGTTGCGGTTTCCAATAAAGTTATGGTTGAGAAAAATACTCCGTCATAGAACCAATATCGCTACCGAGCCAAAAACAAATCACTCAGCAAAATGGCTCGGCAGCGTAATCCAACAGTTCGGCAGAATAAAGACGTCTCGGCAGTCAGACAACCCAGACGGCTCGGAAACATCAGCTGCCAAGAAAATTCCTGACAATGCCGAACCAAAGACGGCTCGGCAGTCAGACAACTCATACAGTGTGGCAATGACAGTTACCGAGGTAATCCCCGATAATGCCGAACCAAAGATGGCTCGGCAACATGACAGCTTGGAGTGATATCACGAGCTAAAACAGCTCGGCAACATGACACGCCAGTGTTGGCTCGGTAACAAATGCCCCAACAAGTATTCCCACCAAAGTGGTTCAGCAACATAGGGAAAGTCACGGATGCCAATCTGGGAGATGACCAATTTTCACCTCGTCATCATCATCACTGACTCTGACGAGCTGGGGGGCTAACTGTTGGGGTCAATTTCCACCCCATCGAGATTGATCACCGAAAATGGCTAAGTAAAGATCTTGGGCATAACCGACTGCGGTGGTGCAAAATAGCTCGGTAACACAAGTGATAAGATGGCTCGGCAGCATGTCAAAATATGTCAGCTCGGCGACATGACACGCCAGTGTTGGTTCGACGACATGACACGCCAGTGTTGGTTCGACGACATGACACACCTGTGTTGGCTCGGTAACAAACGGTGGTCAGCCAACATGTTGACAAACCAGCAAACGGTGACGAGCCAACATGTTGGCAGACCACCTTACGGTGACGAGCCAACGTGTTGGCGAACCAGCAAACGGTGACGAGCCAACATATTGGCAGACCAACAAATGGTGACGAGCCAACATGCTGACAAACCACCATACAGTGACGAGCCAACATGTTGGCGAACCAACAAACGGTGACGGGCCAACATGCTGACAAACCACCATACTGACAACCCACCATACGGTGACGAGCCAACATGTTGGCAGACCAACATACGGTGACGAGGTAACGTGTTGGCGAACCAAAACAAACGAGATGACGAGCCAACACTCCTCTGGCTCAGCGTTGAGAAGACGCGACGAGCCAACATGTTGGCGAACCAACAAACGGTGACGAGCCAACATGCTGACAAACCACCATACGAGGACGAGCCAATATGTTGGTAGACCAACATACGGTGACGAGCCAACGTATTGGCGAACCACCATACGGCGACAAGCCAACATACTGGCGAACGAAGACCAACGAGATGAGGAGCCAACACTCCTCTGGCTCGGCGTTGAGGAGAGGCAACGAGCCAATATGCCTCTGGCTCGGCGTAAAGGAGGAGAAGTGGCAAGACAACACTCTGGCTCAGCGTTAAGGCAAAGAGGTGACGAGCCAATGATGAAACTCCTCTGGCTCGGTATCAGAAAGAAGTATCTACGAGCCAAAACATCATGGTGGCACGACAAGCAGAACAGGACAAATGAAAAGACAAGGAGGCGACTAGCCGGATCTCTAGCGACCCAGCGAAACAGCAAGCTCAACATAATGTTGGGCCGAGGTAACGAGCTGCAAGAGGTCGGTGAGCCAAGTTAGGAAGTCAAAGAAAGAAGCCCACATACGAACCAACTTATATAAACCAGAGAAGAAAGAAAATCCCGAAGAATAAGGAAGTTTTCCTTTATCCTTTAGAAAAAGGCCTAGCCGACTTATTTTTGTATAAATAGACATATACCCCTTTGAAAGGGAGGAGGGCAATTTTACCTAGGAAAACACTCGTTACTTTCTCTGCAGACAGCTTTCTAAACAGCTTTAATAAAATCATTATCTTTAGATCTCTGTTCTTGGCTTCTTTTCTTAGAAGTTTGTCGAATCCCTAAATTTCCCTTACCAAATTTAGTTGTACGAGTTTTGACTCCCACAAATAATTTGCAGCCATGATGTCTTGAATATGTGCATGTAAAAGAGTAAAATGCAAAGAATGTGCCTATTAAAAAATATGAATCAACTGCACAGACCAAAAAAAAGATTGAGTAGAAGAGAAGCCGAAAGTTATTTTGAGGGTTCTTCTTCTTTTTATAGACGGGAGTGGAACAGTTATGATCTGAGAGGGATAAAGCGAAACCACATACGTCATTTTTTGCTTAGCTATCATTTCAACGGTCCACCTTCCCAACATTTCAACGGTCCACCTTCCCATCATTTCAACGGTCCACCTTTCCATCATTTAACCCGTTATCTCGTGTAGTATATGCAGAGAAGGTGCGTAAGCAGAGTACTATTAAATTTAATGCAGAATATAAACAGAGTACTCTTCTATTTAGGAATTAGGTCCACTCTAGTAGAGTATATGTAGAGAAGGCGCGTGTTTTGATTATAAATCAAAGACGAGTACTAATAGAAGTTCCGTTAAAAGAGTACTATTACCAGGCGCGTAAGCAGAGTACTATTATATTTATTGTATAATATAAGCATAGTAGTCACAATTACTGCCATTCCTTATTTATTGTGTTGTATCATGAATGATCGACACGTGGCGTATGACGTATTGTAGTAGGACAATTAATAATGTACGATGTTTCTCGTGTTCAATCATGCGATGATCGACACGTGCCCCTTCGCATGCCGCAGTATCATCTTAGAGGTGTCCAGTAATAGCTGCAGAGTATGACCAATTAGGGCTTCCATACCGATTCGGTTTCCCTTCAATGAGTATAAAGATCTCTTTTCTTTTTAGGTGGACAAACAAAGGATTTATCCTTTCCTCCCATCAGTCTCAAACAAAAAAAGATAATCCAAAAGCTACCACAACGCAAGCGAATCTTTTATTCTTCTTTTCTACACATCAGTCTCAACAATCTTCTTTGATTCCGATGTCTGCCTTTTCCTCATCTGCTTCTTCCTCTGGCAGGAGCGAACCCAACAATGTTCATCCTGTTGTGCCTTGGAATTCGGATTGGTTCAAATATCTAGAGGTTCAGACGTGCCCAGGATTCCTCCGGTAGGCTATATCACCGTCTATTGGTCTTTCTTTCGGGCAGGTTTCCGCCATCGCCTATCTTTTCTGATGATGGAGTTTTGTGTAGAACTTTGGATTGCACCCAGCCAGATTAATACTCGCTCATGGGGGGTTGATAAACGCCCTCCAAATACTCTCGGACTTATCTGGAATCACTGTTTCGAGTGCTATGATTTTGGGGGCTTTTGAGGTTAGGAGTTTAGACCCCTGGTATAATAGATATGAACTTGTTCTTCGTGATGGTTGCAGATCTCTAGTTGAACTTTCCCTCCAAATTGAGGGTGGTGATGATGACAAGATTCACTACTTCTTTGTTCTTCATTCCGGTCCTGACGGGCTTCCCCGCTTGTGGTCTAATTCAGGTAATTTTCCTCTTACAAAAATAATTGTTTGACGAATTGATCAATCTCACTCTTTTAACATGCGTTTTCTCTTTGTTGCGATTCATCAGTTCTTACAACGCAGAACCATCGCACATATCCTGATTTTCCTAATGCCATTTTCTTGATTCCACTCCCTTACTGGCGCTTTGAGTTTACTCTCTGACGTCGCAATTGACGGGATTCTCTTCGGGCGGATATCGACGAAGCAGTGGTCCGTCCAGGTAGTCTGGATTGCCTAAACGTGTATTCGTCTCGCTTTGCTAATGTTCATTGTCCTCGTTCCGAGGAGTTGAAGTTAAAGGGAGAAGTCCTACGTGCTAGGATATGTGGTTTGGAGACTCGTCTTCGAAATGTGGAGACGGCTGTGGATTCGGTTAGGGTTGTGGCAACAACTTTGACCCACCAGTCAAGGTTCTTGGATCGTATTAGTCGCAAGTTTGGATCGGCCGACTTTGGCTGTGATGTTCCTAGGAGTTCTAGAGGGATGAAGCGCGACCGTTCCCCGGACACTTCGTAGAATATCAACTGTTTTTTATCTATTTAATTTTGTAAGTTTCCAATGTTATAAGAGAAATGGTTGTTAATGTTATGGTACATTCATTTATTATTTATCTCTTAGTTATCGAATATGACACTGCTATGCAAGCAAAATGCAATGATCTGCGTAAAATGTGTCATAATCTACTTGTAAACATCACATCTAACACAGTTGTTGCAAAGAAACCGCGTAACATTTGTATTGTATAATAAGTTATATTCTACCATATTTTCATAACATTTGCAGTGAACATGCAAATAAGACAAAGCTAAAAGAGAGAAAATACACGTCGTGACGTTGGGTTGGTGCGTCGTACATGCCCTCGCTACTAAATAATGATGACGTAGTGAGAAATGCCAAATGGATAGAAATGTAATTAACACTACACCTATACATTGTCCTTTGATTCTTCTGTTAAATAACGATTCTACCCCTTTTACTAGGAAAATGCATGCTTTTTGTCGTTTATTTTCGACAGTACCATTTCAAAACAGTTCTATATATGGGTATGACCCCGTATTTGCCACGAGATTGATAATATTTAAAAATTCAAAGAGATTTGAATTTTCAATTATCCCCCTAAAACCTAAATTTTTCGTGTGTAAATAGATTAGGGGATTCGTGCTATGTTGGTGTATATTATCGACAAAAGGGAACCTAAATATCTCATCGTCGTGGCTAAACACACATTGGAATTCCAAAAAGAGTTAATACTTGGGGTTATGGCTTTCAGTCCTTACGATTACGGCATGAACAACAGTGACACCACATCTCCGGCATCCAGCATGAGCTCTAAGGATTGCCATGACAGACACTACGGGATTCCTATACGCTGCTGCGTCCCATGTTGTGGTGGTAAGATAGTGATTCAAACTGAAACAACCGGTTTGAATGCTGGAAGGACATTCTATACCTGTGACAGGAACGAGGTAAGAAAATATTTGAATTCCATGACTATATAAATGTGGCAGATTAATGATTTCATTTACGTTTGTCTTGTATATTGTACGATTAGGATGGATGTCGCATCCGCCACACAAGGCGATGGTGGGATGACGCCATGATGGATGAGTTCCAGGACATTAAGGCTGAAATGGGTTTACTAGAGGATCGCATTGGGTACATTACATCTGATAGCAATGGCGACAACGTAGACCCTCGGATGATGTGGAACAATGTCTTGTACTCACGGGACCAGATGTTGCCCTTGCTGCAGAGTTGTGACGAAGAGTTAAAGAAGCTCAAGGATACGGTTCTGAATCTTGAATTGGCAGATAATGATTTCAATACGCTTCAGGGGATGGTTATGAATCTTCATGACAGGGTGTTTGGAAAAAAGGATATGATCATGACGCTAATGATTGGAGTACTTGTTGGTGTTGTTTCCGTCGTCCTCTTCTTCTGTTTTCTACTTGTTTAAGTATTAGTAATTTCTTAACTTGATACTTTCTGTTTCGTAGAAGAGCTATAACTCAACGATTAAATGCAGAGTAATAGCAGATTAAAAACTAAACGCGCTTAATGCACACTCTCTAAAGCAAAACTGCATAATCTAAATTGACTTCTCCCAGTCTCTTCTGTAAAATGCAAAGTAAAAGCAAATTCACCACATAAATCTACAGTTTCTACAGCATATTTTTACTGCAAGTTATATCAAATATAACATCTACTGCAACTCAACTTTGATACTACATGCTACCAGTCGGACCCATCATTTATTAGTTTCTTCTTCCTCTGCTGATAGAGCGTCCAGCAAAATGGCCCCCAGAAAAGAATACGCAAAATAAAAATAGAGGTATGCTCTTCTTCTGCTGTCATAGGCAGAGTTATATTATTTAACATTATTTAATAAGCAGATCAGAAATAGAGTTCGCTCATCATTTAATAAAATAAAAGCAAAAGGAGCGTTATATTAAATGATATCATTTATTGAATAAAATAATATCATTGCCTATATTGAAAAAAGATATCCCGAATTCCTAATACATAAATGAACTTAATAGGATAAATGCAGAGAAGGCGCAGTATATTAATTTGCTCGTACTCTACTGTGGTGAAGTTTGAAATATTATACTATAACTTTTCTAAATATCTCCAATTACCAATTCAATAAGTTTATTAGGTTGCGTCTAAAAAGTTATTTATGTCGTACCAATTAAAGAAGTCCGCTCTTCCTCTGCTAGAGTGTCCAGTAATACGGGGCCCATTAATAAAGAATCGCAGAATTTCATCTCGTATTTCTCTTCCAACACGACATCATTACAAAGTAGCAGGCGCCTTCTCACAATTACAGCAATGCCTTGTTTCTCGTGTTGTATTTGTGATTATCGACACGTCGCGCTTCGCAACCCGCACTTTTTCTACACGCTTCCATTGATGGCTGCAGAGTATGTCCGTTAGGGTTTTCATCCTGCAAAACCTTTTTTGTAATCATGGCCCATGAAAAAATATACGAATAGATTTGTAGAAGAGTCCATGATGTGATGTGATGTGATATTGCTTTGACTCTTAACATTTAATGGAACCGTGAAAAGTAAGTTTCATTTTTACTATATATGCTTAATTTATATGTAATGATTACGTATTCACTATCGTAATTGTTTTTTGAGACAATAAAAATAATATTGGTTTTCGGGAAGTTTAATATCAGGTTAGGATAAATGCAGAGAAAAAGCAGTACTAGATGCAGAGAATACGCAGCATGTGCTCATACTCTGCAGTAGGAAAATTTGAAATATTATACTATAATTTATCTAAATTATTATTTCGGAATAACGGTAATTATACATTATTTTTTTTACCAATTAAATCCAGAGTAAGTAAATGTATTTAATTGGTAATTATACGTCAAAACAAAAGTTATTGTTTTACCAATTAAATGCAGAGTAATACATGGCACTTCGCAAATAAGGCACATTCTAACAATTACTGCAATGCCTTGTTTCTCTTGTTGCATCATGCGATTATCGACACGTAGCGCTTCGCAAACCACACTTGTGATGTGATATTGCTTTGACTCTTAACATTTTTTGGAACCGTAAAAAGTAAGTTTTGGTTATTTACCATTCTCCAATCCAATCATTTCTTCAAAACTTCTCAGGCTCCAAAACTTTTGTCCAAAACATTTCAGTTTCAAAACTTTTCTTCAAAACTTTTCTCTATAACTTTCAGTCTAAAAAATGGCTCAGTTAGATATGGTTTTAGACTTGCCACTCATGAAGAATGGTGGAAGATTATTGGTTCAAGTCGTAAGAGAATTTGGAGAGCACTATCCACGCTTTCAACCTGAAAGACACTTGCTTCTCGCTGATTATCACGCTGTAATAAATGCATGCTTTGATGTCCTTATGTTGTCTCTTAGGAATATATGATTTTGTTTCATTTTTAGAGAAATAGATACAATCTTTGGTTTTATGGTTTAGGGTGTTCGGATCTCTGCAACCATTCGGAATCATCTGTTGTCAAAGTTCGAAGACGTGGCTGAAGAAGAATGGTTTTTGATTAGGGATTTTGAAGTGGCAACTAGGTCGGGTTAGTGGAAACTAACACACCATGAGTTCCATATCTTCTTCCATGAAGAATCGATCATTAAAAATGTACCAGGAATCTGTGGTAACCATATGGTGTCGTTATCTCCATTTCGCAAAGTTCTAAACACCTCATTGCATAAGAAGATTAGTGTTGGTAAGTTTTGATGGAATATTAGTTGTTTGATTTGCCATTTCACGTCAGATCAAATAATCTATATTGATGTTACTCTATCACACAGTTGATTTGTTTGGTGCTATTGTGAAAGTCAAGAAATTAGAAATTTATCAAGGCTTCACAGATGACGTTTACATTGTCCCTCGTCACAAAGTTTTGCACTTCACATTGAGGAATTTCAGGTAAGTTAATTATGTTTATAGTTTAGAATGTCTTTTGAGAACAAAGTACTATAAATTCGTCTTTGTGAGCTGCAGTGGCGAAGATATCAACTGTATTGCGAAGGCAACATTTGCTGATGAATTTGAGTTCTTCTGGCGATTTCAGCCAATTGGGAAGTCATATTATGCGTGCTATGAAATTGGAATATGGACTATTTTGGAGGTAGTGTTACTACTTCATTCAATCATAGAGAACTATTACAACATATATGACTAGGTGACACTTTGGCATTGCAGGTGAGATACGTGTCTCGGCTCTCTACCCATTCTCTGAACTCCTTATTAATCCAGCAATTCCTGCCGTTAAAGAAACAATCCAGCAACTAAGGGTTGTTAAGACTGGTGGTTTCTCAATGGTTGAAGATGCATACATTGATGACCTTATTCGTCTTAACAATACCACCTAGAATAAACCTCGTTAACTGTGTTGTTTAATTTTATTGCACTCGATCTTTTGAGACTCGGAGTAACATTATGTATGTCTCGTTATAATAGTTCAGTAATTTAGGTGTACTTTATTTTGTTTTGTTAGACCTTTGTGGATGAAAACAAGTTGAGAAGATGCAGTTTATGCTCAGTGTAAGCGATGTAGATGCAGCCTAAATGCAGAGCCCGCCCATCATCTGCTTTAAGATGCAGAGTACAAGCAGATATTGCGTCTTCGCTCAAAATAACCGAATTGAAACGATACAAAATGAAACACTTAAAGCAAACCAGTCTTCTAAAGATACTAAAGCAAACATAGAACATAACTAAAATTACTAAATTAAAAATACCACAATTAAAGCAAAGCAGAGCAGTCTTCAAAAGATAATAAAGCTAAAAAGGAACACAAAGGTGAGACAGATCCTTTCTTTGCCTCCACCACCTCACTCTGATCACATGGCATACTTCTCCGTCCAGCTTTGCGCAGTTGACTCGAACCTGAATTTTTTCAGTCCTGTAAATATGGGCTACCTCCGGAACAAAAGGATCATCTAGGATTGGGTCAGTCATCAGCGTTCAAATTAAAATCAAACCTAATTCTATAACAAAAATCCATCGCATTAACACACATGTTTGGCTGAAGTATTTTTCTTTTCGACAATAACTTTGTTAAATATAAAAAAATTCCAAACCTGGGACACGGTTAAAGCAGGAGACCATTTTTCTCTCAAGATATCATAGTCAATCGCTCCATTTACGTTGATGTTTGGGTGGTAAATATTTGTTTTGAAACCCACATGCTTGCAAAGAGAAAGAGAATATCAATTAAAAGCAAGATGATCAAGAGTGAAGTTTCATCCTCCAACAAATAACAAGTAACTGAAAAAGTAAAAAGCAAACCTTTGGCGCCTTTAACGGATAATCCGGAGGAAAATGGATGGTAAGAAAGAAAATCGCTCCGGCATAGGGACTATCGGAGGGTCCATTGATAGCTGCTTCCCATTCGTAAACACAATCACCAACGGGACCTAAAATAAATAAGACTCAACTCAAACATTTAATCTAAATAATACTACATCTGTATAGTTTTTATTCTTATCCGTAAATAATACTACCCCTAACTGCATAAAAGAATTGGGAGTTCTAGATTTTATACCTGCCATGATGAACTGTGTAGGAACATCCTTCTGGATCCACTTAAGTTCCATGTTAATTCGACTTATACTATAACCCATGGTCAGAAAGTTGGTAAGAGAGAGGAAGAAGATGAATGTTGTGTCTTTGGTAAACAAATAGATGTAGAGACAAACAGACACGACTTTCTCCTATATGAACACGAAGCGTTACTATTTTTGATAAACTCTAGGGTTTTGGCAGACTAGAGAATGTGTTATCAACTACGGCAATAATTACATGTTCATTGCTTTTTTGACCATTTCCCAAAATTTTCAGTCAAATATGACGGGATGTATACTTTTTAAATGAGTTGTCATTCATCTCCTCATGTGTAAAAAATGAGTTGTCCTTTATTCTTATGGGAGTTTGCGCCATTTAATAACGCGGTAAATTTACGCGCCTTCTTACCATTTCTTATTAAATTGAGTTGTCTTTTCAAAGGCAGAGTATCTTATGTTATGATAGTTGAGCGGTTGCACAGTAATCATCCCGCATGCCTCTCATGTCGAACCATTAAATGAGGCGCATGCAATGACTGTACTAGATGTGTTTTTAAAGAGACACGAATTTATAAATATGGTTGACCGATGTCCCTGTAAATTGAGTTTTTTTTTCCAAGACAATTTAAAGGAAGATCGAGCACTTTCTTTTCTTTTCTTATCTATAAAAATACTAGATCATTGTTTACGAACAAAGTACCTGTTTATTATTTTCAAAATCCAAATACCGCATCACATCGTAGGTTAACATGCAAATACCAGAGCTCCCTTTGGACATTATCTCTGTCATTGCACGAAAACTTGGCCGCCTCACCTTGTGGAGACTCGGACACATCCTCCGAATATGGAGGATCGGTAGAGATGTAGTGTACAGTGATGAAGTCCTGAAGGAACTTAGTCTCTATGATCTATGTGAGGACACAGATAAAATTCTCCTAGACAGGGCGAATCGCAGCTTTTTTGTAAGATGCTTAAATGCCGGAAACCCAACAACTATTTATTATGAGGCTACAAGACTCTGACCACAGAACAAGACATCAGCGCAGCCATGGAGCATTTGGAACGACTTGTCCCTTTCAATGCTAATGCAACTTATCTCATTGGAATGTTGTGTGTATGTGCTGGACGTACGAAAAAGGCAGCACAACTTCTCAAATTATGTGTCGACGTACATGCTGAAGGTGATTTTGATAAACTCACCATGCTTGGGGATGAGATTCTAGATGCGGTTGTAGATTTCTATCCACCCAGGAACCATTCTTTTGGATCAACATGGCAATACCCTGACTGTCCAGATTTGCTTTTTCCAAATTGTGCCACTGATCACGAATATCGACCTGTATTCGAAAACTGCTACTTGTATTGGTTCGCATGACAGTTTTGTCGCATTACATAGGAGATTTGAACTATTTCTTCTAATTTTATTTGTTTCTGTATTTAGAAATCGTTGAAAAGTTATGATTCCGTAATTCAAGATGTGGATTTTAATTGATATTTATAAATCCATTCTAGAATAACATGTTTTACCCTCGGATTTGAGCATATATATATTTTTAAATAAAAATACAAGCAAGCATATATAGTAGAGTACAAGCATATTAATGGCAGATTAATAGATGATTAATGGCATATATCAGACGCAGACTTTGCGATACTTGATGCAGACTCTGCAATACTAGATGCAGACGCTGCGATACTGACTATCTTATGATACCCACATCAAACTAAAGACTAACATAAAACAACGGCGCACCATAACATAAGGACAAGTTAAATGAACATAAGCAGATACTACGCAAAATAAAAAAAGTTATAAACCAGATTTATTTCCTTGTTTAAATAAACTTGAAACCGAAGATTTGTCTATCTTGGCAGAGTTACAGCAGAGTGAAGCCAGAGTCAAGAAAATGGGCATGTTTTTCGATTGTGTCCTACATTATGGCATTTTGAGCACATGTGCTGAATTTTTGGGCTACTCTGGAAAAGACTATTTTCCATCTTTGGGGGTGGAGTACTCTGCGAAAGTTTATCTTTCTTATTTGGTGTTTGAGTAGTCGGAGAATTACGAGATCATTTCCTTCTCACCTTTGGGGATGGAGTAGTGGGTGGAATATTATCGCTGAATGAAGTACTCTGCTTCGTTTTCTTCGTGACGGATGGAGTCCTCTGCTTCGTTTTCTTCATTGTGGATTGAGTCCTCTGCTTCATTTTTTGCTTTGTGGATGGAGTACTGCGAGGGTTCTGTTTTCTTCTTCTTCCATTGATTACGCTTGCACCGCTTATCCTTTTCAATAGTACAAAGGTATCTCTTTGTCTTCGGTCTAACGGAATGTACTTTTATGACTGGTGGCAGACATTTTTCACTAATTACGTATGGTGGTAGAATCAAATCTTCGTCTACAGGTTTTGTAGGTTCTGAGTACGTTGAATACAAGTAGCCCTTTGTGAAATGATCATCCACCAGGGTAGCTTCATCAGTTTTCCGACTTAATGCTGCTTTAATCGCGTGCTCGCAGAGAATCTTCTCGACATCATATTTTTACAAGTACAAAGTCTCTTGGATCATAAATTTTAAAAAGGAATCGAACTCAGAGTAGATAAACAAGGCAAACGTTTCCTGAGACTGGCAGATTTTCTCAGAAAATGTTTTTGAAACTGGCAGTAATAAATAGCAAAAAAAAACTTACATACCTTCTGTAGATCAACCACACAATCATAATTGTTGGGGTCAAAACCCACCCAGCTGGGATCAATGGAAAAATGGCTAAGTGTGGAAATACGAAGAATCGGACAAGGCTGGAATTGCGCCTAAGTCGCTTCTATACGAGTCCGCTTGAGCACGAGATAGGCCATTCCAACCAAGCCTTGTCTCCGCTTAGGCAAGCCTTGTCTCCACTTAGGAAAGCTTTGTCTCCGCTTAGCCAAGCCTTGTCTCCACTTAGGCAAGCCTTACCTCCACTTAGGCAAGCTTTGGCTCACATCGGCAAACCTTTGCTCCACTTCGGCAAAGAGAGGAGAGACATCGGCAAAGCCTTGTCTCCGCTTAGGCAAGCCTTGTCTCCACTTAGGCAAGCTTTGTCTCCGCTTAGGCAAGCCTTGTCTCCGCTTAGGCAAGCTTTGTCTCCGCTTAGGCAAGCTTTGTCTCCGCTTAGGCAAGCCTTGTCTCCACTTAGGCAAGCCTTCTCTCCACTTAGGCAAGCTTTGGCTCACATCGGCAAAGCTTTGCTCCACTTCGGCAAGCTTGGAGACAGGCAAACACGGAGACTTCGGCAAGCTTGGAGACTTAGGCACACACGGAGACTTCGGCAAGCTTGGAGACTTCAGCAAACACGGAGACTTCGGCAAGCTTGGAGACTTCGGCAAACACTGAGACTTCGGCAAGCACGGAGACTTCGGCAAATACGGAGACTTTGGCAAGCTTGGAGACTTCGGCAAGCACGGAGACTTCGGCAAATACGGAGACTTCGGAAAGCTTGGAGACTTCGGCAAAGACGGATACTTCGGCAAGCTTGGAGACTTAGGCAAACACGGAGACTTCGGCAAACATGGAGACTTCAGCAAGCTTGGAGACTTCGGCAAGCTTGGAGACTTCGGCAAGCTTGGAGACTTTGGCAAACACGGAGACTTAGGCAAGCTTGGAGACTTAGGCAAACACGGAGACTTCGGCAAGCTTGGAGACTTCGGTAAACACGGAGACTTCAGCAAGCTTGGAGACTTAGGCAAACACAGAGACTTCGGCAAGCTTGGAGACTTCGGCAAGTTTGGAGACTTCGGCAAACACAGACACTTCGGCAAGCTTGGAGACTTAGGCAAACACGGAGACTTCGGCAAGCTTGGAGACTTCGGCAAACATGGAGACTTCGGCAAGCTTGGAGACTTAGGCAAACACAGAGACTTTGGCAAGCTTGGAGACTTCGGCAAACACCCAGACTTCGGCAAGCTTGGAGACTTTGGCAAGCTTGGAGACTTAGGCAAACACGGAGACTTCGGCAAGCTTGGAGACTTTGGCAAACACGGAGACTTCGGCAAGCGTGGAGACTTCGGCAAGCTTGGAGACTTCAGCAAACACGGAGACTTCAGCAAACATGGAGATTTCGGCAAGCATGGCCACGTCGGCAAGCCCTCACTTCGGCCGTGATACGAAACTGTCTAGCCGAAGTCAAGTCCATACGGAGCTGTCTGGCTGAAGTCAAAACCATACGGAGCTGTCTGGCTGAAGTCAAAACTATCTGGCCGAAGTCAAAGCTGCCGAAGACAATCCTGGCCGAATTCAAGTCTATACGAAGCTACCTGGCCGAAGTCATTTCTATACGAAGCTGGAAGACGACGCGGCCGAAGTCATTTCTATACTAAGACAACAAGCCCATCTTCGGCCTACAACAATGCAAAGGCCCACGAAGCCAAGCCGACTTGCTAAAACGGAAATCCCGAAGGATTGGGAAGTTTTCCTAATCTCTGGGGGATTGACCTGGCCGACTCAACCTAGTATATATATTCATGTACATCTCTTGAAAAAGGGATCCGCAATTTACTTAACAAAAAAACCCTAGACTTTTTTGCTCTCAAACTCTTGTACGAAAGCTTTTCGGAAACAGCTTAATAAAAACCATCTTTGGATCTCTCCGTTCGTGGTTCATCCACAGAAATTTCATCCCTCTTAATAAACCTCCGACAAATTCTAATTGTGTTGATTTCGACTCCCACAATTTGGCGCTAGAAGGAGGGGGCAATTGAAACTTTCTTACTCCAAGAAACACCGCACGAACGATTCGAAGAAGATGACTAGCGACGGACGAACTGACGACCCGCAGGACACGGGGATGGATGGATATGGAGCAACAAATACACCAACGCTTGCAGTCGTGGAGACGAGCCCAGAGGCCCTAACACAGATCAAGACGATGCTAGAGACGCTGCTCAAGAAGGTGGAGGAGCAGGACAAGCTAAACCCAACGATGACCGATAAGGTCGAAGTCCTTGCGACGGCGAGCCGAGCCCGTGGTAGAGGCTCAGGAGTTGACCTAATGAGGCGCCCTCTTCGACGTCTCAATCCAATGCGCCGAGAACCCAAGGCGGATTACTCCCTAGAAACCAACCAACCACAACCGCTGAACTGAACGCGACACCGCAGGAGGGAAACACGCAGACTATGGACGGGAACGAATCCAGTGATCGACCTAGAGGACAACCCAGAAGGGGAACACGACTTCGAACACCACCGCGGAGCCGAACTCGCGGGTGCAACCCGAGCTCGAATCGAACAAAGCGATACCAACCTCGGCCGTGATCAGGACTTCACCGAGGAAGAGGAGAACATCCTATGGGCCCAGCGAGCCCAGATTGAAGAAGAGCGTAAAGCGATAATCCGAGCCCAGAAGGAGGAGATGGCCAAAATTCGAACAGGCATGGAGCGAGCTGCCGCTGAGATGAAATTTGTTCGATCTCAGATGCATAGAGCTACCAGCAAGGCTCCCAAACTCGACCGAGTGCTTGAAGAAGCACAGAACACCCCATTCACGACTCGAATTACCAAGGCAAGGGTTTTCGATCCGGGGAAGTTGAAGATACCAGTTTACGAAGGAAAAACTGATCCAAAGGAGCACTTAAACTCCGTCGCGATAGCAATGGAATGAGAAAACTTCAGAGAAGGGGAAGAAGACGCTGGTCAATGTCTCTTGTTCGTCGAGCATCTTAAAGGCCCAGCTCTCCAATGGTTCTCCAGGCTGGGAAGAAACTCGATCGACAGTTTCAATCAGCTGTCATCTGCATTCCTCAAACATTACGCTATATTCATGCAGCACCGAACATCCGATGCAGATCTATGGACCATGGGACAAGGACAAAACGAGACTCTACGAATGTTTATCGAACGATTCAAGTCGGTACTATCGAAAGTAGAAGGGATAAGTGACGAAGCCGCGCTGCAAGCATTGAAGAAAGCCCTGTGGTTCGACTCAGATTTTCGGAAGGAGATTGCGCTAAACGCACCAATCACGATCCAGGATGCATTGTATCGAGCAACAGACTTTGCCTCCAACGAAGAAGAAGTGAAGATCCTAGCCCAGAAGCACGGAAAGGTGAAGTCCACGAACTATCCTCCCTCTGCTCCGAACCTACCAAACAACAAAAAGGGTAACCAAGGTTCCGGATACATCCAGCACGAAGGAGGTTTCAAAGGAGCCCATAGTTACCAAGTTGACTCGTCAGGATACGGCCAAGGACGAGGCCAAGGGCCGAGGAAGAGGTACATGGAGTAGCACGTGGACGAGGGGCCAAGGAACTTACGACGAAACGGCTTATTGCAAACATCACCATATTTTCGGACACTCGACTGCAAATTGCTGCATCCTAGGTTTGAAACTCGCTGCAACACTGGCGGCTGGCAAAGTCAAAGGTGATATTAGCCTCAAGGATTTTGACATGGATACCAACGCGAACCTCTCCGAGCAGGTGAATGAAGACCTTCCTAAGCGAGGGAGGCAAGATGACGACGCCCCGCAAGCTGGGACAAGAAGAAAACTAAATATGATAATGGGCGGATCTCACTATTGGTCAGACACCGTCTCGTCGATTAAAGCTATTCAACGACGAGCCGACGTCAGCGTCAATTGGTCCGAGCCTTCTAAGTTCCCAAATGACGTAATCACATTTGAAGAAAGGGAGACTACTAGAATCGACAAACCTCACGATGACCCTCTCGTAATCGAGCTAATCATCAATGATTGCGATGTGGCCAGAGTGTTGGTAGACACCGAAAGCACGGTAGACGTAATCTTCAAAGAGACTCTCAGAAGAATGAACGTCGACCTATCCGAAGTGACGGCAACTCCAAAACAATTGACTGGATTCTCCGGAGAAATGACAATGACAATCGGAACAATCAAGCTACCTGTTCGGGCTGGAGAGATAACCAAAATCGTGGAGTTTTCGGTGGCCGATCACCCAGCAATCTACAACGTTATTATGGGAACCCCTTGGTTAAATACGATGCGCGCCGTGGCCTCAACATACCATATGTGCATAAAGTTCTCAACGCCTAATGGAATCCAAACCATTCATGGAAATTAAAAGGAGTCCCGAATTTGTGTAATGGCCGAGCATAAGCTTAGGAATCCCGTAGCAGAGCATAACACGAAGACGAAGGAAAACAGAGCCAAGCTGGATCAGCAACCTAAGAACGAGCTATCAAAGCACAATTTTACGGATCACTGAGTCACTTCACACGAACTACGGGGCGGCTTGATCCCTGCAAAGGGTACGTAGGCAGCTCGTCTTCGGATGGGTTCAGCTGCCCCCTCTTTAAAAAAAGGGGGGAGTGGGTACGTATACTCCCACCTTCATAATAGGCGTTACGTCTACTTAATACAAGCTTTTCGAAGCTAAGATCATCATACCACATCCTTCACGGGTTACTAAAGCCTTAACAAAAACAGGCATCCCATTCGCATCCTTCACGAATTACTCAAAGTCCTAACTAAACAGGCACCTCATCTCACTCTCGTTGCTGCTGGCCACAGCAACGAACTACTACATCCTTTACGGATCTAACTATTACATCATAGCGGATTAAAAGCGTGCGCTATATAAATGTCTATGTCCATTATCGGAGCGGATATGCTTATGGTAGCGTATCCGTAAACCGAAATATTCATCTTAAACCCAACAAACGAATTGTTGGTCGCAATAGTACTAGATGTCCATTGTCGGAGCAGACACATTTATGGTAACGTATTCGTAAACCGAAATGCTCATCAAAAACCCAACAAACGAATCGTTGGTCGCAACAGTACTACATGTCCATTGTTGGAGCGAATATGCTTACGGTAGCGTATCCGTAAACCAAAATGTTCATCTTAAATCCAACAAACAAATCGTTGGTCATAACATTACTACATGTCCATTGTCGGAGCGGATATGCTTATGGTAGCGTATCTGTAAACCGAAATATTCATCCTAAACCCAACAAACGGATCATTGGTCGCAACAGTACTACGTGTCCATTGTCGGAACGGATATGCTTACGGTAGCGTATCCGTAAATCGAAATGTTCATCCGAAAACCCGACAAACAAATCGTTGGTCAAAACACCTATGCTCGTAATCGGAGCAAGTATGCTTACACTAACGTGATCATTCCAAATGAAGCAAATAAATCGTTGGCCTTGACATTAACACAAGATATAGCAAAACAGACTAGTCCTCCTTGGATAAAAAAGCATTCGAGCAACGAGTTTCAACAACGAAGAAACGTCACAACCAAAGCAAAAACCACAAGGCAAACATAACAAGTCAATACGGATAAAGCCATCCAGGCACCATGTCCAAATAACATCAAAGCATAAATAAAATTATGACTTGGGCAGATCCCCATCGTCATCATACCTTACCCCTTGAAGATACACCCTCATCTTCATCGGAGGATTCGGCCGTCGTCTCGGATTCAGAAGCTTCATTCGAACCGAGCAAAGTCAAACCAAGCTTACCCCTGTTGGATCCAGAGAATATGCGAACGCCGACATCCGCCGCTAACGCTTCAATGGACTCGTTGTCGAGCGATACGTCAGTCGAGTCTTCAGGGATCGGCGAGACCACTAGGTCGTTCCCCAATAAGGCAACCAACCTATCAAACTCGTCATCGGCACCAGCGTACCTCGCTCTCCATCCCTGGAGTTTCTCAATTTCGGCATCCAATGAAGGTGGTTCGTCACCGCGGAGCAGCGCAAGGAGTTCAAGGTTTTCGTCAACTTGGGCAAGATCGACCACGTTGTTCTTCGACGATTCGCCCAATATCTTAACCTTCTCCTTGGCTCGGTCGACTTTAGATTGAAACTTCTTGGCCATTCTGCGCATTGCCCCCTTCTTAGCCTGTTCAACCTTCTTGTCGGTCATGGCCCTCTCCGAGCTTAACATCCGCTGAAGCTCGGCAACTTGAGCCTCCTGCTGGACCTGATAAGACTCCAGGTCCTCCTTCTGTTTCGATGCTATCTTCGTTGCAGCATCGCGCTCGCGCTCGGATTTGTTAAGCTTTGTTCGAAGCTCTTCGGCCACTTTCCGTGCACGCTCAGCTCTCCTCGCGTTCTTACGGATGTCCGCCTCATAACCGGACGTCATCTTGTTAATAGAGGCCATGAACTGAACAGAAAGAAAAGGGAGATCAGGCATCGCATTTTCAACAAAGTACAAAAAAAGAAGGTCAACGCAAACTACCTTAGTACCACGACGAGACATTTCGGCATATGGGTTGCTCCGGGATAGACTATCTGGAGGAGGAAAGCAATCCCCCTTAGAGAGAATCTTGAAGAAGAGAGTGGCCGATGCCGACGCATCGTCACAAACCATTTCAGAAGCAAACGGCTGAGATACGGGCTCCGAAGGCAGCTTGTGCTCGACAGCACTGCGAACCGATGCGTTACGCCTTTTTCGTCCAGGAGCATCATCCTTTTGAGGATCTTTCCCTTTATCAGCCTTTGCCGAGACACGTCTCCGGACTGGCCTCACCTGATCAGCATCCTCACTTGTGGCCGCACCCTTGCCCTTTCTGCGGTGGACCGGGAGCGAAGCCAATCGCCTGAGAGCCGACACAATCTCTCTCGCTTGAGGGACAGACGAATCCGATTGCCCGAGGCCCAGCACGATCCCTGGCGCATTGGAGATGGACAAAGCCAGCATAGACGGCTCTACGGATGGATCACCCAAAGGAAAAGCTAGGGCAGCGTCAAGCTGCTCAGCATAAATCTCAGTTCGGCCTCCATCCTCTCGCGAACTGATGATCGCTTTCCCATGGATCTCCTCGCACTAGTGGGGGAATACGAAGAAGTTGAGTTCGGAGAATAATATCCAAAGTATTGAGCCTGCGCTCTCTCTACTCTTTGAAGAGTAAAATCTCTCTGCCAATCACACTCGCCGGAAGCTAGAGTCTCGCGAAGTGTAACTACGTCTGGAGGACACGTCGGGATCGGATTAGGAACTGCAAAAACAAACAAACAAAGCGGAAAAGTCACTACATGTTCGACGAAACAGAAAAATTAGCAAAGCTAAAGATCGGCTACCGATTTCTTTCCATTTGGTCCTAATTTTGTTAACCCAGTCCGCACCAACTGAAGCCTCAGAAATGGGTACAAAGAAGAAATAATCCTCCCAATATCTGTCTTTACTTGGGAATTCTCCGATAATTTTGCGATGGGCTATGTTCGTAAGGGAATAAAGAAGTGAGTCATTGGAACGAAATGTCCGAAAGGATAGCAGATTCAGCAAGTGATCCACGGTAATTTCCTCGCCACACTCGAAGCTACGGACCACGATCCCAACCAGGTGTCGAATTCCCCGCAGAGTTATTTGCGTCAAGGCCAATCTATGTTTCCATAGATACTCAAGGATGACCCTTGGTATTGGAAACCACAGAAGGCACATGTAAAAACAGCTCTCATATAAGGTGAAGCACCCTGTTGGGGGCTCGTCGGCCCGATCCGATGACGACGGAAGGATGAGCTCAATTTCTTTGGAAATGTTAAATCGGTGCCTAAGGGTCTCCAATTCTCCATTTCGGCTATTATGTTGAAAGGATTCTCCGTTTTGTCCATTGAAGGGAATCACTTCGGCAAAGGGGGGATCACTTCGGCAAGCAAGGACTTCAGCCAAGGAATACTTCGGCCTCAGAGCACGTCGGCCGAGGATCTGCTTCGGCAGAGAGGGGGGTCTTCGGCAAAGGACGAGATCACTTCAGCCAAGCACTTCGGCCGAGAACAGCTTCTCTTCGGCACAGGTGTCACTTCGGCAAGGAGAGACGTCGGTAAGGGCTACTTCGGCAGGGAAGACTTCGGCCGAAAACAATTTCAGAGACAAAAAAAAAAAAAAACAACCTAAAAAAAAATCTTCAAGAGAGGGAGAGAGAAGGGAGGAGAGAAGTTACCTTGAGATTTTTGAGAAGTGAAGAAGTGAAGAGGAAGTGAGGAGAAGGGGGAGCATATATAGGCTCATAAAGCAAAAGATGATGTCATCATACATTGGAAATTGTGCCAGAACACAGTTGAATGAAGAAATTTTTACTGGAAATAAGGTTATCAATCTGAAGACAGAAAACCTGGAAGAAATCGACGGACTCGGTGTCATGTCGACTCAGCTCGTATCAATCGACATAGCACATTGATCCCAGCTTGGACTTCCTCTACCTCGGCACTATCATCACTGAAATTACCGAGCTGGGGGGCTAACTGTTGGGGTCAAAATCCACCCAGCTGAGATCAATGGAAAAATGGCTAAGTGTGGAAATACGAAGAATCAGACAAGGCTGGAATTGCGCCTAAGTCGCTTCTATACGAGTCCGCTTGAGCACGATATAGTCCATTCCAACATAGCCTTGTCTCCGCTTAGGCAAGCATTGTCTCCACTTAGGCAAGCTTTGTCTCCGCTTAGGCAAGCCTTGTCTCCACTTAGGCAAGCCTTACCTCCACTTAGGCAAGCTTTGGCTCACATCGGCAAAGCTTTGCTCCACTTCGGCAAAGAGAGGAGAGACATCGGAAAAGCCTTGTCTCCACTTAGGCAAGCTTCATCTCCGCTTAGGCAAGCCTTGTCTCCACTTAGGCAAGCCTTATCTCCACTTAGGTAAGCTTTGGCTCACATCGGCAAAGCTTTGCTCAACTTCGGCAAGCTTGGAGACTTAGGCAAACACGGAGACTTTGGCAAACAAGGAGACTTCGGCAAGCTTGGAGACTTAGGCCAACACGGAGACTTCGGCAAGCTTGCAGACTTCGGCAAACACGGAGACTTCGGCAAGCTTGGAGACTTAGGCAAATACGGAGAGTTCGGCAAGTTTGGAGACTTCGGCAAACACGGAGACTTCGGCAAGCTCGGAGACTTCGGCAAACACGGAGACTTCGGCAAGCACAGAGACTTCGACAAAGACGGAGACTTTGGCAAGCTTGGAAACTTCGGCAAACACGGAGACTTCGGCAAGCTTGGAGACTTAGGCAAACACGGAGACTTCGGCAAACACGGAGACTTCAGCAAGCTTGGAGACTTCGGCAAGCTTGGAGACTTCGGCAAGCTTGGAGACTTTGCCAAGCTTGGAGACTTCGGCAAGCTTGGAGACTTCGGCAAACACGGAGACTTCGGCAAGCTTGGAGACTTAGGAAAACACGGAGACTTCGGCAAGCTTGGAGACTTCGGAAAACACGGAGACTTCGGCAAGCTTGGAGACTTAGGCAAACACGGAGACTTTGGCAAGCTTGGAGACTTCGGCAAGCTTGGAGACTTCGGCAAACACGGAGACTTCGGCAAGCTTGGAGACTTAGGCAAACACGGTGACTTCGGCAAGCTTGGAGACTTCGGCAAGCTTGGAGACTTCGGCAAGCTTGGAGACTTCGGCAAGCTTGGAGACTTCGGCAAGCTTGGAGTCTTAGGCAAACACAGAGACTTCGGCAAGCTTGGAGACTTCGGCAAACACAGAGACTTCGGCAAGTTTGGAGACTTCGGCAAGCTTGGAGACTTCGGCAAGCTTGGAGACTTTGGCAAGCTTGGAGACTTAAGGAAACACGGAGACTTCGGCAAGCTTGGAGACTTCGACAAACACGGAGACTTCGGCAAGCATGGCCACGTCGGCAAGCCCTCACTTCGGCCATGATACAAAACTGTCTAGCCGAAGTCAAGTCCATACGGAGCTGTCTGGCTGAAGTCAAAATCATACGGAATTATCTAGCCGAAGTCAATTCCATACGAAACTGGCAGGCCGAAGTCAAAGCTGCCGAAGACAATCCTGGCCGACTTCAAGTCTATACGGAGCTGCCTGGCCGAAGTCATTTCTATACGAAGCTGGAAGACGACGCGGCCGAAGTCATTTCTATACTAAGACAACAAGCCCATCTTTGGCCTACAACAATGCAAAGGCCCACGAAATCAAGCCGACTTGCTAAAACAGAAATCCCGAAGGATTGGGACGTTTTCCTAATCTCTGGGGGATTGACCTGACCGACTCAAGCTAGTATATATATTCATGTACATCTCTTGAAAAAGGGATCCGCAATTTACTGAGCAAAAAAACCCTAGACTTTTTTGCTATCAAACTCTTGTACGAAAGCTTTTCGAAAATAGCTTAATAAAAACCATCTTTGGATCTCTCCGTTTGTGGTTCATCCGCAGAAATTTCATCCCTCTTAACAAACCTCCGACAAATTCTAATTGTGGTTATTTCGAGTCCCACAATAATCTCCACCTGTAACATGGCTACAATTTGAATCAGTATGCAATTGGGTTAAAAACCATTCCCATAAAGCATCATTCTCTGAGTCTACAATCCCAAAAGCTATAGGAAATATACTCGAATCTGCATCTTGACCTGCAGCTACTAGCATAACACCTCTGTACTTTCCAGTTAGATGTGCTCCATCTACCACAACAACCCCCTCAAGAACTCATATCCTTTGATGGAAGCACCAAAAGCAATGAACAAATACTTAAGCATTTGTTGATCATCACGTTCAAGTTTTGTAATCGTATCTGGATTGGCCTGCTCTATTTTGTATAGATAGGAAGGTAAGTCCTGGTAACCCCTCTCAAAAGTGCCTCTGACCAGTTCTCGTGTATATACCAACGCTTTATGCGTCTTCGTATAGTCTATGTCAAGACAATGTAGTGACTTAATACAGTTCATTACATGCTTAGACGTGATTCCTTTAAGATCATTACCACCACTAAACCTATCAACATACATCTTTCCAATACATTTGACATTAGCCTGTCGGTGACGAGAATACCTACAGACAGCAGAGCATGTATGAGCTTCTTTATATATTCGAACGAGAAATTCTTGAGATTAAGATGAAACTGACAGAGTCGATGCACGAATCCTCCAAGAACAATTAGGAACAAAACATTTTGCGATAAATAGTTTCTTCCTCGATGTGTCGATTTTGAAATCAAACTTCTCGATGACTGAAATCTTGCGTAATTGCATAATTAATGCTTCCTTGTCTTCAAATATTTTGCCAACCTTAATAGTTCCAGATTTCTTCATTGGTAATGGCTTCGTAGGCGTGTCATCGAATATATCGCAGAATAAAGGCCGCATCTGTTGTTGCTTCGCAGACTGTCGGTAGTCTCTGTTGTTGTTCGGTGATGGCATCGTATGCTCGTCTTTAACATTACCAACATCATCAAAATCCACACCACCATCCTCTTTGACATCACAAGCTTCATCTTTACCGCAACTTCTGCTTTAATTCCATCGTTTCTTTTCCATGACACGCAAATCCGGATAACTTCTTTTTCCACCATTGTGATAAAGTTTGCAAGTTGCCTATCGTTATTCAAGAAGATAGAGGTGTGTCACTAGGCATTTTCTCCATGATATGTGTAGGCAACTTATAAGCAATCTCGACTGCATTCATCTGCATTTCTAAGTTGTAATCTTCACAAACAATGCGGAGAAATTCCTCATAATTGATTTGTTCTTCAACCGCAAACAACTTGCTTCCTTTGCTTGAATCAATGTCGAAATCCCAACCCATTTTTACCTTCAGCCAAAAACAGTCAACAAATGCAACATTATCTGCAAAAGATCTGCAACACACTATCTTAGAAGATTTTTGGCAGAGCTCTACACTTTGGCAGGGTCTTTTAGAAATAGCTCTGCCAAAGACGTACTAGAGCTCTAGACCCAATTTAGAAGATGGTGGTTTAGATAACTTGTGTAATGTTTTCAAGTGTTACCTGTATTCGTTCTTCCCGAAAATATGTTCGCCTTCAACCCCTATATTATCTTTGACCAACAGATATTGTTAGATGTAAATGAAGATCGTCTTTCCAAAGAATATACGTACTTTCGTTCAAAATCGAAGTCTGTAAACAATCTTATACTCGGATTTCACTTCCGTCTCTTGGAAAATATGAAATCTCCCTTTGAGGGTGAAATCGAAATAGTAAATCTAGGTTAAAGGTGGAGAAGTTGAAAAGGTTTATAGCAAACTCAAAAAAGTAAGAAGTAATGGCATTCTTGTTATTATTGTGAAAAGAGAGGAGTACATTGTAATTGACTTCAAAATCCGACCGTTTATACAATTTAGTTACGTTACAAATGTCAAGCCAGGCCCTGCGAACAGTATGCTACCGTCTGACGAGCAATATCTACCTTATGTCTACAAAAATGACACAATATCTGCCTTAAGTCCACAAAAAAGCACACACAATATCTGCCTTAAGGCTACACAATTGACACACTACATATGCCTTAAAGCTACACAATTAGCAGAGTTTAAGCAGAGTCTACACAAAAGTGTACTAGTTCTACAGTTTTCCCTACGAAGGTACCCCACTTGACATTAAATGCACCCTATTAACAACTCTCCCTATAATTAATGTCTTTTTATGTTTAGTTTTGGTTTAAGTATTATAGGATGGAAGGAAACAAAAGAGAACACATCAAGGGAAGAAACCGAAGAAAAGTTTCCCGGAACCATTGCTCGGCCATTCACCGTCCCGCCAATGGTGTGGAAATGAGGAGAGGTAAACCCAAAACCATCCGTCGACCAACTCACCGTCCGGTGAGTGGCGTGAGACACTCTCCCCTCTCTTTTGGCTTCAACGGGTTTTAAACAAGTAACGGTAACCCTTTTAGCATCCCGTTTTCGATTTTAACTAAAAGAAAAACATTTTTGGGTTATAAAAGGACAAAAAGAACTCTCTTTCTCATTTGCAATTCACTTATAATTATTAAAGAGAGAGAAAAGAGAGAAAACAAGAGCTTCTAGGTGTTCTTGAGTTTTGAGAGATTTCAAAACCCATTTTTGATTTTCTTCATCAACATTTAATTTTCTCTTGAAATTTTCATTCTCTAACTTCTATATCACTAAAAACACACTCATCCTTCTCGATCTACAAGGATGGTCATCTAAGTGCTTACTTTTTTATGGTTTTGTGCAACATGAATTAGTAGATGAACTTGAAATATTACTTTTTCATCCTTAGATTAGAGTGTTAGTTAGGATTTGAGAACTTGAAGAAGAACGTGAAAAGTAGATTTTTCAAGAATTGAATTTGATGTTTGAATTGTTGGAAAAATATAGAATTAATTGTTAAATGTGGAATAATACTAAAGTTTGAACTTGTTATACTAGTATTATTAATTTAAATCTTATGAACTAATTTATTTAAAATTCCATGATTAATTTATTCTTAATTTGTTTCTTGATATTTAATTAAATATGTTTGAGACTGTGAAATAAAATTAATTCAAATGCTTAAATGATTTTAATGGAGTTGTGTGCATATATGTGACATGCTTAATCAAAACTTTTTGATTTAATTTATATTTGATATAAAAGGTTTTAAGCTAATAAAATTTTGTCATGGAAATTTGAATTTAATTCTTAAGACCTCTCTAATATGTTATTTCTCATGGTATTTGTCTTACAAAAATTCTTGAACATAATCTCTTATTTAAATACAAGGTGAATTTTGTAGGCACAACTATGAGTAGTTCGACAGGAGCTAGTGGTTGCTATAACATATGCACTAGGTATGGAGAAGACTCCGCATCGGAAGAAGACACGACCAAATGGTTCCAAGAGTGGATCCAAGAGACATGGGAATAATTGTTGCGCCTTATACAATGTGGAGATCGTTCCAACAAGGTTTTCATGTCAAGCGACAATGGGTGAGTTGGGCATAGGGACAGCGTGGATGAGCTAATCGAAACCATGAAATTAGGTGTTCTATCTCGAATAGATTGGAAAATATATGCTCAACCCACCATTGACTTTATTGCTTCGGTGAAATATGTCACTTAAGGAGGGTCCGGTGTTTTTCATTTTAATGTTGGGCGAGGAAAGTACATCATCACACTAGCGGACTTTTGTGACGTGTATGGCTTTCCGGATATGGGGCACCAAGATACACCATCTTTCCACCACGCGAATGACGTTTGGAAGACCATTGCCACCAAAGAACCATACAAAATCACCTCGGTCTATGCAAAAAAACGTATGGAGCCCAACGGTCCGCTACACGCTCAATCTCTTGGCCAACACCATGTTCGCACGGGAAAACCCCAAGATTGTCACTCTTTTGGAGCTCATGCTCCTTCACGAATGGATTAAGTGGCATATGTGGGATCAAAGAGGAAACAACATTTTGTGCGTCTTTGCGATACCTCCTTCCCCACCTCCATATTCATCAACGAGTTGGTAAACATTCGGCATGACTTGCGAACGAATGAGCGACAAAAGATTTCCATGGGAGGAATGCTCACTCTATTATTTCATGATGGAGTATGAACCAGTTCCGGGAAGAATCTTCATGGACCAAGAGTATCTAACATGTACTAGGATGCTCGTTGGTTCATGTGAATGTCCCACCTCATTCATATATCGGTTCAAAAACAAGAATGGGACCCCCAACAAATTGTTTCCTCCCGGCGATTCCTTACACCAGAGCGGCTTCCTATGACGAAATCTCATTCCGCATTCTGAGGGCCTTGCGATTTGACCTACCTCCTCCTCATGACTACAAGTCCAAGGTACTCTCCAAAACCATTGTAAATACCATTAGTTTTTATTTTCATTCTTTTTCCTTACTTCCAATTTATTTTCACACCGAGACGGTGTGAATTAAAGTTTGGGGGGAAGAATTTGTGTTATATTAACTATATTTATTATGTATTATTTTAAGTGTCTTAGTGTCCCAAAATTTTAAAAAAAAATTTGCATTGCATTGCATTGTATATATTCTATGATTTTCTAAAAATTAAAAAAAAAAATTAAAATACAAAAAAAATTAAAAATTTGAAAAACACAAAAATTCATATAGATTATTTATGCATATTTTTAGGAGTCTAGATTACATTTAGTTTGCATTTGCATTTTCATAGGAGAAAAAATTAAAATTCCTTGTAAATATTAACGTGTAGTTTTTGTTTTTGAAATCCTAACTAAACGAACAATGTCGCTAAAACCGTTTTTCAAAATTAGAAATTCTCAAATTTTAAACTCTTGACTCAATAGGTTAGACTTCTTGGTAAATATGTGTCTTGATTGTTTTCAACTCTAATTATATGGACTTTAAAACGGACTTAATTCTTCTTGCTACAAAAAAAGGAATTACTAGATTATGGTATAATCACACTTGGATCTCCTTTAATCATTCTACCACACGTTGTTGATACAAGTGGCCATTTTCATTTTTAAAATGATACCACACCTTCACCCAAACCTTTTGCTTTCAACCCTTAATCAATTCTTGAGCGATGCATTCTCTTTGTGTTTTCATATGCAAAATCTCTTGAGATAAGAACGACAAGTCCTCTCTTTCATTTAGGAAAGCCTAGGAAATCAACGGCTAGAGCTTCAGAAATATTTAAGAGGTTTGTGGGTAGTGTGTGGAATCGAAAGGAAAGAATAGAAAAATGGAATAACACCATTAAGATTTATTCAAAAAAGGTTGCTTAGGGAGTGATTAAAAAAAAAAAAAAAAAAAAAGCTCTATGTGTTTCATTAAGTAGTGAGATCCTCTAAAATTAGTACCAAAAGAAAAAAAGATTCATAAGAGGAGTGTTGGATGCATTACATCAAAAGAAAAGAGTTAAGCACTAAAAATAGTCTCCTTAGTAGCTAGAAATTGGGTTGGTTTATGCCTTGAAAGAAATTAGTTTTGGGATGGGATATTCAAAAGAAAAATTCAAGAGAGAATGCTAAGTCTTTGGATTAATTTAGAACAAAGATTAGGGGTGGGTAGATTGATGAAAGAGAATTCTTGTATGCATCAATTGTTCCATTCTTTATTGCTTTTGCACATTGACTTGCATTTTATTATGAGAAAAACCCCAAACACTTTAACCTCCTCTTTCAAAGCTAAAACCGATTTTTTTACCAAACCGATTAATCATGATTTCATTTCCCATAGCAAGACTTCACCATTATTATCATGAATTTGAATGTTAAAGAGTTGAAAGCATGATAACTTGTAAATACTTAGAGTCTAGATTTAGAGTTAAGTTGTGAAGAGTTTGGAAATTTTCACAAATTTTTTTTGCGACATGTATGTTTAATTTTGGAAATTGGAGTAAAAGCTTTATGTTTATCTTTTGGATAGTCCTCGCCATCATCGAAAAACTTCTTACTACTTTTGATTGTTTGCTTACGGACAAGCAAAAGGCAAGTTCGGGGATTTGATGTGTCCATATTTTAATGGTTTTTAACCATTTATATATGGCTTCACCTTGCATTTTGCATACATTCATTGCATTTCGGTTAGTTTTCGCATTTTAGAGTCCTAGAATATGCATGTGTCTTTTTATTCTATTTGAGCCTTCCTCTAGGTATTTGGATCATGCTTTGGACAAATGATACCAAAAGGAGCAAGAGGGAAGCAAGGAAGAAGCGTACAAGCCAAGGAAGATCGAAGAACTGATGAGACGCCATCCGTCGAGCCACTCGTCAAGCCAAGAACCAGCCGGCCACCTATGGAGGAAGAGAAAAAGAGCATCTGTCGAGCCACTCACTGGCCGGTGGATGACCATGCGAAACAAGGGCCCATTTTGCATCATTCTCAAGCCCACAACTTCAAGACCCAAACCAATGGAACTTACCCTAGTTTTCCTATCTCATTTTCCTATAAATACCAACCTTATGTAGTCGAACAACAAAAACATTTCTCCATTTATTTAGTCCATTGGTCTTTAGAGATACCCTTACGATCTCATGTAAAATCCAATAAAATATAATGAAAACTTATACTTTCTAATGAAATTTTAATTAAGTCTTTACTTTTATGCTCTTAATTTAAGTATTTACTATATGCATTTACATTAAATTCTTTACCTTTATGCATTTACTTATATCTTTAATCTCATCTCGTTCCTTTGATTTTGTTTTTACCATGTTCATGAGTTAGTAGACCTCACTTGTGGTGACTGAGTTGGGAAGATGGTGATGTTTATTGGTTGATCAATGTTTTGAGATTTCTTTTCTCTAAATGTAGTGCTAGTCCAAAGCTCTCTTTGGAAGTTTTGGACATGATCTTGTATCTAAAAGCTCTGTAGATAAGGATCTCTTGTTTTAAAAAGGCTAGATCTTTATTTTGTCTCATCACTTAGAGAACTCTTAATGCAAGATTAGAATTGATCACTCTTGATCTAGATCTTAAGATTTCCTCTCCCCTAGTTAAGTTTGAAGATATGCTTGAGAAACTCTTTTGTGAGCTTGGATCACATAGCCATTTAATCGTGGTTCTATGAATTCTTGTGGCTTTGATGGATTTGATTGTAAAGCTAGCTTAGTAATTATAATGGAATGCTTGACGGCGGATCCTAAATGTGGCTAATGCTTAGGTGCTTTTACCGTTAGTAACGGACTAGTCCATTGTTTGTATGTCTATCATCTTGAGAGATTCTTTCATGAGCATCTAGCCTAGAAAATCAACCACTTACATCTCATCTATATATTCTAACCCAAAAAAAACACTCTCATCATCATTTGCAAACCAAGCTTTCAAAAACCATGTCTTTTACATAAAGTTTTCATTTTTAGTATTTCTACAATGATCTCTTTTCACTTAGCATAAAAACTCAAAAACTCTCTTTGATTTCATCTAGCTTAAGTCCACTTCTTATTCTTGTTGGCTTTGTCTCTCTTTCTTTTGGGTTCGACCCCTACTTACCGCTATTGTTGCCTTATACTTGGAGTAATGATATGGCTTATAAATTTAAAGCTTGTCACTTGCGCAAGGGATTGATCTTTACTTGTTAGTAAACGGTTGATACTTTGTGCACCATCAAATTTTTTCCATTCATTTTTATCACTATATTAAACTTAAATATTATTATTATTTTTTGTAGGCAAATGGCGGAGAACTCCCTCCTCTTACTAAGGTTTTTCAGGGAAACCCATAAGAGGAAGAATGGAGCGTTTGTGGACGCCAGATCATACCATATCTACAATGCTGCGACTGCGAGAGTTGCCGAGCGTCAGTCACATGTCCAGCTATCTCCGGGTGGTAGCTCGGTACAATTCGGGGGACTGACCACACCCGAGATCGACCGTATCTTCGAGGAGGTAATTAAAATAAAAATAATATTTCAATACATGTGTATAATTAATTTTCACTACGACTTTAATCTAAAACATTATTCCATTTTTTAGGTTGCTCCGAAGAAGAAGGGGCGGATTTTAGGACTTGGTTTGATCCAAGACGTCTCTGTTGCTTCTTCGTCTGCCCCGTCTCGCACTTTTGAGAATCCAGAGAGTTGCGTACGCAACTCAATATCGCGCATGAGGAGATTGCGGCAGTCCGCCAGCAGCAAGCCGCCAACACTCAGCATATGCAAGAGTATGATCAGCTGTTCGAGATCATAACAGCGAACAACCCGATATTAGCCAAAGCGTTGCAACGTAGGCAACGTTCGACACCAGCATCGACATGTGAGACGAGCCATCAGGGGGATGCTCAGCATCAACCATGAGAGCACACGGAGTTCGAGAGACGAGCAGCTCAGGCCGCGAACGCTGAGCTATTCAACGATATCCGCCTTGGTGACAACGATTTAGTTTAGGTTTTGTTACTTTATTTTTTGTTTAAACTATAAACATTTTTTTGTTTCTATAAATTTAATTTTAATATTTAATTTTCTATTTTATATTTAATTTTAAATTTCATATTTATTATTTTTAAAACTATATTTAATATTATTATATATTTGACTATATTAAATAATTTTAAAATGCGTGGTAATTGCGATGCTACTTCGTCGTAAATTTTACGACAAATTTACGACGACTTGTTATCCGTATGTCGTAAATTCGTCGTAATATTTAAGACGATTTTACGATGACTCTAAAATGGGTTGATGTAAGTTCGACGTAATGTTTATGATTGACTAACGTCTGCAATATGAGGATCATTCCCAACTTTCTCTTTCGTTGTAATGTCGATGTAAATTTACCGATGATTTACCGATGAATCTGTTACATCACATTACCGTCGAATAGTCTTCGTCGTAACATTTACGACGGATTTACGTCTAATGCCCCACTACGTCGAGCGATTTACGACGTATTTTGTTTCGTGGGTAATCCATCGTGGTGTCCCATTTACGATGGAATACCGACGTCTTGTCTCGTTGTTACTGACATCATTTCTTGTAGTGTTTATTCAAGCTAGGTTTAGAGAGGCAATCAAACTATTTTTTTTAGAACTCGAAACACTGCAATATGACTAAATTACTCATGTGGCAGATGATCAAGTCTATCTAAGCTATCGTATTAATCAACTCTCGCAGTCAATAACATAACTATATAAGCAATACTTCTTATCAAGTTCAATATGTTCACAAGAACACATGAATCAACTCTCGCAATCCATGGAGTTAAGCTCGTCTCAATTCAATTACAATCAATCAGGTGATGTGCAAGCAATGATTGCCTAATATCAGTTACTAGATGATCAGTAAAGTAACATGTATACTATTAATGAACAGAAATAGACGAAGAAATAGTCTCATCAAAAGTGTCACTCTAATTCCCTAAACCTATTTATCGAGCCATGAAATCTCCTGTAGAAACTCTTAGTCCCAACAAGAGATCTACTAAATCATTATGAAGCAAACCATAACAAAAGTAGTAGAAAATATTTTTATTAAGATCAATAGAGTTCAAAAAACTTCTCCGTAGAGGTACAAGAGGCCATATCTTCTCCTTTATCGAAAAAAAATCTAGGGTTTTGGCAGACTAGCAATGGCGACAACGTAGACCCTCGGATGATGTGGAACAATGTCTTGTACTCGCGGGACCAGATGTTTTCCTCTTCGACGTTTCAATCCAACGGCCCTCGATTT
Organism: Pseudoturritis turrita; assembly: GCA_900406555.1. Taxonomy (NCBI): domain Eukaryota; kingdom Viridiplantae; phylum Streptophyta; class Magnoliopsida; order Brassicales; family Brassicaceae; genus Pseudoturritis; species Pseudoturritis turrita. The sequence goes on along the minus strand of OVBL01000768.1, from coordinate 72,836 downwards.
CTCAACACCCCACCATGCGCCGAAAACCCAAGGCGGATTACTCCCTACAAACCAACCAACCACAACCGCTGAACTGAACGCGACACCGCAGGAGGGAAACACGCAGACTATGGATGGGAATTAATCTAGTGATCGACCTGGAGCACAACCCAGAAGGGGAACACGACTTGGAACACCACCGCGGAGCCGAACTCGCGGGTGCAACCCGAGCTCGAATCGAACAAAGTGATACCAACCTCGGCCGTGATCAGGACTTCACCGAGGAAGAGGAGAACATCCTCTGGGCCCAGCGAGCCCATATTGAAGAAGAGCGTAAAGCGATAATCCGAGCCCAGAAGGAGGAGATGGCCGAAATTCGAGCAGGCATGGAGCGAGCTGCCGCTGAGATGAAATTTGTTCGATCTCAGATGCATAGAGCTACCAGCAAGGCTCCCGAACTCGACCGAGTGCTTGAAGAAGCACAGAACACCCCATTCACAACTCGAATTACCAAGGCAAGGGTTTCCGATCCGGGGAAGTTGAAAATACCAGTCTACGAAGGAAAAACTTATCCAAAGGAGCACTTAACTGCCTTCGCGATAGCAATGGGACGAGCAAACTTCAGAGAAGGGGAAGAAGACGCTTGTCAATGTCTCTTGTTCGTCGAGCATCTTAAAGGCCCAGCTCTCCAACGGTTCTCCAGGCTGGGAAGAAACTTGTGGGAGTATAAATCCACACCAACCGAATTTGTCGAGTCTTTTAGAGAGATCTGAAACTTCTGAGTAAAAACCACCAAAAACACGAGCAGAGATCCAAAGATGGAATTTTTTATTAAGCTGTTTAGAAAGCTTTTTCGTATAAGAGCAAAAGTACAGAGTTCTGCTAGGTCAATTACGGATCCCCTCCTCTTAGGGTTTACATGAGTATATATACAGGTTTAAGTTGGCTAAGTTTCTCTAATGAGATAAGGAAGATTTCCTATTTCTTCGGGATTTCCCTTTAGCAACGCTTGTCGTCGTCATGGGCTTCGATTCGTCGGCTATCTTTTGTCACCCCTTTTGTGGGCTTGAATTCGTGGGCTTGTTGTCTCGGCTCCATCTTTCACCTTGGTTCATGGCTCGGGTGACACCATGGTTCCCAGTTCGGGCGACATACTACGGGTTGTAACCTCCGATCCATCCGTCGTACCATGGATTGGTATACTCGTCCCAGATTCTTCATCGCGGGTCGTGACCCTCGACCCGTCTGTTCCGTCGTGGATCGGGGTATACGACCCAACTTGCCTTGTCGCAGTTCGGGGTTTGGAACCAAACTTCCCTTCACGGATCGGGGTACACCTTTTCACGGTTAGGGGAGCCCGATCCACCCACTTGGTCACGGATCAGGGCACACGATCCAACCTTCTCACGGATTGGGGTACACCTTCCACGGTTAGGGGATCCGATCCACCTGTTTTATGGCTAGGGAGACCCGATCCACCTACTTCACGATCAGGAGACCCGATCCATCTGCTTGGTCACGGATCGGGGCACATAACCCAACCTTCTCATGGATCGGGGTACCCGATCCCTTGCTTTGTCACGGATCGGGGTACATCTTTCACGGTTAGGGGACCCGATCCATCTGCTTCATGGCCAAGGACCCCGATCCAAATCCATCACGATCAGGGGACCCGATCCGTCTGCTTGGTCACGGATTGGGGCACATAACCCAACCTTCTCATGGATCGGGGTACCCGATCCCTTGCTCTGTCATGGATCGGGGTACACCTTCCACGGTTAGGGGACCCGATCCATCTACTTCATGGCCAAAGACCCGATCCACCTACTTCACGGTTAGGGGGACCCGATCCATTCTGCTTCAAGGCTAAGGACCCCGATCCAACTCCATCACGATCAGGGGACCCGATCTGTCTGCTTGGTCACGGATCGGGGCACATAACCCAACCTTCTCATGGATCGGGGTACCCGATCCCTTGCTTTGTCATGGATCGGGGTACACCTTTCACGGTTAGGGGACTCGATCTATCTACTTCATGGCCAAAGACCCGATCCACCTACTTCACGGTTAGGGGGACCCGATCCATTCTGCTTCAAGGCTAAGGACCCGATCCACCTTCACGGTTAGGGGCTCAACTGCTAGTGCTTTTTCATACTTAGCCATTTTTTCAATCGTTGATTCTCAAGAGGTGGAATCTGACCCCAACAGTTAGCCCCCCAGCTTGGCAGTATCAGTAATGTTAGTGCCGAGCTGTAAGTGGTTGAGTGAGATCAACGATTCTCGTGGTCGTCTCGAACTGTCCTTTTTGATGACGATCCCGAACCATGATCCATGGATAACCCCGAATCATTTCTTCGTAGCATTGCTAATTCAGTTCGGGTATGACTTCCTACGCAAACTCAGTTCGGGGTTCCGTTTCCTTGATACCTTTATCGGGGAGTGCAAGCATTTTTGCTGGTTCCCGAGGCGAATGACGTCACCATTTGCCTATATAATTCGTGATACCTCTCATTTGTTCTCCACTTCATTTCTCCGAAAATTTCTTCAAAGCAGGTAACCTCTCTCTTCTTTCTCTCTCTAGGTTTTTTGCTTAAGTTATTTTTTATCGAACTCCGTTGTTCTTCTTGCACCGCCGATCCGCTTGAATTTCCCGATCCATCTCCAACCAGCTCCGTCGCCATCTTCAAGTTCTCCGGCAGTTTACTTTGAAGATCTAGATCGACTTGCTATTCTTAAAGGATCTTCGACCTGTTCTTCATCTTTTAAAGGTTTTGATCCATTTTGATGAGTGGCTGAGAACCCCGATCCGTTTTGTTAATTTTAGAAACTAGAGATTCTCGCGAGTTGTTTAAGGATCCCGATCTGTTGATATCATCCAAAGACCCCGATCCGTCTTTGATTTCAACGAAATGTCTCAGTCACCTGTTTCTGCGTCTCCCGATCCATATACCCGCCTGTTTGGCATTTCGGGACAGTCTTCGCTTCCTGAACCATCCTCCTCTCCTGACCCGTTTATCGCCCTGAGCTGTAGTCGGGATGATTCGTCTGGCGCCCATGTCTCCGAAAACCTAGATGATCCAAGCGGTTCGGGAGTTGGACCTTTTCTACTTGGCAGAAAAATGGTGCTCTCTGAATCCTCGGGAGTAGGCAGTAATTCTGGGAGTCCTCTGAGATTTGAAGTGCCCCAACTTCACGACTCCCCTTTTGACGAGCCGGCAAACCCCTTTGTTGATGTAGTTGATCCCGATCTGCCAAAAGTTGAACCAGAAGACTGGTTTTTTGATCCAGCCGTGGCCAGACAGGAGTTGAAACGTTTGATGGGTCTCAACCGTCAAACTCCAAGGAAGAGGAAAACAAGGAAACGACCCGATCCACCTGGTTCAACCCTTTCATCCTTGGATTCGTTATCTGCCCTTAGGCATAGGTTTTGCATTTCTGAGGAAGTCAAGCTTGTTCTTCCTTCGCCCTCAGACCGAGCCAGCAATCCTCTCCCTAACCACTTTACTCTCTACGAAAGCTTCTTCTACCGCTGCCTGTTATGGTTCCCGATCCCTGAAGTTATTCTGCAGTTCCTTTGGAAGTACAACTTGGCTATTTCTCAAGTCAATGTTCGGGGAATCAGGCATATGATTGGTATTCTGATCAAGAGTTATGAGTGCGACGTAGAAGTTGGCGTTGAGCACCTGACACACTTGCTGGAGTTTAGGCGTCGTAATAAGAGAAAACTGAAGTACTATGTGTCGGGCAAAGCTAGGAGAAATATTATAAGAGGCTTCCCGTCGAAAGACGATAATTGGGAAGACTACTTCTTTTTCGTCCCTATTTCTGAAGCGTCGGTGGGTCAGAGGTGCCTTCAGTTTGTCAAGTCTGGCTGGGGAGAAATTGGTAGCCGATCCGTTGATCGAGTTGGGCCACGGCTCGGGTTTCCATTATTTAGCAATTTTCCTTTTTTCTTTTGGTTTTTCTGACCTTGCATAAATTTTACTGTTTTGCAGTTCGTCATCTTCGTCTTTCATTGCCTCCCGATCTGTCTGAGGTTCATGAAGCACTTTCAGCTCGCAAGTGTAATTGGTCTAGGGATTTCAATCTTCTCCGAGTTGAGAGAGCATGAGCCCTTTCGGAAGGACAATCAGTCGAGCAATCGTCCCCCTCTCACTCTTCAAGAGATACTATGGGAAGACCTACTTTCAGAGACCGAGCTGCCGCGAAAGCCAAGGCAGAGGCAGAAGCCAGGGAGAGAGCGAAACAAGCCCAGGCGTTGAACCAATCTCGTCCCCCGAACCACCAATCTATCCCCGCCACTGTCTCCGAACCGAAAGTCGCTGATAATCACCCCGAACTGACTCCTTCATTGACTTCTGGAGGAGTCGTTGTAGGGCTTCGCCCAGCCGATTCTCAACTACTGCCGCACATGGATAAGGGAAAAGGGAAGGCAAAGGAAAAGAAAAACACAAGCAAAAAACGCAAGTCAGTAGATGACAAGGGAGATGCCCCAAAGCGACTGCGACGTATTGAATCATCGAAAGCTATTCTCGAAGCAATCCCTCTTCCTGCCGCTCCAATAAATGCTGAAGGGGCATACAGTGATGCCTCAGCATCCGCGGCCATCTTCTCAAAAATCACCTGTCCCGGTGATCGTCTTGTTAATTGCTTCGGCCTGACCATTTCCTTGTGGATATCTTGGAGTAGACTTGCTGAGTCTAATTTTCCATTTGTCGCAGAAACCTTCGAAATGATTTGAGATAAACTGCGAGCCGTTATCTGTTACGATTTCGTAAGGTACTCCATGTCGGCATATGATATTTTTCCAGACAAAGGCCTCCACTTGCGCATCTTTAATGTTAGCATAAGAGTCGGCTTCGACCCATTTTGAGAAATAGTCTATCAAAACCAGAAGAAAACGTTTCTGTTTTGATGGATGCAGTGGCCCGACGATGTCCATAGACCATCGCATGAATGGATACGGCGACGAGATTGATGAAAGTACTTCTGTTGGTTGGTGAATCATTAGCGCATGGCGTTGGCATTTTTTGCATTTGGCTGAAAATGCCTTGCAATCTTCGATCATTGTTGGCCAATAGTAGCCGTGACGTTTGACTTTTATGGCTAGTGCTCTCCCTCCAGAGTGATTTCCACATGAACCGTTGTGAATTTCCTCCATAATCTTCCTGGCGTCCTTTCCTTCCACGCAGTTTAGCAATGATCCTGAGAATCTCCACTTGAAGATATTTCCATCGAGTAACACGTAGCGTGCTGCCTGGGCTCGAAGCTTGCGAGCTGCCCATTTTTCGGTTGGTAGGATGCCGTCGTATATGTATCCTCTGATTGCGCCGAGCCATTCCTTATCGCAGCCATATTCTGCGTCGTTGTTGACCTTGTTTGCTCCCTCGTTGGGTTCGATGACGGGATCGTCGCTGCTTTCCACGTTTGGTGACTCTTCAAGATTATCTTCTTCCATTGGGGAGATATCTGGCTCTGCGGGTGACTGGTTGGCCAATTCTTCCTGCATTTTGTCTACCACTTCTTGCCTGGTCGTGATATCTGTTGCTTGTCTGGCCGCTTGTAAACGAGTTATGGCATTTACTGAATCGCTAAAACTAATGCTTGGGTGCTGGATGAATTCCACCGGGATTACTCTCTTTAGATCCGGATCGGAAGTTGATGCAAGGGCTGCAAGTGCGTCGGCTGGGGTGTTTTGCCCTCGCGGAATGCGTGTTAGGGTGAATTGTTTTAACTGTGAAGCCAATTCTTTGACGACCTTCAAGTAAGCTTCCATTCGATCATCCTTTGCTGCGTATTCACCGCTGAACTAATTTGCGACTAGTTGGGAATCGCAAAATGCATGGAGTTGCTCGATCTTTAGGCCGTTAGCAAGTTTCATCCCGGCAATCAAGGCTTCGTACTCTGCTTCGTTGTTGGATGCATGAAAGCCAAGGCGGAAAGACTGTTCCAGGAGTTCACCAGTTAGAGAGGTTAGCCGTATCCCGACTCCCGAACCGTTCTTGGAGGATGAGCCATCAACGTGGAGTTTCCAGAGCTGGCCTTGAACTTCATCGTCAATGCCTTCTTCGGGAAGTTCGATAAGGAAATCGGCCAGAACTTGTGATTTTGCGCATGTGCGTCCGCGATACTCGATGTCGTATTCGCTCAATTCTATGGTCCAGTTTGCTAGCCTTCCTGATTGACTTGGGCTGTGTAGAACAGACCTTATTGGGAAGGTGCTCAAGACGACGATCGAGTGAGATTGGAAGTATGGCCGTAGTTTTCTTGCCGACATAACTATGGACAGCGCCAGTTTCTCCATTTGCGAGTACCTTGTCTCGGCGTCTGTAAGGGTTTTACTTACGTAAAATATCGGCTTTTGTTCTCCGCGCTCATCTCGAATTAGCACGCCGCTTACTGCTGGGGTGGAAACTGCGGTATACAGAAAAAGCGGCTCTCCCGCTTCTGGTTTTGTGAGAACTGGAGGAGTAGCCAGATAGATCTTTAGTTGTTGAAAAGCTTCCTCGCATTTTGCCGTCCACTCGAACTTCTTGTTCCCTCGCAAAGTATCATAGAAAGGTAGGCATTTGTCCGTGGATCGCGAGATAAATCGGTTAAGTGCTGCTACCCTCCCGGTAAGTCGTTGCACTTCCCTTTTTGTTTTTGGTGAAGTCATGTTGATGAGTGCGTCGATTTGCTTAGGATTGGCCTCGATGCCGCGGTGAGTCACCAGGTAACCAAGGAATTCCCCAGAGGTGACTGCGAATCTGCACTTGGTTGGGTTTAACTTCATGTTGTGAAAGTTTAGCTGCGAGAAGCATTCCTTGAGATGAGTGACGTGATCTTCTTCTTTTAGTGATTTCACCAGCATGTCGTCTATGTAAACCTCCATTGTCTTTCCGAGTTGATCAGCGAACATCTTGTTCACCAGCCGCTGGTACGTTGCTCCGGCGTTTTTCAAGCCGAATGGCATCACCTTGTAGCAGTAAATCCCACGGTCCATTATAAAAGCGGTCTTCTCGCGATCATCGGGGTTCATCGAGATCTGGTTGTAACCTGAGAAGGCATCCATAAAAGATAGGAGTGCGTTCCCTGCCGTTGCTTCGACTAAGCGATCGATATGTGGAAGGGGGAAGCTGTCTTTTGGACAGGCTTTGTTCAGATCGGTGAAATCCACGCACACACGCCATTTGCCGTTCTTCTTCTTGACCACCACTGGGTTAGCTAGCCAGTCCGGGTACTTCACCTCAGTTATCGATCCGACGCGCAGTAGTCTCTCCACCTCGTCGTTGACCGCTTTAGCTCTGTCTGGCCCAAGTTTTCTTCTTTTCTGCTTTACTGGTTTGAAAGTTGGGTCCACGTTCAGTTCGTGGCTTGTTATGCGGATATCGATGCCAGGCATATCTTCTGCTTTCCATGCGAAGGTGTTGATATTTTCCTTCAAGAATGCCACGAGTTGTTCTTTGATCTTTCTACCTAACATTGCTCCCATTTCTACACATCGCTCCGGATGTCTGTCGTCGATGCAGACTGATATGACGGGGTCGCAAGTTGGTTTAGACACTTCTTTTTCGCGATCCACCGCGATCTGTAACTGCTATAATAGTTTCGAAAGTTCTTTCACCGGTTCTCTGTCGGTCTTTATCTTCTTGCATTTTAAACTTGTCGCCGGACCAGTCACCGGGTTTCTGAGCTTGTGAGCGGCGAGAAAGCAGACACGAGACTCTTTTTGATTTCCTCGAATTGTTTTCACGCCGTTTGGTGTAGGGAACTTGAGACAGAGATGGTAGGTTGAAACGGCTGCGCGCATCAAATTTAACCAGGGGGTCTAAACGATGACATTGTAGATGGCCGGGTGGTCAGCTACGGAGAATTCAACGATCTTTGTCACCTCGCCAGCTTGGACAGGCAGTTTGATTGTCCCGGTAGTCATGGTGGTTTCCCCAGAGAATCTTGTTAAGGGTTTGGAAGTAGATATCACTTCGGACAGGTCCACATTCCTTCTTCTGAGAGTTTCGAGGAAGATTACGTCCACGGTGCTCCCAGTGTCTACCAATACGCGTGCTACGTCGCAGTCATTGATGATCAACTTGATCACGAGAGGGTCATCATGAGGTCTGTCGATTCCAATAGTTTCTCTTTCCTCGAATGATATCACGTCGTTTGGAAACTTAGATGGTTTAGACCAGTTGATGCTGACGTCTGCCCTTCGCTGGAACGCTTTAATTAACGAGACGGTATCTGAGCAATAGTGGGATCCTCCCATTATCATGCTAATCCTTCTTCTACTTGATCCAGAAGGTGGTGCTTCGTCATCCCTTCTATCGCGCTTGGTGTGACCTTCTTTTGTCGGGCCAGGTTTGTACGTGTTTACGTCCATCTCAAAATCTTTGAGGCTGACGTTTCCTCCAAGCTCGCCGGCTGCTAATTTTTTAGCAAGCTTCAAGCCTAGAATTCGGCAGTTCGCGGTAGAATGTCCGTAGATGTGGTGGTGTTCGCAGTAGGCCGTCTCGTCATAGGAACTGTCGCTTTTGGTCCATGTGCTCCATGAGCTTCTTCCACGGTCTCGGCCTCTTCCTCGACCGAATCCAGGAACGTCAATTTGATAGTTATGAGCTCCTCGAAAACCTCCCTCGTGCTGGATAAAGCCGGAGCCTTGGTTGTTCTTCCTAGCGTTGGAAGGGGCTGAAACTTGGGGAAAATGGTTCGTTTTCTTGGCCTTCCCGTACTTCTCGGTTAGGATTTTCATCTCTTCTTCTTTGGTGATGAAGTCTGCGGCTCGATGCATAGCGTCCTGTATCGTCGTGGGGGTGTTCAGCGTGATTTCTTTGCGAAAATCGGAGTTGAACCATAGTGCTCGTTTTAGGGCCAACAAGGCTGCTTTATCGCTCAGGCCTTCCACTTTGGACATGATGGCCATGAATCTTGCGATGAAGCCAGGGTCCACAGGTCGGCGTCGGATGTTCCAGGATCCATGAATATGGAGTAGTGCTTTAAGAATGCCGCGGATAGTTGGTTATAGCTGTCGATGGAGTTCCGCTCGAGCCTGGAAAACCACTGCAGCGCTGGGCCTTTGAGATGCTCCACGAAGAGAAGGCACTGTCCGGCGTCTCTTTCGTGTTCTTTGAAGTTAGAGCGTCCCATGGCGATAGCGAAGGCCGTCAAATGCTCCTTCGGATCGGTCTTTCCTTCATAGATCGGGACTTTCATCTTTCCAGGGTCTGGAATTCTCGTGCTAGTTATCCGTGCTGTGAACGGGGTGTTCTGTGCTTCCTCCAGTACACGATCTATCTCTGGCACCTTGCTAGTTGCTTTGTGCATCATGGATCGGACAGCTTTTATGTCGGCAGCTGCTCGATCCATATCTGCTCGCATCATAGCCATCTCTTCTTTCTGGGCTCTGACTCCTGCTCGGCGCTCTTCGTTCATCCGTGCTTGCTCAGCCCAGAGTATGTTCTCCTCTTCCTCGGTCAGCTCTTGCTCTCCTTCGGGGATGGCCTCACGTCTCTCAGTTCGGGTTCGACCAGGTGCTAGGTGTTCGGGATTGTCATGGCTCTCCATGTTTTGCTCCATTCGGTTCTCCTCCTCTAGATTGATGATTGGTGCAGGGTCCTCTTCGATTGGCATGTCGTCTGCCCCGTGGACTCCCGAGGCTAGGTTTGCTAAGCTTTGGTGTAGTAGTGGCAGTCTTCCTCGGGTCCCTGGTGGGTTGAGCGGAGTTGTGAAGTCCAGGGCCGTTGGGTTGAGGCGCCTCCCGACTCGTCTTGCTGGATCCAGACCTGATCCCATGCCTCGGGTTCGACTCGCCGTTGTCAGGGCCGTCAGCTCGCCCGTCATTGTGCTGTTGAGTTTGTCTTGCTCCTCCGCCTTCTTGAGCAGCATTTCCAGCATGATCTTCATCTCTGTGAGTGTTGCTGAAGTCTCCCCGGCGTCCTTAGGCTGGTTCGTCTCATCCTCCACGCCGGTGTTCCTGATGCTATCATCTCCGTCGTTGGCCATTGTCTTTGGATCGGCTTGGTGGTGGTTCTCTTGAGTAAGAAAATTTCTAACCCCCTCCTTCTAGCGCCAAATTGTGGGAGTATAAATCCACACCAATCGAATTTGTCGAGTCTTTTAGAGAGATCCGAAACTTCTGAGTAAAAACCACCAAAAACACGAGCAGAGATCCAAAGATGGAATTTTTTATTAAGCTGTTTAGAAAGCTTTTTCGTATAAGAGAAAAAGTACAGAGTTCTGCTAGGTCAATTGCGGATCTCCTCCTCTTAGGGTTTACATGAGTATATATATCGGGGTATACGACCCAACTTGCCTTGTCGCAGTTCGGGGTTTGGAACCAAACTTCCCTTCACGGATCGGGGTACACCTTTTCACGGTTAGGGGAGCCCGATCCACCCACTTGGTCACGGATCAGGGCACACGATCCAACCTTCTCACGGATCGGGGTACACCTTCCATGGTTAGGGGATCCGATCCACCTGTTTTATGGCTAGGGAGACCCGATCCACCTACTTCACGATCAGGAGACCCGATCCATCTGCTTGGTCACGGATCGGGGGACATAACCCAACCTTCTCATGGATCGGGGTACCCGATCCCTTGCTTTGTCACGGATTGGGGTACACCTTTCACGGTTAGGGGATCCGTTCCATCTGCTTCATGGCCAAGGATCCCGATCCAACTCCATCACGATCAGGGGACCCGATCCGTCTGCTTGGTCACAGATCGGGGCACATAACCCAACCTTCTCATGGATCGGGGTACCCGATCCCTTCCTCTGTCATGGATCGGGGTACACCTTTCACGGTTATGGGACCCGATCCATCTACTTCATGGCCAAAGACCCGATCCACCTACTTCACGGTTAGGGGGACCCGATCCATTCTGCTTCAAGGCTAAGGACCCCGATCCAACTCCATCACGATCAGGGGACCCGATCTGCCTGCTTGGTCACGGATCGGGGCACATAACCCAACCTTCTCATGGATCGGGGTACCCGATCCCTTGCTTTGTCATGGATCGGGGTACACCTTTCACGGTTAGGGGACCCGATCTATCTACTTCATGGCCAAAGACCCGATCCACCTACTTCACGGTTAGGGGGACCCGATCCATTCTGCTTCAAGGCTAAGGACCCGATCCACCTTCACGGTTAGGGGCTCAACTGCTAGTGCTTTTTCATACTTAGCCATTTTTTCAATCGTTGATTCTCAAGAGGTGGAATCTGACCCCAACAAAACTCGATCGGCAGTTTCAATCAGCTGTCATCGGCATTCCTCAAACATTACGCTATATTCATGCAGCGCCGAACATCAGATACAGATCTATGGACCATGGGACAAGGACAAAACGAGACTCTACGAATGTTTATCGAACGATTCAAGCCGGTACTATCGAAAGTAGAAGGGATAAGTGACGAAGCCGCGCTGCAAGCATTGAAGAAAGCCCTTTGGTTCGACTCAGGGAAGAAACCGAAGAAAAGTTTCCCGGAACCATTGCTCGGCCATTCACCGTCCCGCCAATGGCGTGGAAATGATGAGAGGTAAACCCAAAACCATCCGTCGACCAACTCACCGTCCGGTGAGTGGCGTGAGACACTCTCCCCTCTCTTTTGGCTTCAACGGGTTTTAAACAAGTAACGGTAACCGTTTTTAGCACCTTGTTTTCGATTTTAACTAAAAGAAAAACGTTTTTGTGTTATAAAAGGACAAAAAGAACTCTATTTCTCATTTGCAACTCACTTATAATTATTAAAGAGAGAGAAAAGAGAGAAAACAAGAGCTTCTAGGTGTTCTTGAGTTTTGAGAGATTTCAAAACCCATTTTTGATTTTCTTCATAAACATTTAATTTTCCCTTGAAATTTTCATTCTCTAACTTCTATATCACTAAAAACACACTCATGCTTCTCGATCTACAAGGATGGTCATCTAAGTGCTTATTTTTTATGGTTTTGTGCAACATGAATTAGTAGATGAACTTGAAATGTTACTTTTTCATCCTTAGATTGGAGTGTTAGTTAGGATTTGAGAACTTGAAGAAGAACGTGAATAGTAGATTTTTCAAGAATTGAATTTGATGTTTGAATTGTTGAAAAAATATAGAATTAATTGTTAAATGTGGAATAATGCTAAAGTTTGAACTTGTTATACTAGTATTATTAATTTAAATCTTATGAACTAATTTATTTAAAATTCCATGGTTAATTTATTTTTAATTGGTTTCTTGATATTTAATTAAATATGTTTGAGAAGGTGAAATAAAATTAATTCAAATGCTTAAATGATTTTAATGGAGTTGTGTGCATATATGTGACATGCTTAATCAAAACTTTTTGATTTAATTTATATTTGATATAGAGGGTTTTAAGCTAATAAAATTTTGTCATGGAAATTTGAATTTAATTCTAAAGACCTCTCTAATATGTTATTTCTCATGGTATTTGTCTTACAAAAATTCTTGAACATAATCACTTATTTAAACACAAGGTGAATTTTGTAGGCACAACTATGAGTAGTTCGACAGGAGCTAGTGGTTGCTATAACATATGCACTAGATATGAAGAGGACTCCGCATCGGAACAAGCCACGACCAAATGGTTCCAAGAGTGGATCCAAGAGACATGGGATAACTGTTGCGTCTTATACAATGTGGAGATCGTTCCAACAAGGTTTGCATGTCAAGCGACAATGGGTGAGTTGGGCATAGGGACAGCGTGGAGGAGCTAATCGAAAACATGAAATTAGGTGGACAAATATATGCTCAATCCACCATTGACTTTATTGCTTCGGTGAAATATATTACTTAAGGAGGGTCCGGTGTTTTTCATTTTAATGTTGGGCGAGGAAAGTACATCATCACACTAGCGGACTTTTGTGACGTGTATGGCTTTTCGGATATGGGGCACCAAGATACACCATCTTTCCACCACGCGAATGACGTTTGGAAGAACATTGCCACCAAAGAACCATACAAAATCACCTCGGTCTATGCAAAAAAATTATGGAGCCCAACGGTCCGCTACACGCTCAATCTCTTGGCCAACACCATGTTCGCACGGGAAAACCCCAAGATTGTCACTCCTTTGGAGCTCATGCTCCTTCACGAATGGATTAAGTGACATATGTTGGATCAAAGAGGAAAGAACATTTTGAGGGTCTTTGCGATACCGCCTTCCCCACCTCCATATTCATCAACGAGTTGGTAAACATTCGTCATGACTTGCGAACGAATGAGCGACAAAAGATTTTCATGGGAGGAATGCTCACTCCATTGTTTGATGATGGAGTATGAACCGGTTCCGGGAAGAATCTTCATGGACCAAGAGTATCTAACATGTACTAGGATGCTCGTTGGTTCATGTGAATGTCCCACCTCATTCATATATCGGTTCAAAAACAAGAATCGGACCCCGAACAAATTGTTTCCTCCCAGTGATTCCTTACACGAGAGCGGCTTCCTATGACGGAATCTCATTCCGCATTCCGAGGGCCTTGCGATTTGACCTACCTCCTTCTCATGACTACTAGTCCAAGGTACTTTCCAAAACCATTGTAAATACCATTAGTTTTTATTTTCATTCTTTTTCCTTACTTCCAATTTATTTTCACACCAAGACGGTGTGAATTAAAGTTTGGGGGGGAGAATTTGTGTTATATTAACTATACTGTTGGGGTCAAAACCCACACAGCTGCGATCAATGGAAAAATGGCTAAGTGTGGAAATACGAAGAATCGGACAAGGCTGGAATTGCGCCTAAGTCGTTTCTATACGAGTCCGCTTGAGCACGAGATAGGCCATTCCGACCAAGCCTTGTCTTCACTTCGGCAAAGCCTTGTCTCCACTTAGGCAAGCTTTGGCTCACATAGGCAAAGCTTTGCTCCACTTCGGTAAACACTGGAGACTTCGGCAAGCATGGAGACAGAGGCAAACACATAGACTTCGGCAAACACGGAGACTTTGGCAAAAACGGAGACTTAGGCAAACACAGAGACTTCAGCAAGCTTGGAGACTTAGTCAAACACGGAGACTTCGGCAAGCACGGAGACTTCGGCAAGCTTGGAGACTTCGGCAAACACGGAGACTTCGGCAAGCTTGGAGACTTCGGCAAGCTTGGAGACTTCGGCAAACACGGAGACTTCGGAAAACACAGAGACTTAGGCAAACACGGAGACTTCGGCAAGCTTGGAGACTTAGGCAAACACGGAGACTTTGGCAAGCTTGGAGACTTCGGCAAACACAGGACTTCGGCAAGCTTGGAGACTTCGGCATGCTTGGAGACTTCGGCAAACACGGAGACTTCGGCAAACACGGAGACTTAGGCACACACGGAGACTTCGGCAAGCTTAGAGACTTAGGCAAACACGGAGACTTCAGCAAGCTTCGAGACTTAGGCAAACACGGAGACTTCAGCAAGCTGGGAGACTTAGGCAAACACGGAGACTTTGGCAAGCTTGGAGACTTCGGCAAGCACTGGAGAATTCGGCAAACACGGAGACTTCGGAAAGCTTGGAGACTTCGGCAAGCTTGGAGACTTCGGCAAGAGACTTCGGCAAGCGTTGAGACTTCGGCAAGCACAGAGATTTCGGCAAGCATGACCACATTGGCAATGACCCACTTCGGCCAAGCCAGCCACATCGGCAAGCCCTCACTTCGACCGTGATACGAAACTGTCTAGCCGAAGTCAAATCCATACAGAGCTGTCTGGCTGAAGTCAAAACCATATGGAACTATCTAGCCGAAGTCAATTCCATACGAAACTGTCTGGCCGAAGTCAAAGCTGCCGAAGACAATCCTGGCCAAAGTCAAGTCTATACGGAGCTGCCTGGCAGAAGTCATTTCTATACGAAGTTGGAAGACGATGCGGTCGAAGTCATTTCTATACTAAGACAACAAGCCCATCTTCGGCCTACAACGATGCAAAGGCCCACGAAGTCAAGCCGACTTGCTGAAACGGAAATCCCGAAGGATTGGAAAGTTTTCCTAATCTCTTTAGGATTAACCCAGCCGACTCAAACTAGTATATATATCCATGCACATCTCTTGAAAAGGGGATCGATGGATCTGGAGCAACAGATACACCAACGCCTGCAGTCGTGGACATGAGCCCAGAAGCCCTGACACAGATCAAGATGATGCTAGAGACGCTGCTCAAGAAGGCGGAGGAGCAGGACAAGCTAAACACAACGGTGACCGATAAGCTCGAAATCCTTGCGACGGCGAGCCAAGCCCGTGGTAGAGGCTCAGGAGTTGACCTAATGAGGCGCCCTCTTCGACGTCTCAATCCAACGTCCCTCGATTTCTCAACACCTCACCATGCCCCGAGAACCCAAGGCGGATTACTCCCTACAAACCAACCAACCACAACCGCCGAACTGAACGCGACACCGCAGGAGGCAAACACGCAGACTATGGATGGAACGAATCCGGTGATCGACCTGGAGGACAACCCAGAAGGGGAACACGACTCGGAACACCACCGCAGAGCCAAACTCGCAGGGGCGACCCAAACTCGAGTAGAACGAAGCAGTGCCAACCTCTACCATGATCAAGACCTAACGGAGGAAGAAGAAAACATCCTCAGGGCCCAACGAGCCGAGATCGGAGAAGAACGAAAAACGATAATCCGAGCCTAGAAGGAGGAGATGGCCGAAATTCGGGCAGGCATGGAGCAAGTTGCCGCTGAGATGAAATTTATTCGATCTCAGATGCATAAGGCTACTAGCAAGGCCCCCGAACTCGACCGAGTGCTCAAGAAAGCACAGAACACCCCGTTCACGACCCGAATCACTAAGTCAAGAGTTTCTGATCCGGGGAAGATGAAGATACCAGTTTACAAAGGCAAAACTGATCCAAAGGAGCACTTGACCGACTTCACAATGGCAATGGGACGTGCAAACTTCAGAGAAGGAGAAGAAGACGCTGGTCAATGTCTCTTGTTCGTCGAGCATTTTAAAGGCCCAGCTCTCCAATGGTTCTCCAGGCTGGGAAGAAACTCGATCGACAATTTCAATCAGCTGTCATCGGCATTCCTCAAACTTTACGCTATATTCATGGAACGTCGAACATCTGATGCGGATCTATGGACCATGGGGCAAGGACAAAACGAGATGTTACAAACTTTCATCGAACGATTCAAGTCGGTACTATCGAAGGTAGAAGGGATAAGTGACGAAGCCGCATTGCAAGCATTAAAGAAAGCCATGTGGTTCGACTCAGATTTTCGGAAGGAGATTGCGCTAAACGCTCCAACCACGATCCAGGATGAATTGCATCGAGCAACGGACTTCGCCTCCAACAAAGAAGAAGTGAGGATCCTCGCCCAGAAGCATGGAAAGGCGAAGTCTACGAACTATCCTCCCTTTCCTCTGAACCCACCAAACAACAAAAAGGGCAACCAAGATTCTGAATATGTCCAGCACGAAGGAGGTTTCAAAGGAGCTCATAATTACCAAGTTGACTCGTCAGGATATGGTCAAGGACGAGGCCAAGGCCGAGGAAGAGGTACATGGAGTAGCACGTGGACGAGGGGCCAAGGAACTTACGACGAAACGGCTTATTGCGAACATCACCATATCTTCGGACATTCGACTGCAAATTGTCGTATTCTAGGCTTAAAACTCGCTGCAAAGTTGGCAGCTGGCAAACTCAAAGGTGATATTAGCCTCAAGGATTTTGACATGGATACCAATGCGAACCTCTTCGAGTAGGTGAATGAATACCTTCCTAAGCGAGGGAGGCAAGATGACGACGCCCCGCAAACTGGGACAAGAAGAAGAATAAATATGATAATGGGCGGATCTCACTATTGCTCAGACACCGGCTCGTCGATTAAAGCTTTTCAACGACGAGCCGACGTCAGCGTCAATTGGTCCGAGCCTTCAAAGTTTCCAAATGACGTAATCACATTTGAAGAAAGGGAGACTACCGGAATCGACAAACCTCACGATGACCCTCTCGTAATCGAACTAACAATCAACGATTGCGATGTGGTCAGAGTGTTGGTAGACACGGGAAGCACGGTGGACATAATCTTCAAAGAGACTCTCAGAAGAATGAACGTCGACCTATCCGAAGTAACAACAACTCCAAAATGACTGACTGGATTCTCCGGAAAAACGACAATGACAATCGGAATGATCAAGCTACCTGTTCGGGCTGGAGAGATAACCAAAATCGTTGAGTTTTCGGTGGCCGAACACCCAGCAATCTACAACGTTATTATGGGAACCCCTTGGTTAAATACGATGCGCGCCGTGGCCTCAACGTACCATATGTGCATAAAGTTCTCAACGCCTAATAGAATCCAAACCATTCGTGTAAATCAGAAGGAGTCCCGAATTTGTGTTATGGCCGAGCATAAGCTCAGGAATCCCGTAGCAGAGCATAACACGAAGACGAAGGAAAAGAGAGCCAAGCTGGATCAGCAACCTAAGAACGAGCTATCAAAGCAAAGTTTTACGGATCACTGAGTCACTTCACACGTACTACGGGGCGGCTTGATCCCTGCAAAGGGTACGTAGGCAGCTCGTCTTCGGATGGGTTCAGCTGCCCCCCCCCCCCCACTACAAGAAACAGCAGCTATAACGTCGGATTTTAACGTCGGATTTGATCCGTCGTTAAGTAGCGACGACTTTACGACGATGTAACGTCGTACTGATGATTCATCGTAATTTCGTCGTTAACTAACAATGAAAAAATTCGTCGTTAATTCGTTGTAAAATAGCGTCGAGTTTACGATGAATGACCGACGACCATTCGATTCGTCGTTATTTCGTTGTTAATTAACATCGACATAGCAACGAAATATTTCGTTGTTAAATTGTGACAAATGTTACGACGAAAATTTGGTTGGTGAACACGTTTTCTTCATTCATCTATCTGTTTTTTTACGACGGACTGTATCGACGTAAAATAGACGTAAAATCATTGTGAAAGCGTCGCAAAACTGGGCGTCCCAAATTCGTTGGTAAATCGTTGGTCATTTTTTGCCTATATATACCGAGTTCAATGAGGGTTGGAAGTAAAAAAAAAACATTCTTAAAAAAAAAACACTTCTTCAAAGCAAAATATGTCTGGGGCGGATATATACGAACTGCGAAAGTGGATGTACATGCACAAAGATTCTGATGGAATGGTAACGAAAGAGTTCAGCGACGGGGTGGAAATATTCATGTACCAGGCGAGTCAAACACCCCTAACTTTGGAAAGCGGTAAGATGTTCTGTCCTTGCCGGAAGTGCATGAATAGGAAATGTATTCATACTGATATTATATGGAAACATTTACTGAATAGAGGGTTTAGGCCTGGATATTATGTTTGGTTTCAACATGGCGAGGGTAATAGTACTTGGAATGATGATGCAAGTAGTAGCAATCGTAATTATCAAGCTGTAGATCATGTTGAACTTGATCATATGCATGAGCATCCGCATCAATTTGGCTATCATGATAATCAGGATGATCAAGATCATGATAGGGTTCATGACATGGTTACAGATGCATTTCAATATGGAACAACAGCTGCATATTCTGATAATACTGTTGAAGAACCCAACTTAGACGCTAAGCGATTTTATGATATGTTAGACGCTGCAAACCAGCCAATCTACGATGGATGTAGAGAAGGTCTTTCAAAATTGTCACTTGCAGCTAGGATGATGAACATTAAAACCGATCATAATTTACATGAGAATTGTATGGATGCATGGGCATAATTATTTAAAGAGTATTTTCCAGAGGATAATTTGTCTGCTGAATCATACTACGAAATACAAAAGTTGGTGTTTAGTCTGGGGTTACCTTCTGAGATAATAGATGTATGCATTGACAATTGTATGATATTTTGGAAAGATGATGATCAGCTGCAGGAATGTCGATTTTGCCAAAAGCCGAGATATAAGCCGGAAGGTAGGAGTAAGGTACCGTATAAACGGATGTGGTACCTCCCTATAACTGATAGGTTAAAGCGAATGTATCAGTCGGAAAGGACAGCTTCATCGATGAGATGGCATGCTGAACATTCACAGTCAGATGGCGAGGTTAGTCATCCATCAGATGCGAAGGCGTGGAAACACTTTCAAACTGTACACGGAGAATTTTCAAAAGAGAGGCGCAACGTATATCTTGGTCTTTGCACATATGGGTTTAGTCCATTTGGTATGTCAGGTAGACAATATTCTTTGTGGCCAGTTATAGTTACGCCTTATAACCTTCCCCCAGATATGTGCATGCAACGAGAATTTATTTTCTTGAGTATTCTAGTCCCTGGGCCTAACCATCCAAAGCGGTCCCTGGATGTGTTCCTACAGCCTCATATTCATGAGCTAAAGCAGTTGTGGTATACAGGTGTGCGAACGTATGATTGCTCGAAGAAGAAAAATTTCAACATGCGTGCAGTGCTTATGTGGACGATAAGTGACTTCCCTGCATATGGAATGCTTTCGGGATGGACTACGCATGGTAGGTTATCGTGTCCGTATTGCTTTAATCGGACAGATGCGTTTCAATTGAAACATGGAAGGAAAACTAGCTGGTTTGATTGTCATCGCCGATTTCTCCCAATTAACCATCCTTATCGGCGTAACAAGAGGTTGTTTAGGAAGAACAAAGTTGTCCGTGTCCCCCCACCTGTGTATCAATCTGGGGAAGAGATTGAAGGAAAAACTGATCATTATGGAGCATAAGAAACAATTGTGCGTGGGGGTAATTGACACACTCCATCCAATATGCCGGATGGTTATGGTGAGCATCACAATTGGCATAAGAGAAGCATTTTTTGGGAGCTTCCGTATTGGAAGGAGCATCTACTGCGCCACAATCTCGACGTTATGCACATCGAAAAAAACTTCTTCGATAACATCATGCATACAATTCTGAATGTGCAGGGGAGGACTAAAGACAACGTGAAGTCAAGATTAGATTTACCTGATATATGTGCGAGGAGTGAGTTACATCTTACGCACAATGGGAAAGCACCGATTCCTATTTTCAGGTTGCAGGGGGATGCGAAGGCGACATTGTTTAAGTGGATGGCATCAGAAGTAAAATTTCCTGATGGATATGTTTCGAACCTTTCTAAATGTGTTGATCAGGGGCAAAAGTTTGCAGGGATGAAAAGCCATGATTGTCATGTGTTTATGGAACGTTTACTTCCTTTTGCATTTGCGGAGCTTCTACCACAAAATGTCCATGAAGCAATTGCAGGTTCGCCACTTTTTTAATTCATATAACTTACTATATGTTATATATGTCCATTGGATAAATTACAATTTGCTCTCAGGCATTGGATCATTCTTTTGAGATTTGTGCACGCGAACTTTGACAGAAGATGGAATCGAGCAATTAGATGCCAACATTGCGATATTGCTTTGCAATTTGGAGAAAATATTTCCACCATCATTTTTTGATGTTATGGAACATCTCCCTATTCATCTACCTCATGAAGCGGCACTAGGAGGGCCTGTGCAGTTCCGGTGGATGTACCCATTCGAGCGCTTCATGAAACATTTGAAAGGAAAGGCGAAAAACCTTGCAAAGGTTGAAGGTTCAATTGTTGCTGGCAGTTTAACCGAATAAACTTCTCATTTCACTTCGTACTATTTTGCGCCAACCATTCGCACACGAAAACGGGCTCCGCGACGCTATGATGATGGTGGAGTTGCCCGGACATATGCAGTAGAAGGTTAAGTTGCAAATTAAAACAAGTTTGGTGGTCAAATGAAAAAGACTACCACAGTGCACACACATATATCCTCTTGAATTGTGAGGAAATGCAGCCTTTCGAAAAGTAAGTACGATTTTACACAAGGTGCAATTTTTACATTTCTTTTAATTAAATCAGTTTTTGTTTAATTAATTAGTATATATTTCATAAAAATATAATTCTTCGTTCTTTGCAGCTTATTTGTTTCTTAGGTGCAAGAAGCCATCGATGGTATATCAATCGATGAAATTAACATTCGTAAAGACCAACACTTTGTCCATTGGTTGAAGACGCAGGTATGTTCAAATTCATCACATATGATGACGTACAATTGAATGTACACTAGTTAATTGGCTGGAGAGTGTAATATTATTTCATTAATTTAATTTGTTTGCAGATTGAATATGGCGACACGGCCTATCCATTATGGTTTCATGAGTTGCTTCAAGGACCCCTCGCCAAAATAACAACGGCACCAATGTATTTCACACGAGGATATGCGTTTCATACGTACGAGTACGGTAAACAGCGGGTGACTGCAAACTATGATGTTTGTGTGAAGGGCGAAACAGATTATTATGGAGTATTGCAGGAAATAATTGAAGTTGAATTTCCAGGGTTGGTTAACTTGAAGTGCGTCCTATTTAAATGTGAATGGTTCGACCCTATCGTTGGTCGAGGTGTAAGGTTAAACAAATTTGGAATTGTCGATGTCAACGAATCAAGACGATACAACAAGTTTGAGCCATTCATCCTAGCTTCACAAGCCGAGCAAGTTAGCTTCGTCCCATATCCACGAGTACGTAAAACGGGTATTTCTTGGTTAGCGGTTATAAAAGTTGCTCCCCGAGGTCAAATAATTGGTGTCGATGAAATCCCACTTCAACAAGATACATGTTGTGATATGCCGCAGCCAAATCAGATAACTGACGACATTCTCCTAGTAGATCCGCAAAACCGACAGGTTGAAAATCTCGTTGACGACACTGAGGAAGGGGAAGTCTCTGATGAGTTTGATGAAAGTGACGATGACCCGAACGATGAGGGCTCAACTGATGTATCTGACAATGACTCTGATAATTGAAATTTTATTGTGTTCTCATGAGTTATTTTTCTCTTAAGTATATATATATAAATTATGGTTTGTGGAATGATTTCGAAAATTAATGAAGTTTAATCTTTTATAATCTAAGTAAGGTATGTTTAAGGTATACTGATTTACGATGGATTAACGACGAATTGGTAAAATAACGACGGATTAATGACAATTTGGTATACCCTAAACATACCCTAAACGGATATTGATAAGACAGCTTTTGAGTTAGCGACGGATTAACGATGGATTTTTCCAGTTCGTTGTTAATCCGTCGTTAACTAACGACGGATTAACAACAAACTGGAAAAATCCGTCGTTATTCCGTCGCTAACTCAAAAAATTTGGTTTTGCCGCGTGTGGGAAAATTAAAATATTAAAAAGTGTTACGATGAATTAACGACACATCGTCGTAAATTCGTCGTAACCCAAAAGATTCTAAAATTCCCACCTGCGGGAAAACAAAAATTGTAATTTTCGATTTACGACGGATTTACGACGACGCCTCGTAAATCTGTCGTTATTTAGCGACGGATTAACGACGATACCTAATTCTATATATACCACCTCGATTCATTTGTTGTCTTCTGCACTTTCTCTCTCTAGCAATCTCCGCTCTCTACGCGATTTTTTCCTAAAATAAGGTAAATTCTAAAAAAATTTAAATTATATATAGATATAGGTTAGGTTCGGAATTAAATAGGAAATTCCTTATGTTTAGAATTAGATCTGATATGGAATTAGATTGGAAATTTGTTAGATTCGAAAATTTAATAGATCGAAATTGCTAGGATTAAATTTTAATTAAAAATATATTTATTATTTTAGGATTAGTTTCATAACATTGATATTAATTTGCTGATTTTGCTATCTATTTTTCAGATGGCTAACCGGTCCCGTCCGCCACATTACATTCAGTTCCTGCATGAGACAGGTAGAGGAGGTTCTAGCACGAGTGGTAGTACGCCAGAGACTTCTCGGCGCGTCCACTCATCTACTGCGACAGAGACGCAGACATCAGCGCCAATGGCGCCCCCTCCGCCACCACCACCGCCACTTCCTCCGGGCGAATATATAGTTCCGCCGCCCCCGTTTTCGCACATGACGGTCGAGGAAATCATAATGCAACCTGGCCGTGACGGATTGGATGTTTTAGATCCGCTTCGCCCTCCTGAGATATTTTGGTACGTAATTAATAATAATTTATTTTACATTATATTATTATTTTGTTTATTATACATTGTTAATTTGATTATTATATTCTTTTCAGGTTTAATATCGATAACAAAGTGGGACGTAGCATTTCAGACACGATTAAAGGCTATTTCTCCGAGCCCCACGCCAATTGGAGCCAAACTCCGGCTCATATCCAATCGACGTGGTTTAAGTGTTTTGCGGTAATATTTTAATTATTTACTCTTATTATTAATTTATACATATATCCTGTCTTTTTAAATATATAATTGTTACTAATTTTCTAAATTTTTCTTTGTAGCAAAAATGGCGTTGGGCGCCTTCGATTCATGAGCGGGTCAAAAAGGAGTTCGTGGCCAAGGCGACCAAGCGACTAGCCAACAATGTCGCAGACTGGAAGAAGGCGTGGAAGGACAAAGGCGACGACGCACGTCCCATCTACGTGGGCCCAACCGTGTGGGCCGGACTTGTGCGCTATTGGCAGGATCCGCACTCGCAGACAGTTTCAACGAAGTGTTCTGTATCTCGGAATACGGTAGCCCCAGATGGACTCCCACCTACGCCACATACTTCTGGACAAACGCCTTTTGCGGGGAAGCGCTTGGCGATGGTATAATTCTTTTTCTTACTTATATAATATATTTTTTCATTATTTTACACTATTATAACATGACTTAATATGTTTCCCTTTTATTTGTAGGCGAACGGCGGGGATCTCCCTCCTCTTACTGAGGTTTTCAGGGAGACCCACAAGAGGAAGAATGGAGCGTTTGTGGACGCGAGGTCAGAGAATATCTACAACGACGCGACGGCGAGAGTTGCCGAGCGTCAGTCACAGCTCCAGCAATCTCCGGGTGGTAGCTCGGTCCAGTCCGGGGGACTCACCACACCCGAGATCGACCATATATTCGAAGAGGTAAACTAATTAACTTCAAGAAACATATATATATATTATATATATATATATATATACTAGGTTTTTTTTATAAACTTAATTATAATACGATTTTTTTATCATATTTTCATTTTTCAGGTTGCCCCGAAGAAGAAAGGAAGGATCTTAGGACTTGGGTCGATCCAAGACGTCTCAGCCGCTTCTTCGTCTGCTCCGCGCCGCACTTTCGAGGATCCGACTGAGTTGAGTACGCAACTCAATGTCGCGCACGAGGAGATTGCGACACTCCGAGAGCAACAGGCCGCTAACAGGCAGCACATGCAGGAGTACGACCACCTATTCGAGATCTTAGCTGCGAGCAATCCAGTTTTGGCCGAAGCGTTGCAACAAAGGCAACTGGCGTCACCAGCCCCGACGGGTGAGACGAGTCATCGGGGGGCTCCAGAGCAGTCTCCTGCTGAGGCCGCGAACGTCGATGATCTGTTCGATGATATTATCAACCTAGAGGATCATGATTTAGTTTAGATGATTATTTGTATCTTTTTTTAGTTTTAACTTATTTATCATTTATGTTTTTATTTTAATTTGAATTTTATTTTATTTTAATATTGTTTTTTTTAATTATAATATATTAATATATTTTAATATATTTTTTAAATTTTTATTTTAAAATAAAATAAAAATCCAATGCTAATCCGTCCCAACATTACGACAGATTAACGACGACAATGAATACAATCGATGTTAATCCGTCCCAACGTTACGACGAATTAGCGACGAATTCTTCGTAATTTCGTCGAAAAATTCACAGCCGATTCACGTCGGTTTTACGACTTCGTTTCTTCTCGTCGCAATTTGACGCAACATCGTCCCAATATACCGTCGATTTACCGACGAATATTGGACGACGAATTACCGACAATTTTGTTTCGTCGTAACTATTACAACGATTTTACGTCGTATATTTATTTACGTCGAGCGGTTTACAACGAATTTTATTTCGTTGGTAATTCGTCGCAGTGATCAATTTACGACGGATTACCAACGTATCCTTCTGTTGGTAATCGCCTATATTCTTGTAGTGCCCTCTTTAAAAAAAGGGGGGAGTGGGTACGTATACTCGTATACTCCCACCTTCATAATAGGCATTACGTCTACTTAATACAAGCTTTTCGAAGCTAAGATCATCATACCACATCCTTCACGGGTTACTAAAGCCTTAACAAAAACAGGCATCCCATTCGCATCCTTCACGAATTACTCAAAGTCCTAACTAAACAGGCACCTCATATCACTCTCGTTGCTGCTGGCCACAGCAACGAACTACTACATCCTTTATGGATCTAACTATTACATCCTAGCGGATTAAAAGCGCGCGCTATATAAATATCTATGTCCATTGTCGGAGCGGATATGCTTACGGTAGCGTATCCGTAAACCAAAATGTTCATCTTAAACCCAACAAACGAATCGTTGGTCGCAATAGTACTAGATGTCCATTGTCGGAGCGGACACGTTTATGGTAACGTATCCATAAACCGAAATGCTCATCAAAAACCCAACAAACGAATCGTTGGTCACAACAGTACTACATGTCCATTGTCGGAGCGGATATGCTTACGGTAGCGTATCCGTAAACCGAAATGTTCATCTTAAACCCAACAAACAAATCGTTGGTCATAACAGTACTACATGTCCATTGTCGGAGCGGATATTCTTACGGTAGCGTATCCGTAAACCAAAATATTCATCCTAAACCCAACAAACGAATCGTTGGTCGCAACAGTATTACGTGTGCATTGTCGGAGCAGATATGCTTACCGTAGCGTATCCGTAAACCGAAATGTTCATCTGAAAACCCGACAAACAAATCGTTGGTCGAAACACATATTCTCGTAATCGGAGCGGATATGTTTACGTTAACATATCTGTGAATCGGAATGATCATCTTAAACCCAACAAATAAATTGTTGGCATTAACGTTAACACAAGATATAGTAAAACGGATCGATCCTCTTTGGATAAAAAGCATTCAAGCAACGCGTTTCAACAACAGAGAAACAACACAACAAAAGCAAAAGCCACTAGGAAAACATAATAAGCCGATAAGGATAAAGCCATCCACGCACCATGTCCAAATGAAGTCAAACACAACGACATAAAACAAGATAAGCAAAGTCTTCGGTGCAACGGGTTCAGCACTTCCCGTCATCATCATATCTTACCCCTTGAAGACACACCGTCATCATCATTGGAGGAGTCGATTGTCGTCCTGGATTCAAAAGCTTCTTCTGGCTAAGCAAAGTGAGCCGCGATTACCCCTGTTAGATCCAGAGAAAACGCGAACGCCGACATCCGCAGCTAATGCTTCGACATATTCATTACCAAGCGTAACGTCGGCCGAATCTTCAGAAATCGGTGAAACCACTAAGGCGCTGCCCAATGCGGTAACCAACCTGTCAAACTCATCATCAGCGCTATCGTACCTAGCTTTCCATCCTGTAGCTTCTCGATTTTGGCATCTAACGAAGGCGGTCCATCACCACGAAGCAGTGCAAGAAGTTCAAGGTTACCATCGACTTTGGCAAGGTCGACCAAGTTATTCTTTGACGACCCGCCCAAACTCTTAACCTTCTCATCGGCTCAATATAATGATGATGGAAGGATAAGCTCAATCTCTTCGGAGATATTGAACCGATGCCTAAGACTCTCCAAAGATTCTGCAGTAGAAAGAGTAGACCCTAGTGAATCGGGTACCTCACGCTTGGATCCACCCTTAGAAGCTCGTCGCTTTGAAGAACACGCTTGGAGACTCGCGTCTTGCTTCA
Source organism: Pseudoturritis turrita (assembly GCA_900406555.1). NCBI lineage: Eukaryota > Viridiplantae > Streptophyta > Magnoliopsida > Brassicales > Brassicaceae > Pseudoturritis > Pseudoturritis turrita. The sequence continues at coordinate 46,167 of OVBL01000768.1, read as the reverse complement.
TCCTAGCACGGTCGAAACTCCAATTCTCCATTTCGATTTTCACATTTAAATGATTCTCCATTCCGTCCATCAAAGGAAATCACTTCGGCAACAACGGGGAGATCACTTCGGCGAAAGGAGATTTCGGCAAGCAGAGATTTCGGCGAAGAGAGAGCTCCACTTCGCCACTTCGGCAAAGGACGACTTCGACGGGGAAGAGGACCACTTCGGCGACGGCACCACTTCGCCACTTCGGCAAAGGGCGACTTCGTCATAGCACATTGATCCCAGCTTAGACTTTCTTTACCTCGGCACTATCATAACTGAAACTACCGAGCTGGAGGGATAACTGTTGGGGTCAAAACCCACCTAGCTGCGATCAATGGAAAAATGGCTAAGTGTGGAAATACGAAGAATCGGACAAGGCTGGAATTGCGCCGAAGTCGTTTCTATACGAGTCCGCTTGAGCACGAGATAGGCCATTCCAACCAAGCCTTGTCTTCACTTCGGCAAAGCCTTCTCTCCACTTAGGCAAGCTTTAGCTCACATCGGCAAAGCTTTGCTCCACTTCGGCAAACACTGGAGACTTCGGCAAGCATGGAGACTTAGGCAAACACGGAGACTTCGGCAACACGGAGACTTCGGCAAGCACGGAGACTTAGGCAAACATGGAGACTTCAGCAAGCTTGGAGACTTAGGAAAACACGGAGACTTCGGCAAGCACGGAGACTTCGGCAAGCTTGGAGACTTCGGCAAACACGGAGACTTCGGCAAGCTTGGAGACTTCGGCAAGCTTGGAGACTTCGGCAAACACGGAGACTTCGGCAAACACGGAGACTTAGGCAAACACGGAGACTTTGGCAAGCTTGGAGACTTAGGCAAACACGGACACTTCGGCAAGCTTGGAGACTTCGGCAAACACGGGACTTCGGTAAGCTTGGAAACTTCGGCAAGCTTGGAGACTTCGGTAAACACGGAGACTTCGGCAAACACGGAGACTTAGGCAAACACGGAGACTTCGGCAAGCTTAGAGACTTAGGCAAACACAGAGACTTCAGCAAGTTTGGAGACTTAGGCAAACACAGAGACTACAGAAAGTTGGGAGACTTAGGCAAACACGGAGACTTCGGCAAGCTTGGAGACTTCGGCAAGCACTGGAGACTTCGGCAAACACGGAGACTTCGGCAAGCTTGGAGACTTCGGCAAGCCTGGAGACTTCGGCAAACACGGAGACTTCGACAAGCTTGGAGACTTCGGCAAGCACAGAGATTTCGGCAAGCATGACCACATCGGCAATGACCCACTTCGGCCAAGCCAGCCACGTCGGCAAGCCCTCACTTCGACCGTGATACGAAACTGTCTAGCCGAAGTCAAATCCATACGGAGCTGTCTGGCTGAAGTCAAAACCATACGGAACTATCTAGCCGAAGTCAATTCCATACGAAACTGTCTGGCCGAAGTCAAAGTTGCCGAAGACAATCCTGGCCGAAGTCAAGTCTATACGGAGCTGCCTGGCCGAAGTTATTTCTATACGAAGTTTAAAGACGATGCGGCCGAAGTCATTTCTATACTAAGACAACAAGCCCATCTTCGGCCTACAACGATGCAAAGGCCCACGAAGTCAAGCCGACTTGCTGAAACGGAAATCCCGAAGGATTGGGAAGTTTTCCTAATCTCTTTAGGATTAACCCGGCCGACTTAAACTAATATATATATCCATGCACATCTCTTGAAAAGGGGATCCGGAATGTACTTACCAAAACCCTAAACTTTTTGCTCTCAAACTCTTGTACGCAAAAGTTTTCGAAAACAGCTTAATAAAAACCATCTTTGGATCTTCGCTTGCTTGGTTCATCTGCAGAAATTTCATCCCTCTTAACAAACCTCCGACAAATCTAATTGTGTTGATTTCGACTCCTGCATTTATTATGTATTATTTTAAGTGTCTTAGTGTCCCAAAATTTATATAAAAAAAATCTGCATTGCATTGCATTGTATATATTCTATGATTTTCTAAAAATAAAAAAAATTAAAATACAAAAAAATTAAAAATTTAAAAAACACAAAAAATCATATAGATTATTTATGCATATTTTTAGGAGTCTAGATTATATTTAGTTTGCATTTGCATTTTCATAGGAGAAAGAATTAAAATTCCTTGTAAATATTAACATGTAGTTTTTGTTTTTGAAATCCTAACTAAACGAACAATGTCGCTAAAACCGTTTTTCAAAATTAGAAATTCTCAAATTTTAAACTCTTGACTCAAAAGGTTAGACTTCTTGGTAAATATTTGTCATGATTGTTTTCAACTCTAATTATATGGACTTTAAACCGGACTTAATTCTTCTTGCTACGAAAAAAGGAATTACTAGATTATGGTATAATCACACTTGGATCTCCTTTAATCATTCTACCACACTTTGTTGATACAAGTGGCCATTTTTATTTTTAAAATGATACCACACCTTCATCCAAACTTTTTGCTTTCAATCCTTAATCAATTCTTGAGCGATGCATTCTCTTTGTTCTTTCATATGAAAAATCTCTTGAGATAAGAACGACAAGTCCTCTCTTTCATTTAGGAAAGCCTAGGAAATCAACGGCTAGAGGTTAAGAAATATTTAAGAGGGTTGTGGGTAGTGTGTGGAATCGAAAGGAAAGAATAGAAAATGGAATAATACCATTAAGATTTATTGAAAAAGGTTGCTTAGGGAGTGATTAAAAAAAAGAAAAAAAAAAGCTCTATGTGTTTCATTAAGTAGTGAGATCCTCTAATATTAGTATCAAAAGAAAAAGGGATTCATAAGAGGAGTGTTGGATGCATTACATCAAAAGAAAAGAGTTAAGCACTAAAAATAGTCTCCTTAGTAGCTACAAATTGGATTGGTTTATGCCTTAAAAGAAATTAGTTTTGGGATGGGATATTCAAAAGAAAAATTCAAGAGAAATTCTAAGTCTTTGGATTAATTTAGAACAAAGATTAGGGGTGGATAGATTGATGAAAGAGAATTCTTGTATACATCAATTGTTCCATTCTTTATTGCTTTTGCACATTGACTTGCATTTTATTTTGAGAAAAACCCCAAAACACATTTAACCTCCTCTTTCAAAGCTAAAACCGATTTTTTTACCAAACTGATTGATCATGATTTCATTTCGCATAGCAAGACTTCACCATTATTATCATGAATTTGAATGTTAAAGAGTTGAAAGCATGATAACTTGTAAATACTTAAAGTCTAGATTTAGAGTTAAGTTGTGAAGAGTTTGAAAATTTTCACAAATTTTTTTTGCGACATGTATGTTTGATTTTGGAAATTAGAGTAAAAGCTTTATGTTTATCTTTTGGATAGTCCTCGCCATCATCGAAAAACTTCTTACTACTTTTGATTGTTTGCTTACGGACAAGCAAAAGGCAAGTTCGGGGATTTGATGTGTCCATATTTAATGGTTTTAAACCTTGGTTTTTAACCATTTATATATGGCTTCACCTTGCATTTTGCATACATTCATCGCATTTCGGTTAGTTTTCGCATTTAGAGTCCTAGAATATGCATGTGTCTTTTTATTCTATTTGAGCCTTCCTCTAGGTATTTGGATCATGCTTTGGACAAATGATACCAAAAGGAGTAAGAGGGAAGCAAGGAAGAAGCATACAAGCCAAGGAAGATCGAAGAATGGATGAGACACCATCCGTCGAGCAAAGTACCGGCCGGCCACCTATGGAGGAAGAGAAAAAGAGCATCTGTCGAGCCACTCACTGGCCGGTGGATGACCATGCGAAACAAGGGCCCATTTTGCATCATTCTCAAGCCCACAACTTCAAAACCCAAACTACTTAAACCAATGGAACTTACCCTAGTTTTCCTATCTCATTTCTCTATAAATACCAACCTTATGTAGTCGAACAACAAAAAAGTTTATCCATTTATTTAGTCCATTGGTCTTTAGAGATACCCTTAAGATCTCATGTAAAATCCAATAAAATATAATGAAAACTTATACTTTCTAATGAAATTTTAATTAAGTCTTTACTTTTATGCTCTTAATTTAAGTATTTACTATATGCATTTACATTAAATTCTTTACCTTTATGCATTTACTTATATCTTTAATCTCATCTCGTTCCTTTGATTTTGTTTCCACCATATTCATGAGTTAGTAGACCTCACTTGTGGTGATTTAGTTGGGAAGATGTTGATGTTTATTGGTTGATCAATGTTTTGAGATTTCTTTTCTCTAAATGTAGTGCTAGTCCAAAGCTCTCTTTGGAAGTTTTGGACATGATTTTGTATCTAAAAGCTCTGTAGATAAGGATCTCTTGTTTTAAAAAGGCTAGATCTTTATTTTGTCTCATCACTTAGAGAGTTCTTAATGCAAGATTAGAATTGATCACTCTTGATCTAGATCTTAAGATTTCCTCTCCCCTAGTTAAGTTTGAAGATATGCTTGAGAAAATCTTTTGTGAGCTTGGATCACATAGCCATTTAATCGTGGTTCTGTGAATCCTTGTGGCTTTGATGGATTTGATTGTAAAGCTAGCTTAGTAATTATAATGGAATGCTTGACTGCGGATCCTGAATGTGGCTAATGCTTAGGGGCTTTTACCGTTAGTAACGGACTAGTCCATTGTTTGTATGTCTATCATCTTGAAAGATTCTTTCATGAGCATCTAGCCTAGAAAATCAACCACTTACATCTCATCTATATATTCTAACCCAAAAACAACACTCTCAGCATCATTTGCAAACCAAGCTTTCAAAAACCATGTCTTTTACATAAAGTTTTTATTTTTAGTATTTCTACAATGATCTCTTTTCACTTAGCATAAAAACTCAAAAACTCTCTTTGATTTCATCTAGCTTATATCCACTTCTTAGTCTTGTTGGCTTTGTCTCTCTTTCTTTTGGGTTCGACCCCTACTTGCCGCTATTCTTGCCTTATACTTGGAGTAGTGATATGGCTTATAAATTTAAAGCTTGTCACTTGTGCAAGGGATTGATCTTTACTTGCTAGTAAACGGTTGATACTTTGTGCGCCATCAAATTTTATCAATTCATTTTTATCACTATATTAAACTTAAATATTATTATTTTTTTGTAGGCAAATGGCGGAGAACTCCCTCCCCTTACTAAGGTTTTTCAGGGAACCCCATAATAGGAAGAATGGAGCGTTTGTGGACGCCAGATCATACCATATCTACAATGATGCGACTGCGAGAGTTGCCGAGCGTCAGTCACATGTCTAACTATCTCCGGGTGATAGCTCGGTACAATTCGGGGGACTGACCACATCCGAGATCAACCATTTCTTCCAAGAGGTAATTAAAATTAAAATAATATTTCAATACATGTGTATAATTAATTTTCACTACGACTTTAATCTAAAACATTATTCCATTTTTTAGGTTGCTCAGAAGAAGAAGGGGCGGATTTTAGGACTTGGTTTGATCCAAAACGTCTCTGTTGCTTCTTCGTCTGTCCCGTCTCGCACTTTTGAGGATCCGGAGAGTTGCGTACGCAACTCAATATCGCGCATGAGGAGATTGTGGCAGTCCGCCAGGAGCAAGCCGCCAACACTCAGCATATGCAAGAGTATGATCAGCTGTTCGAGATCATAACAGCAAACAACCCGATATTAGCCAAAGCGTTGCAACGTAGGCAACGTTCGACACCATCATCGACATGTGAGATGAGCCATCAGGGGGATGCTCAGCATCAACAATGAGAGCACACGGAGTTCGAGAGACGAGCAGCTCAGGCCGCGAACGCTGAGCTATTCAACGATATCCGCCTGGGTGACAACGATTTAGTTTAGGTTTTGTTACTTTATTTTTTGTTTAAACTATAAACATTTTTTTGTTTCTATAAATTTAATTTTAATATTTAATTTTCTATTTTATATTTAATTTTCTATTTTATATTTAATTTTAAATTTCATATTTATTATTTTTAAAACTATTATTTAATATTATTATATATTTGACTATATTAAATAATTTTAAAATGCGTGGTAATTGCGATGCTACTTCGTCATAAATTTTACGACAAATTTACGACGACTTGTTATCCATATGTCGTAAATTCGTCGTAATATTTAAGACGATTTTATGATGACTCTAAAATGGGTTGATGTAAGTTCGACGTAATGTTTACGATTGACTAACGTCTGCAACTTGAGGATCATTCCGAACTTTCTCTTTCGATGTAATGTCGACGTAAATTTACCGATGATTTACCGACGAATCTGTTACATCACATTACCGTCGAATAGTCTTAGTCCTAACAGTTACGACGGATTTACGTCTAATGCCCCCATTCCGTCGAGCGATTTACGACGTATTGTGTTTTGTGGGTAATCCATCGTGGTGTCCCATTTACGATGGAATACCGACGTCTTGTCTCGTCGTTACTGACATCATTTCTTGTAGTGTTTATTCAAGCTAGGTTTAGAGAGGCAATCAAAACTATTTGTTTTAGAACTCGAAACACTGCAATATGACTAAATTACTCCTATGGCATATGATCAAGTCTATCTAAGCTATCCTATTAATCAACTCTCGCAGTCAATAACATAACTATATAAGAAATACTTCTTATCAAGTTCAATATGTTCACAAGAACCCATGAATCAACTCTCGCAATCCATGGAGTTAAGCTCGTCTCAATTCAATTCCAATCAATCAATCAATCAAGTGATGTGCAAGCAATGATTGCCTAATATCAGTTACTAGATGATCAGTAAAGTAACATGTATACTATTAATGAACAGAAATAGACGAAGAAATAGTCTCATCAAAAGTGTCACTCTAATTCCCTAAACCTATTTATCGAGCCATGAAATCTCCTTTAGAAACTCTTAGTCCCAACAAGAGATCTACTCAATCATTATGAAGCAAACCATAACAAAAGTAGTAGAAAATATATTTATTAAGATCAATAGAGTTCAAAAAACTTTTCCGTAGAAGTACAAGAGGCCATATCTTCTCCTTTATCGAAGAAAAATCAAAAGAACAAAAGAAATTCAAAGACGTGCGAGATTGAAGAATGGTTCAAAACTTATGATTTTGTGGCTGCTACTGTGTTTATATAGTAGTGGGGGTAGTTATTTTATTAAAAAATATACTAAAACTAGCAAAATATGAGGTATATCAATATATCTGATGGATTTTGCGTGAATGTCCATGTGAGTTTTCTATGATTTTTCGCATTATTGTGGTGCCTGGGTGATCGAGGCAATCATGCAATAATGTGAAATATTTTGGATTTCTTGTGATCGCAACAAGCTGTTAGACTATCTCACATTGGATGTAGAGATGATTCAACACTAATATTTAAGGGATGTGGGTCTCTCCACTCATTGCCAATTGGTTTTAAGTTGAAGCGGATAATCTTACATGGTATCAGAGTCCAGCAACCCAAACAGGTATAACCGATCCAAAAAGAATGTGAGATTCGGTCCGAGATGAATCAGCCAAAAGAGACATCATCTCGAAGGGGGCATGTTAGGATATCTCACATTGGACGTGGAGATGTTTCAACACTAATGTATAAGGGATATGAGCATCTCCACTCATTTCCAATTGATTTTGAGTTGGAAGTTCATAATCTCACATATGCAACTCTATTGCATCTATGTTAGTATGTAGAAACCATAAAGAAGATTATTATTTTTCCAATATAGGCCATTTTTCCTGATTTACTTCATTATCAAATCCTTGAAGGTTTATGTCTTTGAAACTCAATAAACTCCAATTATGATTCAGAGAAAATAAGGTATTATTTATTGAAAACTTCATTCGATTAGGTATTGTAAAGTTTGTTTTATTCGACACTAGGTTGAACCTGAGGAAGCATTGCTTGTACCTGCTGGACCATTTACAAGAGTCCAAGTTAAGAAGTTTAAAGATGCACTTAACGGGGTGATAAAAGAGATTCTGGACAAAGAAATAATTCAGAAGTCCATTGGTGATGATATCTATCAAGTCCAGCCCATTTTAAGTCTATTATCAAGTCAAAAAGGCACAGAATAAATGACTTTTATTTCTGGCCCAAAGGAGTGACGAAAATCAGCTGAAAAGTCATTCAAACTTCAATTTATTTCAGTCCTAAGTAGTTATTGTTTCTATTTTCGAGTTTGCTTTGTTTTTACCACATTTTTTCTGTTTAAGAACTCTTGTAAACACATCTGCGAAATCATCCAACTTTTTATAAAAACTTCTTTTTTTCTTTGAGAGTGATTCTCATCTGTTCTTCGTGAACAAACTGATTGCTTGGTTTGTTATATCCAATAATCAATAACGATTTATCAAGAGAAATCCATCAGCTCTTGTGTGGCCATTCACTAGCCAAGGGATTTAGAAGCGTCTTAAGTTGGTTTTAGGTGTTGAGTTTCATATACTCAAGATTCTAACCACACGATTTCTTTCTTCCAAGGTTCCACCGTCTTGTTTTACTTGGAAACGTCTTAAGTGAGTATTGGGTGTTGAGTTTAATATACTCAAGGTTCTTGCTCTACGAATCCTTTTGAAGTCAAGAATTATCTCACCAACTAAATAGTGTCTTTTTTGTAAATAATCGTATTAGTTTGGCAGTTTTAAATTAAAGAAATATTTCTTGTGTTTCAAAATAGTATGCATTGTTCCACTATCTGGTATAAATATTTCTCTAACATTTTTCTTGGATAATCTTCCATTTATATCGTGATTTATTTATGTAATTAATATAAAACTCAATAAAGAGATAATACATTTCATTCATAGAAAAAAACGTTTAATAATTACAAATTAATTTGTATTGAAAACGATATTATCTTCAAACAACCGAAATACATAATAATTAGACATAACATATTTGGAAACTATTTAATAGTTTCACTACAAGCAATTCACTTATCCACCAAATTGTGTGCTAGACGGAGTGTTTATTGCACGTTGTTAGGTTTTCAGGCAGTTTAGTGGCGTCGTTGCGTTTTTATGCTAGTGCAATTAAATATTGACATAACACTCAAGTATCGGGTAGAGTTGGTATTACGAAGACAAGTGTCGCTAAATGGAATTGTTTGCGGAATGACCTAAATCCATATCCCTAGACGTCGGCTGGCAGATCTTCCTCCGGAAAGCTGAAGACTATGTCGTTTTATGACTGACTTTGCTTTTGACGTGGCGTGTCCACATGTCATCTTCTGATTAAATATTAATTATAGATAATTTTTTCCGACTTAGATTTCTAAACCAATTTAATTTTATTATAAATTGTTGACTCAAAAAAAATGACAACAATAACAAAAGTCATTATTCTATTATAAACACATTATTTATTTTTATTTATAAAATCTACATGAAAGATTTTGTACTTAAGCAGTATACTTCCTTTGTTACTTCATTCCCATTTTTGTTGAAGATATATTTTTAATATTACTTTTTCTTATTCATTTCCATATATTGTTTTTTCTTTTTAGCATTTATTTTATCATTAAAACTAAAAGATTATTGTTAAATTTTAATTTTTCTATTTTTCAGTTCTTAACGAATATTCTCAATTTCCATACACTTTTTCTGTCACCTTCATCTTCAAATTTATGAATTTCTTTTTTTTTAGTTAACTAAATTTACTCTCTTTATAAATATCATTATTGAAAGAAAAAAACATAGGCAAATGTCACCGAGCAAAATAAACTTATGACACATCAAAATTTACAAATTATTATAACTCTACGTGTCAATGCTACACACTTCCAACTTTATTTAATAAGATTTTCTTTATCATTGTTATATTTTATTCATATTGTAGGACTAGAATCAAAACAAGGAAATATATAGGACTATTATATTTCTATACATATTAACTTTCCAATTTAATTCTAACAAATAATTTAAGAGGCTCTCACAAGTCACATGATGTCGAGTACTACATAAGATCTATTTTTAGATCATGAAAGATAAATCAAAAAGAAAAAAAAAACAATTGACAAAAAAACCCTTGTTGCATATATAAATGAATGAGACGGGATCGGATACTGGATGGATCCCTCTGGTCATGGGCCAGTATTCTTTGTAGCATTGTAAGTTATTTCCTTCTTTAGCTATTTTCAAGAGTTGGCTTCCGCTGATTTTGATTATTAAGCGTAACGAGACTAAAAGAGTCGTGAAGCGAGTCGAAAAGTAGAAAACTGAACTTCCGGAGCTAGGGATTGCTCTTTCCAGTCTCCGCTAGCGGCCGGATTTCTTAATCCATTCGTTCGTTTTTTTCAAGAGTTCCCACTTTAGATCTATATATATGGATAAGAACTCTCTAGGAAATGCATCTCTGTAGCAGGCCAGTCCACAGCAGGTTCTACTGGAACAGATAAAGCGGGAACTCTAACAACTGGTGACCCAATCAGTTAACAGCCGACCGCTCTACCACTGAGCTACTGAGCCTACTTCGAAATTAGCTTTCAACAACGTCAACAACACCACGAAAAAAGTCAACATCTCCTAAAGCTTGAAAGAAATGCGGATTAGCACAGGCAGAAAGTCTTTTTTCGTTGTCAACGAGAAGTCTTAATAACAAAAAATACGGGGGTGTCCATTCGTTGGGTGATCCCTTGCTCTCACGTTCGAGTGGATCTGTCACCCAACCTACTTAAACAACCTAAAGGAGGAACCCCTGTCCCGCTTTTAGAATGACCCTTATGCAACCAAGTAATCCTTTTTTTGACTTTTTTCAATAAGACAATAGTGAAAAAGAATCAAACAAACACAAAGTTGCCTGAGACCGGACCAATTTGGAGTATGATGTGTATGATCTTGAATTGACAACTGTGAAGGATAACTTGGAGCTGAAGAAACTAATGTTGGACGCAACAGAGAACTCTATTTTTGTGATTGAAGATATTGATTGTTCGCTTGATTTGACGGGACAGAGAAAGAAGAAAAAGGAGGATGAAGATCAGGAGAAGTGTAAAAGAGAAAGACAAGCGAAACAGAGTAACGTTACTTTATCAGAGTTACTAAACGCCATTGATGGGTTATGGTCAGCTTGTAGTGGTGAGAAGATAATTGTGTTCACAACAAATTTTGTGGAGAACCTTGATCCGGCATTGATACGCAGAGGAAGGATGGACAATCACATTTAGATGTCTTATTGCAGGTTTGAAGCGTTTAAGGTTTTGGCCAGGAACTACTTGGAGATTGAGTCACATGATTTGTATGGAGAAATAGAGATATTGCTAGAGGAAACCGACATGTCTCCTGCTGATGTTGTTGAGAATTTGATGCCCAAATCTGATGAAGAAGATGCTGATATTTGCCTCAAGCGTTTGGTTAAGTATTTGGAGGAAGAGAAAGAGAAAGCGAGGAAGTTTGCTGAGGAAGAAAAGAAGAAGAAAGCAGAGAGGGCATTGGTGATGCCCCTCATATGGGAAAAGTCCATGCCATAGTAAACCGGATCTGTTCGTTGTCCGATAAGCCATCAAAGATCGATGTGCAGTTCCTAAGCCCCACTATTGTCCTATTCAAAATTGAGAACGACCAAACCTGTCCACGGGTTCTTCGTCGCCAATTCTAGCACATTGCCAGGGGCTGATGTACTTGCATTAAGGAGGGGCAAGTGCACCCACTCAAATTTTTCATAACTAATGTAATTTTTTGAAGATCCAAACTATTGCCCCCATACCAAAGATTATTTTTGCTCCATCGATTTTTTAATCTCAAATTATTGCCTTAAAAATAATTTAAATGGACCCACTTTAAAGAAATTTATTAATATTAATTTATTCATTTAAAAGTATTTAAACTTAATAACTTGATTTCCTAATAGAAAAGTTCCATTTATTAGTTTCATCTAAATCTTCGGTATACTTATTTATTTATTTTTCAATTTAACAATTTTTATAGATGTGAAATTTTATGAGATTATTAGATTCATCATTATATATGTTTTTTATTTTAGAATGTAATTTTATTTACGGTTGGTAATATGAGTTATTTAACCATTAAAATGAGTTTTTATAACGAACATAGTGAAAAACAGCTATAAACAATCAGATCGAATATCAATTTACAATAATTTTCTAATTTATTTTCATAAATGGAGTTATTCTAAATATTTTTTTTTACATTTTTATGATAAAGATTTATATTATATATATATATATATATATATATATATATAGTATTTAATATTTTAAAAATTTTGCCCCTAGTCCCAAAATTTTCTAGATCTGCCCTTGCCGACATCCCTCCGGTGGTGAAGGAGTGGTGTCCGGAAACGGCATGTTCTCTGCCGGATCTATCTTCGATGCCCCTATGGGTGGATTTTAAATCTGTTCAAGGCTACATATACTCTCACATGGGTCTACGTTTCCTAGCTAGTCTTATTAGGAAGCCAATAAAGCTTCACCCGAATACAGAGCGTTGCACCCGACTTGACATGGCATGGGTTCTAGTGAAAGTCAATTTCTTAAAGCCTCTCCCGGAAAAAGATTTCTTTGAGGGATGCCTCCAGTTCGGAATCTCTTGTCATTGTGAGTTTCTCGGGGCTTCCCCCAGGTGTGGTTCTTGTCAGAAGTGGGGTCATAAAGAGAAGGAATGCAGTAAACCAAGGTTGGCGTTGGGATCGGAAACTATTCTAAATACTATGAAGACTGTGGAGACTTCGGAGGAAATTATTGTTGGGGTGGAGCCGAGGACTACCTTGATTGTGGAAGCGGTTAGCCCGCTTAATGGCCATGTTTTGGAGATAAAGATGGTTCTGGAAACAGAGTCTAAGTTACAGGAGGGTACATTAGAAATGGTTTGTGTGGAAGAAAAGGTACTTTCTCAGGAAAATGAGACTGCAGTTAATGATGAGGGCGAAGTATGGACTATTATTTCCAAGACGGGTCTGTATTCTCCAGCCTAAACCCCATGTTAGACAGAGGACAAGACTGTAGAGGGTAACTCACAGAAATCAACCTCTCTGCAAGGTTTCTGTGTTTTAGCCAGTATGGATGAAGAAGAGGGAGAAATTGTAGAACCATTAGAAACCGCTTATGTTGTAGAGGATGTGATTATAAAGCTCCAGTCAAAACATGTCACGAGTTCTACAATCTGAACAAAGCAAAAGACAGGTCGAAAACTAGTGACAAGCAAGAAAGCTATGATCAGATCGGTTACTGCGGGAAACAATAAGAAAGCTTCCTCCCGGAAGCATTAATGTCGTCACTTTTTTCCTGGAACATGTGTGGGTTCAATCTACCACGTAAACACATTGCAGTAAAAATTTGCATACAGACTGTTACGCCGTCTTTCGGGTGTCTCGTAGAAACCCAGGTTCAATAGATAAATTTTCCTACTATTTTTGCGTCAACTTTTCCGGGCTGGAAATGTTATACAAACTATGACTACCATCGTCTTGGTAAAATTTGGATTCTTTGGTCGAATACTAAGGAGGTTACCATACTCTAAAAGAGTTTCCAAAGTGTCACATGATGGGTGCGGATTATATCAGGGGAGCAGTTCTTTGCGACTTGTGTATATGCATTAAATTTTCGATTGGATCGACAGGTTCTCTGGAAAGAGTTACAAGCAATTAGGGACCACTACGTCACTGTAAATATCCCTCGGATTGTTCTTGGAGACTTCAATAAAGTCTTAAGCTCCAGAGAGCATTCTCGGTACCTAGAGTACTTTCAAAACCAATCGGGTATGAGGGAGTTTCAATCAGCAGTTGCGGCTAGTGGCTCGAAGATCATGTATATGTCGGGCCTCTCTATACGTGGTGGAATCATCAGAATGGTAATCAAATTGGGAAAAAAACTAGACCGTGCTTTGATAAAGGGGTTTTGGTGTCTTTCTTACCTTTATTATTTTCCTACGTTTGAATGGTCTGTTATCTCTGCCCACACTCGATGTTGGGCTCAACTCACTAGGGAGTATACGGGACACAAACACCGGTTCAGAGTTTTTAATTTTTTGACCGAGCACTCGGAGTTTACTCAAACTGTGGCTCATGTTGGGGAGCAAATTGCGCTTTTGTTCCACTCGAAGTGTGCTCTCTATATTTTTTAGTTGAAGCTAAAGGGTTTAAAGACTATGTGAGCTCAATCGCTCTAAATATGGAGATTTACCACGTCGTTATAAAGAAGCTTTTGAGAATTTATGTCAGAAACAAACCGCTGCACTATCAAATCCAAATGAGGAGACATTTAATGCTGCTGCAGAAGCTACAGAAGAGTGGAATCATTTAGCAAATGCGGAGGAACAGATGTATAAGAAAAAATCTAGATTAACATGGTTGCGTTTTGGGGGACAAGAATACTTCCTTCTTCCATCGTGTGGCCCAAAGTTGAGATGCACGAAATGCAATAAACAGTTTAAAATTTGCTACAAGGGCTTGCCTCACTTATCCAAAGGCAATAAAAGTTGAAGCAGTTCGCAACTTCTCTACTTTTATGCAAGCGCATTCGGTTGAGACGTTGCATGCATCAGTAGACTTCTTGACCAAGCTAATGGATTACAGATGTTTGGAGACAACAACGAGGGCTCTGGTGGGTCTTGAATCGGCTGCGGAAATAAAATCCACCGTCTTCTCTATGCCTCTAAGTAAGGCTCCCGGGCCAGATGGTTATACTGCCGAGTTTTTCCAAGCATCATGGTCGATCATTGGCCCTGGCCTAACTACGGTAATTTAGTATTTCTTCTTGAAAGGTATCATGCCGAGAGGTGTCAATGCGACAATTCTCACCCTTGTGACGAAGCACACTGTCGCAACTATGAAGGATTACCGGCCTATTGCTTGCTTAAATCTAATCTACAAAATCATATCCAAAATCCTTGCAAATCGGCTCAAAGATACCATACCATATATGATCGAGCCAAACCAATCCAATTTTGTACATGATCGACTTCTTCGGGAGAATGTTCTTCTGGCCACGAAACTTGTGAAAGACTGCCACAAATCGTCTATCTCTCCATGGTGTGCGATTAATTTTGATATTTCGAAGGCGTTTGATATTGTGCAATGTCAGTTTATTACTGTATTGTTGCAGGCTATGAACTTGCCAGCGTTGTTTATACACTAGATTCATGTATGTATATCTATTGCATCCTTTTTATCTCGGATAATGGTGAGTTAGAAGATTTTTTCCAGAGCTCACGAGGTATCTGGCAGGGATGTTCCTTGTCACCCTACCTATATGTCATTTGTAGCAACGTTTTTGTCTCGGATGCTCAATTGTGCGGCTGTTCAGGGTAGTTTCGGATACCATCCCCATACTCGTGAGCTCTACTTAACCCACCTAATTTTTGCAGATGACATACTTGTATTTTCAGATGGTCACCAAGCTCCTTACAAGGTAATCTAAGAGTGTTTGAAGATTTTGCCATTTTTACGGGCCTGAAAATCAGTTTGCCAAAGTCCTCTGTTTTAGTGCGGATCGGATTGATGGAAGTTTTTATCGTGAAGTGGATAGACTTGGTATTGCAATAGACTTCCTTCCGATCCTGTATTTGGGTCTGCCTCTTACAACAAAGACAACGACTTGACATGACTACGAACCTCTTATTGATAAAATTTGATCAAAAATGCTAGGTTGGTCTAGCAAGAACTTATCTTTTTTGTAGGGCGTCTCCATCTGATTCAATTTGTCATTGGAAGTGTATCAAATTTTTGGTGTTCTGTGTTTCGTTTGCTGAAGCGTTGTTTGGAAGACATCAAAAAATTATGTTGTGGGTTTTTGTGGTCAGCCTCTCCTAATGGTAGTGGAAAAGCGAAAGTCTCATGGGAGGATTTGTGTTGCCCTAAAAAAGAAGGTCGTTTGGGTGTTTGTCATCTCCATGATTCTTCGAAGGCCTTTGCTTTGCATCTCATATGGAGGCTGTTTATAAAACCGAGCTCTTTGTGGGTGGCTTGGACTAAAAAGTATCTATTTTGCTATAGTTCATTCTGTGATGTAAGAGATACGGAGGTTGGTTCATGGGTTTGGTAGAAACTCTTCAAATTACGGGATCTCGCTTTACAATTTATGATGATGGACATCCGACATGGATGTTCCACTCAATTCTGGTTCGACAAGTGGTTGTCTGTTGGTTGGTTAATAGACATCTCCGGAGAAGCCGGAACTCGTATGTCGGGGGGGTCGCAAAGTACGCCACTGTTGTTGAAGCTGTTGGGCCTTTGGGCTGGTTGTTTAGACGTCCTCTAGGATAGCTTTTAAGAGATATTGTTACGGTAATTCAGCAGGTACCAGCCCCCAACCCCAATGCTGGTCCTGACAAGCCTATTTGGCATCATTCTCCATTGAAATATAAGCCACATTACACTGAAAAAGGTACATGGGGACATATTCGACTACATAAAGGAAAGGTCCCATGGTTTAGAGTTGCTTGGTTTGCACAGGATGTGCCCTGATTCTCATTTATAACTTGGCTCGCGTTGAGGGATAGATTGTCAACGGGTGAAAGAATGCGTAGTTGGGACATCCTCAAGCTTGTTTACTTTTCGGTGAACCGGATGAGTCTAGGGACCATCTGTTCTTCACTTGCCCCTACTCCTTCATGGTGTGGTCGGACCTCATAGACCATATGCTCGAATCTTGATGCATACCAGACAGGTCGGATATAGTCCAACATCTCCAAGGGTCTCACCTACCTCATCTCGATCTAGCCATCCTAAGACTTGTTTTTCAAACTACCATTTATCACATACGGAGGGAAAGAAATGAACGTGGTCATCAGCAAGGTACTCATTCATGTACCTATCTAACTCGGACAATGAGGAATTGCATCGCTTCTCTCCGCTATCCTGAATCCAATAAAGGGAGTCCTCTTCTAAACAGTTGGAACACGTTTTGTTCTGTTTAATTACCACTCTCTGTTTTTATTTCTGTATTTTTTTCACTCAATATGTAAATAATTTCTTTTAGATAAATCAATTTAACATTTCATAAAAAAAAAAAAAATTAAACAGTAATCAAAGCTTTCTTAGGTCTAGAGATGTTCAAAATTTGTTTTATGTGACAAATATTTAACTTTTATATTTTGAATATTCTTGTGAATGCCTCTATATCCATAAACATGTATTAATAGGAACAACATGTATCGCTTTGGTGTTACAAAACATAAATTATGGTGTTACAAAGTTTTGTACCATCATTATTTTGAGACAATAAAAATATTTTGATTTTTATTTATTTTTGACTTTGAGATTTAAAATATTTTTTTTTAAATGTAAGTAAATATATAGTTTAAAATATTTACGATTTTAAGTATTATTTCATGTATTGTTATGTTTAAAATATACCGCTATCTCTTACATTATCTTATCTTCTTTAATTTACCATATCTTTTTACCACTAAAAGTTCTTATAAGACATAGGACATGTTAGTTAATCTTCCAATGGATTTACCTTGTTAAATTGTAAATTACCAAAACTTAAAGTACTATAGTAATATAGAAAATATAAATAAATAAACAACATTTATTTAGATGAAATGTTAGGAATCTCATATTGGAAAGTTCAAATGAGACCTAAGTAATATATAAGATATATGAACCAATCTATTCATTGTTAATTGATTTTAAGTTGGAAGCCAAGAAAACTTAACATGGCACCAGAGTCCGAGTTTGACCTTGACCCGTGAATGGTCCGGATAAAGTTTGATTTTGACCATGGCCTGTGAGTTGCCCGAATAGCGTTTATTGTCGATCCTAGAATGGGATTCGATTCGAGATGGGCCGAAAGAACCATCATCCCGAACGATCGTGTTAGGAATCTCACACTGAAAATTGAGATGAGACATAAATCATATATAAAGGACATGGACCAATCTATTTATTGCCAATTAATTTTGAATTGAAAACCCATAATCTCACATAACCCTTAAAATATTCTTGTTATAAACTTAGTAAATAAATTTTAAAGATTTTAATATGGGTAGCCATTTTAGATATTTTAAATAGTAAGTATATCTATTTTCTCAAGGATATAATCTTTGAGAACAGTCTACTAGCAGCAGAAATTGTCAACGATTACCACAAATCTCACAACTTGATGTGTTTCACAATCAAGGTCGACATTCCCAAAGCTTTCGATTTGATTAATTGCCAATTCATCATCGACTGCATTCAAGCGATAGATGTGCCTAATTCCTTTTTTGGTTGGATACGAGCTTGTATATATGTACTTTGTACTACTCAAGTGGATATCAATGGTTCTCTGCCTGGTTTTTTTTAGGCAAAAGAGGTATTAGACAAGGAGACCCTATCTTACTTTTTTTTCTTTTTGCTATGAATGTTTGATGTAGGAACAAGGCACTACAAGAATACATGCCTTTTTGCGACTCCTGTTTTGGTCGCAAATGGTATATTGCGAAGCATTTGCGAGGAATTTGGTATCGTCGCAACTAGCTGGCCGCAAATGTAAAATCCCTGCAAAAGCGTCGCAAATTTGCGAGAAAAGAAAAACTCGTCGCAAATATTTTACGAGGGATTTGCGAGAAATATGTTTTGCGAGGCAATTGCGGGGATATTATTTGCGATCCATTTGCGAGGAATTAATTTTGCGAGACCTTTGCGTGCATATGAGTTGCGACCAATTTGCGAGGTATTATTTTTGCGAGGCAATTGCGTGCAAATGATTTGCGACCAATTTGCGAGGAAATACTTTTGCGATGCATTTGCGTTGATTTTTTGCGGCTATTTTGCGACCAAAGTATTTTTGCGAGGCCATTGCGTGGTTTTTTTAAGCCGCAAACGCCTTGCAAAAAGGTATTTTAATTTAATAAAAATCAATTTTTTATTTTTCGTAAAAATATATATATATATTTAATTTATTTATTAAAAATCGAATTTTTTTTATTTTTTGTAAATAAAAAAAATAAAAATTTAATTAATATTATACATCAAACCGAATTTTTTTAGAACGAAAATAAAATAAAATCTAGCTATTCGATATCTTCATAATCCGAGGGAACATCGCGGGATGTCCCTGCACCTGCAGTATCAGCTTCCCTCTTCTTCCTTATCATCTCCCGAATCGCGGGATTCGTATCCCCAAGCAACTCAAACATTAAATTGAAGGCATTTTGCTCCTCCCTCATCGATCTTTGCTCCTCCTTGAGCGATCTGATCTCCTGTTCAGCGTTCTCTAGCTTCTGATCTTTAAGCGGATCTGAAGCGTACGTCGAAACCAGGCAATAAGGAACTCCATCAGTATCCGTCGGAATCGATCCCATGAAAGCAAGCTTCCCCTTTCTGTTATGGGGAGCAAGCTGTAATTTAAAATTGAATAGAGGAAAAATTAGTAATTAAACAATGTATATATAATAAAATAGTATTTAGAATTTTTTTGAGAATTTTGTTACCTGATAAGCGATGCGGTTTACGTCTACTGGGATAACCTGAGATGGTTGGCCATCGGGAGAGGACTGCGATGTGATTTCTTCCACTCGGGCAATCACATTGTCGTGAAGCTGCTCCACCCGTCGATCAACCCACGTCGCGTTCTTCCGTCGGTGGGTCTTCTCCCAGAACTCGGGCATAGTAGTCGGAGCACCTTTCTCTTGTGCTTGAAAAATGATAACATTCTGTTAATTCATACAATGTTGTGACTTAAAATTATTTTAAAATTAATACTATATAAATTTAAATCAACTTACAATACGGGCGGCCCGACATTTGTTGCTCGTATCTTTCGAAGTCTCCAACTGCCAGTAGTTGATGAGACCCTCCCAAACTGCCGGGTTGAACCACTCCGGCATGGCATGCTCTGGGTCATTCTGCCATTTCTTTTTCAAACGGCCAACCTGATCGACAAGGCGATGCATCGCCTTGTCGTCGAAATTTTTTCGTACCAGTGTCGTGATCTCGGGATCCCAGTTGTATTTTTGCTACAAAAAAAAAATTAAATTAGTATGAATTAAAATTATATATGAAATATAAAATAAATTAGTAATTAAAAATTAAATTACCGTAAAAGTGTGAAACCATCTATCCCTCGTCTCTTGAGGAACATTCCTCCAATTCGGGTGCGGGGCTTTCAAATCCCGCTCGATCAACTTCCTAACAGCCTTCCCAAATTCATTTTTCGAGAACCTGAAAACAAAAATATGAAAAAATTAGTTTAACAATATTAAAAATTAATTGTTTATTATTTAATTAATTGGAAAAAAAAAAATTTACCATGTCGTGTTAGGCGACAGATGCGGATCCAATCACGGTAGCACACCTCGTGCAGGACTAACGAGAAGCTGCTCCAGCGTCATATGCTGGAAGTCTGGAGCCCCGAGGCTCATCGGTGGTGGAGCATGCTGAAATGGCTGCGTCTCCGGAACATATTTCGGGATATGAGAAGTGGATGTAGTAGGAAGGCCACTGTGTCGTGAGTGAGAACCGCAACGTCGCGGTACAGGTGTATCGGAGGCGGATGGAAAATTATATTCTATATATAAACAATAAAAAAACGATTAATAATACATTTAAATGTAAAAACTCATATGTTTAACTTAAAATTAACATTCCATACGTAAACTAATATTATCCACCTAAATATCTAAAATTCCATACGTAAACTAATATTTATTCCAAACCTACATCTATATTCTTAATCATTCTAAAACAAATATTAAAAATTTTAATTTAAAAAAAAAAGAGTTTTACCTTGTTTTTTAGAGAGAGAATCGTGTAGAGAGAGAAGTGGTGAGGAGGTTGTGAGGCCGAAGCAACCAGATTTTCGCTGCTTATATAGAATTTTATAAAGTCGCAGTTTAGTCGCAAATTCGTCGCAAATGGGAACCGATTTTTCACCCAATAGTAAATTTTTGACCAGATTTGCGAGGCATTTGCGACGCCATGTGGCAAATGCCTCGCAAATCTGGTCAAAAATTTACCACGCGGCAAACATGCAAATTAATTTTTTTGATTTACCGCCAGGTTTTGTGAGGCATTTGCGACGCCACGTGGCAAATGCCTCCGCAAAATTGGTCAAAATTTCAAAACACAGGTAAAGAAAAAAAACATAATTATTTGTAGAAAACATAATTTGCGAGGCATTTGCGACGCCACTTAGCAAATGCCTCGCAAAAATGGCCAAATTTGCGAGGCATTTGTGACTTAAACAATCAAACATGTGGTTTAGGGTTTAGTGTTTAGGGTTTAAGGTCTAAACTCATAGGTCATACATATAAACATACAATAAATATACATTAGGGTTTTGATTTATGGTTTTGGGAAATTATATAACTCATTCGACACTCGGTCATAAAGTAATCGATTCATCATGCATGAAGCATATATAGTTACATACGTAATCTCTTAAGGTTTAACCAAAAAGTAGATATCTTGTTCGAGAAATTAAAAAATTCATATATGTAACAATATATGAATATTTATATCTTTAGTGTTTAGGGTATACTTAGTGTTAGGTCTAATTACGGTTTAGGGTATAAATAGGGGTTAGGGTATTATTTAGGTTCTGTTTTTGCGACTAATTTTCGAGGCAAAGTCGCAAATTGGACCTTTTTATTTTAAAAAAAAACAAGATACATATAATTCATGGATGCAAAAACTTACTAAAACACACGATACTAAAAACTACTCATCGTCATCAGAATCGGAAACATAAGTTTGTCCATTTTCGTCGTCATCGACAACTTCGTCCCCTTCATCAAACTCGTCGGATTCCACTTGACCATCGGACTCCTCACATATGACTTCAAGTCCCCTATAAAGCGGGTCAATTCTAGTCATATCATTACTTGAATCGACGGGGATGGAAACTTCTTTTGTCCTTTCAGGTTGAACGGGCGGTAGATCATCATCAGCATCAACTAACCCCCCCCCCCCGATAATTCGACCCCGTGGATTAACTTTAATAACGGACAACCAATTATGATCACGTCGGATCCGACTCCGAGAGTAAGGAATGAAAACTACTTGCTCCGCCTGAGATGCTAAAATGAACGGCTCGAACTTGGCAGTGTAACTCCTATGTCCCTGGACATCCACGTCTCCGAATTTGCTTGATCTTATGCCAGCCCCAGTTGGATCAAACCAATCACATCGAAATAGTACGCATTTAAGATTCATCATACCAGCATACTCGACTTCTACGATTTCTTTCAAGATACCGTAGATCGTTGGTATCGCCTGGGACATGAATACCATAATTTGCAGTGGCCTTTCGTTGTCCATGTGCAAATGTATGGAAAATAAATGCCCGCGTACAATACATCTTAGCGGTTCTTATATTTGCTATAGGTCCCATCACAAACTCATGCATCCGCATAGGCCAAGTTCCTAGTCGAGTCCTCCTATTGATCACCTACATGGCCAAATGCAATTACTTGATTAGTAATTAATATATATCATATATATATGTATATATATATATATATATATATATATATGGTTATTTACCTTCTCTCTCATCCATCCTGCAAAATCACGGTCAACGTATGTTCTCACTTCTTGGTCGTCAAGTTCCGGAAATGCTTCCCGTATTTGCTGTTCGAGCATCCTGTGCACAACATAACGAAGGATGATTATAATTAATTGTATATGTATATATATCAAATGACTCGTTTTTACTATACCTCTCATACGGTTGAAAGTAGTTATAGTTTAGCAAGATATATGTATGAGTTGCGTGACAATGCTTGTAATCACACCACTCGGTTGCAATTACTTTACCACCCATTCGGCCTACATCCGAGAAGACATCGGGTACTCCCTCATCAGGATATGTTCGCCCAACCCCACCATCATCGTATCGTTTACGACCCGTTTTCTTTGTTTTCACGATTGGGCTAAAGTAGTAACTCGAGAAATTAGATGTCTCCTCGGTCAAACTTCCTGCCACGATCGATCCCTCAACCTTTGCGAGATTTTTTGCTTTCATCTTTAGATGTTTGAAGAACCTTTCGAACGGGTACATCCATCGAAATTGGACTGGTCCACCAAGATCCAACTCATGCGGTAAGTGGACTACCAGATGTTCCATCACGTCAAAAAATGAGGGAGGAAATATCTTCTCCTAGTTGCAAAGAATAATTAAGATGTCTGATTTCAACGGCAAGATATCGTCCGCAGTTAATGTTCGAGCACATAAGTCTCTGAAAAATGCCCCGATACCTGAAATTATGTACCACGTATGAGTTAACAAACTACAAATATATATATATATATATATATATATATATATACATACAAGAAAAATGCCTGCTAGTGCCTCGTGGACGTGATTTGGTAGAAACTCCTGCAATGCAAATGGTAGTAGTCGTTGCATGAATACATGACAATCATGGCTCTTCATTCCAGAATTTTTTTGCCCTTGCTCGACACACCTTGAGAACGTTGACACATATCCATCTGGAAACTTGACATCATCCTTAACCCACTTAAACAAACTATTCTTCGCGTCTGATGACAGCTGAAATATAGGGGCCCTACCATCTCTTGTTATGTGCAACTTAGGCCTTGCGCATATACCAGGGAGATCCAAACATGATTTCAAATTGTCTTTCGTTTTATCCGGAACATTCAACAACGTGCGGATGATATTTTCAAAAAAGTTTTTCTCGACGTGGATTACATCCAAATTATGCCTCAAGAGATGATCCTTCCAGTACGGCAGTTCCCAGAATATACTCTTCTTATGCCAGTTATGATACTGCCCATATCCACCCGACATATTACAGGGGATACTGTACCAGTTACCCCCAAATTCTGCAGTTTGTTGAGGACCGCAATAATCTATTTGCGCTTCCAACTGTTCCCCTGAAAGATAAACCGGGGGGGGGGACTTTGACGGTTTTGTTTTTCTTGAACAACTTGTTGTTATTTCTATATGGATGACCCAATGGCAGAAACCGACGATGACAATCGAACCAGCATGTTTTGCGTCCATTCGTCAATTGAAACGCATCAGTCTGATCCAGACAGTAAGGAGATGATAATTTCCCATGAGTTGTCCATCCAGATAACATCCCATAGGCGGGGAAGTCGCTTATGGTCCACATAGCACAGCCTTCATGGTGAAGTTCCAGCGGTTTGATGAATCGAATGTTCATACACCGACATGCCACAACTCCTGTAATTCGTGGATCAGAGGCTGCAAGAAGACGTCAAGAGATTTTTTTGGATGCTTAGGCCCCGGAACAAGAATGCTCATGAACAAAAATTCTCGATGCATGCACATATCCGGAGGTAAATTATAAGGCGTTACTATGACTGGCCACAACGAGTATTGCCGAGCGAACATACCAAACGGACTAAACCAATCAGTGCAAAGACCCAAATAAACATTTATATGTTCTTCAGCAAAGTCCGAATGTACCGTGTTAAAGTGTTTCCACGCCTTCGCATTTGATGGATGAGAGATCACCCCTTCCTCACTAAAGTGTTCTGCGTGCCACCTCATTGCCCCAGCTGTCTGTTCTGATTGGTATAATCGCTTCAATCTATCTGTTATCGGAAGATACCACATATGTTGGAACGGCACCCTCGTGCGGCCACCTGTCTCTTTATATCTCGGTTTTCCACAAAAACGGCATTCCTGCAACTTAGCATCATCTTTCCAGAAAAGCATACAGTTATCAATGCAGACGTCAATCATTTCAGACGGTAAACCAAGACTCGCGACCAGTTTCTGTATTTCATAGTAACTCTCTGCCGAGTTATTTTCCTCCGGCAAATCCTCGTTAAACAATGCAGTCCATTTATCCATGCAATTTTCACTAATGTTATCTTCGCTTTTAATTGTCATCATCCTAGATGCTAGTGATAATTTTGAAAGCCCTTCTCTACATCCTTCGTAGATGGATTCATTAGCAGCGTCTAACATATCGTAAAACTTTTTAGCACTCGGGTTTTGTTCATCTAAAGTATTATCATTAAACGAGGCAGTAGTTTCATGAAATGCATCAGTAACCATGTCATGAAACCTATTCCCATCACTATTACCATATCCATATTCATTAAAATCTTGATGATGAGCATGCTGATCATAGTTATTATCAAAACTACTAGCACCATCTTGATTGCCATGATAACTCGTACTTGAACTACCCGAAACATTAACTACAAAATCTTTCCCGTGCGCAAACCAGACATAATTGTTAGGTAAAAATCCCCCTCGTATATAAATGCTTCCAAACAGTGTTTGCATCATGATGATCAATGTTCTCGCACTTAACACAAGGACAACAAATTTTGTTGCCGTTCTCTCCCGCAAATGACTTATGTGTCGCGTGGGTCAAAAATTGATCAAGCCATCTCTAAATTCTTTCGTCACTTCACCGGTATCTAGATCTCGCCGGTTGTACATCCATGTCCAAACCGTGTATATCTCATGATGCCAAGAAATGATCGATTATCGACCTCTCCACACAAAATATCGGATTTATAGTGTTTTTGCGGAATAAAATCCTTTTGTGAGTAGATTTGGGATGTTTGTGATATGATTTTCGTCTCCCCCCATAGCTTGCTATTTATAGAGGATCAGCCATTTTTGCTACTCATTTGCGACCAACCTTTGTTACTAATTTTCTAGGAGAAAATATTTGCAAGGCCTTTGCTAGTAATTTGCTACCCATTTGCGACCAAAATTTCAATTGCAAAAAGTAGTTGGAAATCATTGAAAACGTGTGTATTTACTTGTTAAATATCCTCGTAAATCAATCGCAAAACTTAGAAAATATCTTTTCCCGCAAATTCCTCGCAAATTTGCAACCTGTTTGCTACGAACTATCTTTTCGTCGCAAATTTGAGGATATTTGCTACCACCTTTTTTGTCGAAAATTACTCACAATTTTGCGAGGCATTTGCTACGAATAATATTTGCCTCGCAAATTAGTCGCAAATTTGCAGATAATTGCGACTAATTTGCGACGAACTTTTTCTACGCAAATTGCGAGGCATTTGCGACCAAGACCACAAAACATGGTTGCAAATTCTCCTCGCAAATGGTCATGTTTTCTTGTAGTGAGGCTAGTTGTTCTTACACGAGATGAAGGGTGGTGAATCTCCAACTGGCCGTACGGCACACTTTGCTAATTCAAGTGGATCGACGATGGATTGAAGGTTGTTGGGGGGATCGAGAGATGCCACACAGTCTATGGAATGAGCTGTGATAAGTCTAGACACTCAAGTTTCAGAGGATTCGCACACAGAGAAGACAAGAGGCGACTGCTGCTTTCTTTGGCAGAAAACTCGTTTATTTCATTAGGTAAAAAGTCGTGTGTTACAACTGCTGCAGGGGAACCTTATTAATAGGTTCTTCAGCTATCCCTAGGGCCAGAAATAATAAACGAAAAGTTACAGGTCGAAATAATAAAAAGGCAAAACACAAAACAGAAAATTTCTAAAACAAAAAAGATAAACTCTTAATCTAGAAAAGAAAACTTATGCGTCTTTCTTGCAGATTTGTAGCTCTTGCTGAGGCTCGAACTGAGGTGATTTGATGTGTTAAATACCACTGAGATAATCTGATTTACCTGCACAAACTTGAAATAAATTAAAGATACCTTGTTTGCGTATGAATTGGCCAGTTTTGAAGCTGAAGTGTTTAAGGCCGGTACTGGTTTGTTCAGCTTGAATTCTTTGATGCATTCTTTCTCTTGAAGTCCTTTGAAGTTGAAAGGGTTGAGATCTTCAAGTGTTCCCATATGCTTAGCTTCAGAATCCTCTTCTTGTTCCATTTGTTCTCTATCGGCATATTGGCTTTTTCTTGCGATATCTTGAAACTCTGATGTGATCTCAATGAGATTATTGATGTTCTGAGCTTCATTTCCTGCCAAGTAAACAAACTTACATTGGTTGGATTGAGGTTGAGCTTCCTTGAAGCTCAAACATGCAAGGTATTCCATGAGGCCTAAATAGGGTGCATCTGAGCTTTCCAGACTGTTATTGATGTATGCATCATCATCTTCAGATTCAGTTAAGTTTGTATTCATGTCCTCATCTTTCCCTCCTTCTTGAAAAAGTTTTCGTCCTCGAAAATAATTCATAAACAACGCCTTGGGCATTCTTCTGGTTCAGAATAGGTGGCTTAATTTGTTTGTCTCCTACTCCGTCTTTAGTTGTTTTTGTGTACTTCAAGGTTGCTCTAAAACCTGTGTTTGACACTCTTTACAAAGATAAGTGGATTATATCTGTGTGATTAAGGGAAAAATAAGCTTTAGGAACATAGATACTTACCTTAGTGGGTACAAGTTCTTTGTCTATGGCTCGCACTATAATTGCTGGTGTCCATTCACGGTATAGAGTTTGATGTAGATGGTTAGAAACTCCTCTGAACCGATTGTTCCCTAGTTGATTCTCTACTTTGTGTTTCCCATGTCCTGCGTCAAAATAAGAAAATTTATACCCAGATTGCGGTGTTAGGTTTATAGGCTTACCTCGCAGGGGATTGTAGTTTGGTCTGAGCATAAGCAATGCATCTGGTGGTTCATCTTTGAACATTAAAAAAGCTTTGACTACTTTGCCATGCTCATGGTCTGTTGATTCGAGTTGTAAGGGTTCAGAGTCTACTCGGTCTTGTTTATAGTCTGAAACTAAGATTGTTGTGACTCCATAGGGCGATTGTTTCTCCTTAGTACCTAAACCTGTTTCAGCATATTTTGGACAAGACAAGTGCATTATCATCATCATGGATGTATCAAGAACAAAATAAGTATGGTTAAGACTTATCTGTTTATCAATTGTTATTTGTACAATGGTCTTTTCAGATTTTTCTTGTGGAACACATTATGAGTGTTTGCTCAGCCCATCCTTTTTCTCCATATCCTTTAGGATTGTTTCCTTTGTTTCCGAATAGTAAGACGTGTTGTGTCCATCAACTTCCTCAGAATTCGCCTAGTCTTGCTTCTGATATGAAGCTGAGATCTCCATTGTTGATGTTTCTTCCCTTTGGACAGTGTGCTCTCCCTTGGTTCCTAGACCTGATTCACGATCCCTTGGACAAGACAAGTGTATCAATCCTGTCATGGAGTTAATAAGAACATGCTAGTTTATAGTAAGATTTACCTTAGGGGTTGGTGTTTGAACAATTCCTTGTGATGTTTTTGGTTTCCACTCGCTGTTTGGCTCTGGGTTGAACTCGTGGTCTGGTTCTTCTCTTGAGACTCTCATGACTGTTGTTATAGCTCCATATGTGATCTCTTGGTTATGTAAAACATGTTCTGAACCGTAGGACTGTGGATTGGGATCTGTTTCAGCTTATCCCACAGGTTATGCTTTTTATGTTCAGGAAGCATAGGGTTCAGGTTTGTTCTTCCTTGTATAGTGTTGCTCATATTAGAACAAGGCTAGTTGTTCTTACACAAGATGAAGGGTGGTGAATCTCCATGGCCGTACCACACTCTTTGCTGATTCAAGTGTATCGACGATAGATTGAAGGTTGCTGGAGGATCGAGAGATGCCACACAGTCTATGGAATGAGCTGTGATAAGTCTAGACTCTCAAGTTTCAGAGGATTCGCACACAGAGAAGATAGGAGGCGGTTGCTACTTTCTTTGGCAGAAAACTCGTTTATTTGATTAGGTAAAAAGTCGTGTGTTACAACTTCTGCAGAGAAACATTATTAGTAGGTTCTTCAGCTAGCCCTAGGGCCAGAAATAATAAAGGAAAAGTTACAGGTCGAAATAATAAAAGGGCAAAACACAAAACAAAAAAGTTCTAAAACAAAAAAGATAAACTCCTAATCTAGAAAATGAAACTTCTGCTTCTTTCTTGCAGATTTGTAGCTCTTGCTGAGGCTCGAACTGAGGTGCTTTGATGTGTTAAATACCACTGAGATACTCTGATTTACCTGCACAAACTTGAAATAAATTAAAGATGCCTTCTTTGCGTGTGAATTGGCCAGTTTTGAAGCTGAAGTGTTTAAGGCTGGTATTGTTCTGTTCAGCTTGAATTTTTTGATACATTCTTCCTCTTGAAGTCCCTTGAAGTCGAAAGGGTTGAGATCTTCAAGTGTTCCCACATGCTTAGCTTCAGAATTGTCTTTTTGCTCCATTTGTTCTCTATCGGCAGATTGGCTTGTTCTCGCGATATCTTGAAGCTCTGATGTGATCTCAATGAGATTCTTGATGTTCTGAGCTTCATTTCCTGCCAAGTAAACAAACTTACATTGTTTGGATTGAGGTTGAGCTTCCTTGAAGCTCAAACGTGGAAGGTCTTCCATGAGGCCTAAATAGGGTGCATCTGAGTTTTCCAGAATGTTGTTGATGTATGCATCATCATCTTCAGATTTAGTTAAGTTTGTATTCATGTCCTCATCAATATTTTAACTCATGTTCTTAATAAAGGAGCAGAGACATGAAGATTCCATTATCACTGTAATGCGAAATTTTAAAAGTTACACATTTATGTTTTGCCGATCACTTATGTTTTGCAGATGATCACTTAAAATTCGTCTAATTTGTGTGCAAGGGAAATTTTCATATTTTGGAGGATTTCAAAAATATGTCAGGACTATCGGCAAATATGTCTAAGACTAGTTTTTTTTTTCTCTTCAGACCTGTCTCATCAGAAGGTTGTTGCGACAAA
The DNA here is from genome assembly GCA_900406555.1 of Pseudoturritis turrita. Taxonomy (NCBI): domain Eukaryota; kingdom Viridiplantae; phylum Streptophyta; class Magnoliopsida; order Brassicales; family Brassicaceae; genus Pseudoturritis; species Pseudoturritis turrita. The sequence goes on along the minus strand of OVBL01000768.1, from coordinate 16,678 downwards.
AATAGTTCTGCATATTCACCACGGTCGACTACCCATCAGTGACGGACCTAGAAATTCTTTTTACCGAAGTCATATTACATATTAATTTTTTTAGACCTATAAATCTAAAAATATTAAAAAAAAAATATACAAGTTCTTCTTAACCTTACTACAAAAACAAACATTTACTAAAATACTAAGAAAAATAATATACATAAAAAATAAGAAGAGTAGTGGGCTATGGCCCAGAACACAAATAACGTAAGGAAAAAAATAGGAAATGGGGTCAAGAGAGTGATTTGAACTCTAGAGAGTGATTTGAACTCTCATAACAGGGATGAGAGAATTTTCAACCAAATTAAGGGATGTCATGTGACCCGTTAAGTGAACGTATACTTAGGGCTTCCTTTTTACAAGTCGCCCTTTATCAAAAAAAAAGTCTTTCTACAAGTCGCCCTTTATCAAAAAAAAAGTCTTTCTACAAGTGTGATCACACTGAAACAGTTGAGTCCACAGGAGATGAAACTTAGATGGTAAGTCTTTCTACAAGTGTGAACACACTGTAGGGTCCTTGGAAGATTATTGTAACATTTATATACATATCACCACTTTATTTTTACATTGCTTTCACACTTTATCGCTGGGTCTAGAATTGGTCAGAACTCAGAAATCAGTTTGGTCCCAACACGGACACCTAGCTGATCTGATCAAAACTCAGAGATCAGTTTGGTCCTGGATTGGTCAGAACTAAAAAATTTCCACAATTTCATTATAATATACGTACAACACGAACCCAAATTTGCAGGCTCCATCAATATTACCACAATTTCATTATAATATAAGATATATTTCTTTTATCAAAATAACAGTAGATGTCGTGGTGTTTCCTGTACCACTCGAAAGCTGTGACATGAGTACATAAATAGAGAATGAGAGGGTAAGAAGCAAAGAGACCAAAACAGAACACAACTTAACAAAGTCTTAAGAGAAAAACCAAAAGCAAAGTTTCGTGCGGCGCAAGCAAACACAAAGATGGTGCTTGAGACCGGAGCAATTTGGGGATTCACAGGCTCGACGATGACGAGTCTTATGTTCTTCTGGGCGATGTACAAACAGTTTTTCCCTTACCATTTCCAAGTCTTCATCGAGAAACACGTTTACGAATTGATGGGATGGGTTTCTAATTCTGTTCACATCAAGTTCGACGAGTATACAGGAGAAGGTCTCAAGAGAAGTGAAGCTTACAACTCCATACGCAACTACTTATCCTCGAAATCAACGGCCTTTGCAAAGAGATTAAAGGCCAATGAAACGAAAAACAGCAAATCGTTGGTGCTTAGTTTGGACGATCACGAGGCAGTCGAAGATGAATTTGAAGGTGTGATTGTGAAATGGTCTTCGAATGTGAGAAAGAATGAGAATCAATCTAAAACGAGTCGTGGTGATGGTTCTGAAGAGAGAAGGTACTTCACTCTTAGTTTCCACAGGAAAGACAGAGGGATGATCATTGAGAGTTATCTTGAACATGTTTTGAGAGAAGGGAAAGAGATTGGGTTGAGGAACAGAGAGAGGAAGCTTTACACTAATAACTCGAGTCAAGATTGGTATCCTTGGAGATCCGGAAAGTGGAGCAGTGTTCCTTTTCATCATCCGGCAACGTTCGATACTTTAGCTATGGATCCTGAGAAGAAAGAAGGGATTAAGAAGGATCTGATCAAGTTTAGTAAAGCGAAAGATTACTACAAGAAGGTTGGGAAGCCATGGAAGCGCGGTTATCTCTTGTTTGGCCCGCCCGGGACAGGTAAATCGACAATGATATCTGCAATAGCAAATTTCTTGGAGTATGATGTGTATGATCTTGAGCTAACGACGGTGAAGGATAACTCAGAGCTAAAGAAGTTGTTGCTGGATACAACAAGTAAGTCTATCATTGTGATTGAAGACATTGATTGCTCGCTTGATCTTACGGGGCAGAGAAAGAAGAAAAAAGAGGAAGATGAGGAAGAAGAGGATGGAGAGGAGAAGAAGGAAGCTGAGAATAAGGAGATGGGAGAAGGAGATCGGAAGAGGAGTAATGTTACTTTGTCAGGGTTACTAAACTCCATTGATGGGTTATGGTCAGCTTGTAGTGATGAGAAGATCATTGTGTTTACGACAAACTTTGTGGATAAGCTTGATCCTGCATTGATACGCAGAGGAAGAATGGACAACCACATTGAGATGTCTTACTGCAGGTTTGAAGCGTTTAAGGTTTTGGCTAAGAACTACTTGGAGATTGAGTCACATGATTTTTATGGAGAAATCAAGCGATTGCTCGAGGAAACCGACATGTCTCCTGCTGATGTTGCTGAGAATTTGATGCCGAAATCTGATGAAGAAGATGCAGATATTTGCCTTAAGCGTTTGGTTAAGTCTTTGGAGGAAGAGAAAGAGAAAGCGAGGAAGTTGGCTGAGGAAGTAAAGAAGAAGAAAGCAGAGAAGGAAGCCAGGAGGAACAAGAAGAAAGCAGAGCAAGAAGAGAAGAAAAAGAAGGAAGCAGAGGAAGAAGAGAAGAAGAAGAAACCAGAGGAAGAAGAAAATAAGAAGAAGGAAAAAGAGGAAAACGGCGACGTTGCTGAGGAAAATGGCAACAAGATTTGATCAAAGATATGTTGTCTAACAAAATTTTAAATGCAAGAATAAGTTGTTGGTCCTATGGGAAATGTAGTTCTTAATACAAGAGTAGAGCAAGGAAAGTTAAAGAACCCATCAAATAATATCAATGTTCAAGAAAGCACTAGATGCTAAGTGGACGGTGATCCAGAGCCTAGAGTCCAGAATGTTTAATCGGGGCTTAAAAAATTTTAGGCGGTTTAGGCGTTTACAACATAAAACATTATAAATATGATATTATTGTTAAAAATGACTCAAATTTTTATTTTAAATAAAAATGTACACCCCTTTATCTCATGTTTGGCAAAAGTAACCCAAAGGGGTAGTGAAATTACAACTCCACCTCTTATGACCAAACAAAAAAACTGAGCACACAATTACTGTTTTAACCCTCGAGAAGTCTGCAACGTAATAGAGAAGTCTGCTCTGTAAACTTTAGTTAGATTTCGAACTCGTAGACTCCATAGGAAGTCTAATCTGCACTTTGTAGACTTCAAAAGAAGTCTACTATATAATTACATATAGTATTTAAATTTATAAATTAACAAAAATTAATTTGATTCGAACCAAGCAAATTCAAACCAAGATTACCCCCATTAGATCCAGAGAATGCGCGAATGCCGACATCTGCCGCTAACACTTCAACGGATTCGTTGCCGAGTGCAACATCGGCCGAATCCTCAGAGATCGGCGAGACCACTAGATCATTGCCCAATGTGGTAACCAACCTATCGAACTCGTCATCGGCATCAGCGTACCTAGCTCTCCATCCCTGGAGCTTCTCGATTTCGGCATCCAACGAAGGTGGCTCGTCACCATAAAGCAGTGCAAGGAGTTCAAGGTTGCCGTCAACTTGGACAAGGTCAACCATGCTATTTTTCGACGATCCGCCCAAGCTCTTAACCTTCTCCTTGGCCCGGTCAACTTTAGCTTGGAATTTCTTGGCCATTCTGCGCATCGCCACCTTCTCGGCTCGTCCAACCTTCTTGTCAGTCATGGCTTTCTCCGAGCTTAACATCCATTAAAGCTCGGCGACTTGAGCCTCCTGCTGAACCCGAGATGACTCTAGGTAAAGAATCCTATCATCGGCTTGGCCACGCCTCCCCTTGTGGAGTTCCACCTCAGCCTCCAAGTCTTCCCTCTGCTTTGATGCTCTCTCCACTGCAGCATCGCGCTCGCGCTCAACTTCGTCAAGCTTGGTTCGAAGCTCCTCGGACGCTTTCCGTGCGTGCTCAGCTCTCCTCGCGCTCTTTCGGGCATCCGCCTCATAGCCGAACGTCATCTTGTTAATGGAGGCTAGAAATTGAACGGAGGAAAAGGGTTAAACATCGCATTTTCAACAAAATAGAAGAAAGGAAGGTTGGCGAAAATTACCTTAGTACCACGACGAGACATGTCAGCATATGGTTTGCTTCGAGATAGAGTATCAGGAGGAGGAAAGCAATCCCCCTTAGAGAGAATTTTGTAGAAGAGAGTGGCCGATACTGACGCGTCGTCACAAACCATTTCAGAAGAGAATGGCCGAGATACCAGCTCCAAAGGCGGTTCGTCCTTGGCAGCATCGCAAACTAGAGCATTACGCCTTTTTCATCTAGGAGCATCATCCTTACGAAGGTCTTTCCCTTTGTCAGTCTTTGCCGCGGTACGCCTTCGGGCAGGTTTCACCTGGTCGGCGCCCTCACTCACGGCAACAGCCTTACCTTTTCTGCGATGGACCGGAGGCGAAGCCAATCGCCTAAGACCCAACACAATCCCTTTCGCATTGGGGACACACGGAGCCAACATGGATGGCCCGACAGACGAGTTTCCCGGGGGAAAAACAGGGGCGGCATCTAGCTGCTCAACGGAAATCTCAGTGTGGCCAACCTCCGCTTGCTCCATTGCTGCGCGGGTTTCGGCCTCCATCCTCTCGTGAACCGACGATCGCTTCCTCATGGATCTCCTTGTACTGGTAAGGAAAGACGAAGAAGTTGAGCTCGGAGAGTAATATCCAAAGTATTGAGCCCGCGCTCTCTCTACTCTTTGAAGAGTAAAATCCCTTTGCCAATCACACTCTCCGGAAGCTAGAGTCTCGCGAAGTGTAACTACGTCTGGAGGACACGTCGGGATCGGATTAGGAACTGCAAAACCAACAAACAAAGCGGAAGGTCACGACATGTTCAACAAAGCAGAAAAATTCGCAAAGCTATAGATCGGCTACCGATTTCTCTCCATCTGGTCCTAATTTTGTTAACCCAATCTGCCCCAACCGAAGCTTCGGAAATGGGCACAAAGAAGAAATAATCCTCCCAATATCTGTCTTTACTTGGGAATCCCCCGATAATTTTGCGGTGGGCCTTGTTTGACAGGGAGTAAAGAAGCGAGTCCTTAGAACGAAATGTCCGAAAGGAGAGCAGGTTCAACAAGTGATCCACGGTGACTTCCTCACCACACTCGAAGCTACGAACCACGATCCCAACCAGGTGTCGAATTTCCCGCGGAGTTATTTGCGTCAAGGCCAATCTATGCTTCCATAGATACTCAAGGATGACCCTTGGTATTGGAAACCATAGAAAGCACATGTAAAAACAGCTCTCATACAAGGTAAAACACCCTTTTGGAGGCTCCTCGGCCCGATCCGATGACTACGGAAGGATGAGCTCAATTTCTTCGGAAATGTTGAAACGATGCCTAAGGGTCTCCAAAGATTCAGCAGTGGAGAGAGTAGATCCTGGTGGATCAGGTGCCTCATGCTTGTATCCACCCTCAGGAGCTCGCCGCTTAGAAGAACACGCCCGAAGACTCGCGTTTTGCCTCATCCTAGCACAATCGGAGCTCTAATTCTCCAATTCGGTTTTTATGTTGAAAGGATTCTCCATTTCGTCCATCGAAGAAAGTCACTTCGGCAAGCAAGGACTTTAGCCAAGGAGCACTTCGGCATCAGAGCGCGTCGGCCGAGGATCTACTTCGGCAGAGAAGGGGGTCTTCAGCAAAAGACGAAATCACTTCGCCCAAGCACTTCGGCCGAGAAGAGCTTTGCTTCGGCAGGGGCGTCACTTCGGCAAGGAGAAACGTCGGCCGAGGATCCACTTCGGCAGGGAAGGGGTCTTTGGCAAAGGCGAGCTTCACTGCGGCACGGGCGTCACCTCGGCAAGGAGAGACGTTGGCAAGGGCTACTTCAGCAGAGAAGACTTCGGCCGAAAATAATTTCAGAGACAAAAAAAAAAGACAAAACAACCTAAAAAAAAATCTTCAAGAGAAAGAGAGAGAAGTTACCTTGAGGTTTTTGAGAAATGAAGAAGTGAAGAAGAAGTGAGGAGAAGTGGAAGCATATATAGGCTCATAAAGCAAAAGATGATGTCATCATGCATTGGAAATCGTGTGCCAAAACACAGTTGAATGAAGAAATTTCTACTGGAAATAAGATTATCAATCTGAAGACAGAAAACCTGGCAGATATCAAAAACAACGGACTCAGTGTCACGTCGGCTCGGCTCGTACCAATCGACACGGCACATTGATCCTAGCTTGGACTTCCTCTACCTCGGTACTATCATCACTGAAACTACCGAGCTGGGGGGCTAACTGTTGGGGTCAAAATCCACCCAGCTGTGATCAATGGGAAAATGACTAAGTATGGAAATACGGAGCACCGGACAAGGCCAAAATTGTGCCTAACTCATTTTTATACGAACCCACTTAGGCAGAGTATGAGCTCACTTCGGCCAAGGTAGCCTCCACATCGGCAAGGAGACTTCGGCCAATAGCTCCACTTCGGCAAGGAGACTTCGGCAAGAGAGGACACTTCGGCCAAGTATGGAGACTTCGGCCAAGCACGGAGACATCGGCGGCATGGCCACTTCGGCCACACGGAGACTTCGGCCGAGCACGGAGACATCGGCCTAGCACGAAGACTTCGGCCAATGAAGACTTCGGCCAAGAGGGATCACATCGGCAAGCTTTGTCTCCAATTCCGCAAAGCTTTGTCTCCACTTCGGTAGGGCTGAGCTCCACTTCGGCAAGGCTGAACTCCACTTCGGCAGGGCTGAGCTCCACTTCGGCAAGGCTAAGCTCCACTTCAACAAGCTTTGTCTCCACTTCGGCAGGGCTGAGCTCTACTTCGGCAAGGCTAAGCTCCACTTCGGCAAGGCTATGACCCACTTCGGCCAAGCCAGGCCACTTCAGCAAGGCTGAGCTTCACTTCGGCAAGCCCACATCGGCAAGGAGGCTCACATCGGCACACACAAGTTTCACTTCGGCAATGACCCACTTTGGCCAAGCCAGGCCACTTCGGCAAGCATCCCCACTTCGGCACAGGAGGGAGACTTCGGCCAAACGCCTTCGCTTCGGCCAACGCGCAACACGCAGCTCACTTCGGTAAAATGGATCGCATCGGCAAGGAGGCTTCACTTCGGCAAGCCCACATCGGCAAGGAGGCTCACATCAGCACACACGAGCTCGACATTGGCAAGGAGACTTCAGCCAATGAGGCCACTTCGGCGACGAGCCACTTCGGCCAACAGAGCACTTCGGCGATGAGCCACTTCGGCCAACAGGTTCACTTCGGCAGCAAACCACTTCGGCCGAAGGCAGATCACGGCCGAAGCCAGTTTTGGCCGAAGTCATTTCCATACGAAACTGCCTGGCCGAAGTCAAATCTATACGAAGCTGCCTGGCCGAAGTCAAATCCATACGAAACTGTCTGGCCGAAGTCAAATCTATACGAAACTGTCTGGCCGAAGTCAAATCTATACGAAGCTGTCTGGCCGAAGTCATCTCCATATGAAACTGCCTGGCCGAAGTCAAATCTATACGAAACTGTCTGGCCGAAGTCAAATCTATACGAAGCTGTCTGACCGAAGTCATCTCCATACGAAACTGCCTGGCCGAAGTCAAATCTATACGAAGCTGTCTAGCCGAAGTCATTTCTATATGAAACTGCCTGGCCGAAGTCATTTCCATACGGAGCTGTCTTACCGAAGTCAATTCTACGCGAAGCCAGAAGACGACGCAGCCGAAGTCATTTCTATACAAAGATAACAAGCCCATCTTTGGCCTACAACGATACAAAGGCCCATGAAGTCAAGTCGACTTGGCTAAAATGAAAATCCCGAAGGATTAGGAAGTTTTTCTTATCTCTTTAGGATTGACCTGGCCGACTCGAGCTAGTATATATATCTATGTACATCTCTGAAAAAGGGGATCCGCAATTTACTTAGCAAAAACCCTAGACTTTTTGCTCTACAAACACTTGTACGAAAAGCTTTTCGAAACAGCTTAATAAAAACCATCTTTGGATCTTCGCTTTCGTGGTTTATACGCAGAAATTTCATCCCTCTTAACAAACCTCCGACAAATCTAATTGTGTTGATTTCGACTCCCACACAGCCCTTCAATGGTTTTCCAGGCTGGAGCGAAGGTCCATCGATAATATCCACCAGCTATCAACCATCTTTTTGAAGCATTACTCAATGTTCATGGATAGGAAGGCTTCCGACGCCAACCTCTGGGCTTTAGCACAAGGATCAACGGAGACCTTGCGTAGCTTCATGGAGAGATTTAAGGCTGTAGTATCAAAAATTGAAGGAGTGAGTGACAAAGCCGCTCTTACAGCACTGAAGAATTCACTATGGTACGAACCAGACTTCCGGAAAGAAGTTGTGCTGAATGCACCCCAATAGATCCAAGACGGGCTGCATCGGGCGTCGAGCTTTATAAACAATGAGGAAGATATGAAAGTCATGGCCAAAAAGTACGGAGCTCCGATGTCAGCAAGTAAAAATCCTCCTCAAAATTAGAGCACATCAAGCTCTCGGAAGAAAAATCAGGGGAGTAGTAACATACATCACGAGGGACCGAGCTTTCGCGGGGTCAACAACTACCAAGTAAGTGCCGGCCGAGGTAAGGCCCCGTGGAACACTTGGACAAGAAATTCTAACAGTTACGACGAGAAGGCTTACTGCGAGCATCACCATTGCTACGGACATTCGTCCACGAACTATCAAAGCCTGGGGCTCAAATTGGCAGGAAAATTGGTAAAAGGGGAGCTCTGAAATGCGGAGACTCTCAAAGACTTTGAGCTCGATGAGTCAGAGAAGGAGCAACCCGTCAATACAAACCGAGCTGATCAAACTGAAGCGCCAATTAAAAGGAGCAGACAAAACAACAAAGCATCTCCCGGGGGACAGAGACAGAGAATAAACATGATAATGGGAGGATCCCAGTACTGCATGGATACGGTGTCCTCGATCAAAGCTTACGAATGCAAAGCCGATACTAGCATCAACTGGTAAGAACCCACCAAGCTGCCAAATGACATAGTTTCCTTCGAAAAACAAGAAATCACCGGCATCGACAGACCCCATAACGATGCCCTTGTCATCGAGTTGATCATCAAAGACTTTGACATCGCCAGAATCCTAATATATACGGGAAGTTTCATGGACGTTATTTTCTGGAAAACCCTCAGAAGAATGAACATCAGCTTGTCTGAAGTGATAGCGATGCTGAAACCGCTAACCGGATTTTTGGGAGAAACCACAATGACTCTTGGGACGATCAGGCTACCTGTCTAAGCGGCAGATGTGACCAAAGTTGAAGAATTCTCGGCAGCAGATCACCCGACGATCTACAACGCAATCTTGGGAACCCCCTAGATAAATTCCATGCGAGCCATACCATTAACATATCACCTCTGCGTAAAATTCCCGACCCCGAGCGGAGTAAAAACGATATGGGGAAACCAGAAGAAATCCTGAATCTGCTTCCTGACAGAACACAAGCTCAGGAATCCTGTCACCAAACAGATCTCAGAGGAAAAGTGAAAGAATATGAAGACAAATCGAGAGCCCGAGAAGCAGTTGGCAAAGCTCTTATAGCAATTACAGATCACGGAATATCGCAAAAAATAGGAAAACCAACATGCGACCCCGTAATCTCGGTATGCATCGATGATGCACACTCGAAACGCTGCATGGAGATAGAAGCAAGTCTAGGCGAAGCATCAAAGAAAGAATTGATCTCTTTTCTAAAAAAGAATATAAATACTTTTCCTTGGAGCGCCGAGGACACGCCATGCATCGACATCTACTAGCTAATCTCGTAGTAGTAAAGAAGAAAAACGGAAAATAGCGAGTGTGCATCGACTTCACCGACCTTAACAAAGCATGCCCAAAGGATAGCTTCCCACTACCGCACATCGATCGACTGGTAGAAGCTACGGCGGGCAACGAGCTCCTCTCATTCATGGATGTCTTTTCTGGGTACAAACAGATTTTTATGAAACCCGACGACCAGAAGAAAACTGCATTCATCATGGATCGTGGGATATACATCTACAAGGTGATGCCTTTCGGCCTCAAAAATGCCAATGCAACTTACCAGTAATTGGTAAACAAGATGTTTGTAGATCAGCTCGGCAAAACAATGGAAGTTTACATATATGAAATGCTCGTGAAGTCACTTAAAGAAAGGTCCACGTAACCCATCTAAAGGAATGCTTCAAACAACTAAACCTACACAACATGAAGCTCAATCCGACCAAATGTAGGTTCGCAGTCACATCAGGAGAATTCCTCGAATACTTGGTAACTCGCCGTGGTATCAAGGAAAACCAAAAACAGATCACCGCCCTGATCCAGATTGCCCCACCCAAGACAAAATGAGAGGTCCAGAAGCGTACAGGACGCGTTGCAGCTTTGAACCGTTTTATCTCACGATCCACGGACAAGTGTTTGCCGTTCTAAGAAATCCTGGGAGGAAACAAGAAGTTCGAATGGACCGAGAAATGCGAAGAAACATTCCAACAGCTGAAGACCTACCTGATGAATCCTCCAATGCTCGTAAAACCTGTAGAAGGGGAGCCTTTGCTCCTATACACAGCCATCTCAGCTACCGCAGTAAGTGGGGTACTCATCTGAGAAGAACGAGGCAAACAAAAACCAATTATCTATGTAAGTCAAACTCTCACCGATGCAGAAACCCGATACCAGCGATGGAGAAGCTAGCATTGTCCGTAGTAATGTCAGCTCGAAAACTAAAGCCATACTTCCAGTCATACTCTATAGTGGTCCTAACCACTTACCCTTTACGATCCATCCTGCACAGTCCCAGCCAGACCGGAAGATTGGCAAAATGGGCAATAGATTTGAGTGAGTACGACATCGAATATCGGAGCAGAACCTACTTAAAATCTCAAGTACTAGCAGACTTCTTGATCGAACTCCCATAAGAAGGCGTGGAAGAACCTGCACCGAATCTAACATGGAAACTTCATACCGACTGGCATAGGAGTACGCCTAACCTCCCCAACTGGCGAGATCTTGGAAAAATCATTTTGGTTGGCAGTCCATGCATCTAACAACGAGGCAGAGTACAAAGCTTTAATCGCCGGTCTGAGGCTTGCCCACGGGATCAATGTGCTCTGCGATTCATAGCTGGTGATAAACCAATTCAATGGCCAATACGAAGCACGAGAAGAAAGGATGGAGGCGTATCTAAAAATCGTCCGAGAGTTAGCTGCAAAATTCAAGGAATTCACACTTACTCGGATACCCCCCGGAGAAAATACTTTGGTGCACACACTGGTAGCACTTGCATCCACCTCCGCCCCGGGCTTAAAGAGGGTCATCCCGGTGGAGTTCATCGAGCACTCGAGTATCATCACCTCCGATTCCGTCAATGCGATAACCCGAGCTCAAGCAGCTAGGTGAGCGCAAGATTTACCGCAAAATCTTCAATCGCAATGGAAGAAGATCACGCTAGCATGCTTCAATTGAACATGATGCAACAATCATGAACGAAGATCACGTGACCGACATGGAAGTAGAAACTAACAGCGATCCTTCTCCCGAGAACGAGGTAACCGAGATGGACGAAGATCAGCAACCAATAAACGGGAAATATGGCTGGAAAAAGTGTGGATGGACGAAATACGAGGCTACATCGCTGACGGCGACCTTCCATTCGACAAATGGGCAGCTAGTAAACTATGAGCTCAAGCAGCTTGGTACATTTTACTTGACATGAATGTCTTCAAATGGAGATTCTCGGGACCATTATTGGCATGCGTAGAAGGGAAAGAAACCAGGCGAATCATGGAAGAAATACACAGTGGATCTTGCGGCAATCATTCAGGCAGACGAGTACTCGCAATCAAAATAAAGCATCACGGCTACTTCTGGCCGACTATGGTAAAGGACTGCGAAAAGTTTTCTGCCAAGTGCAAAAAATGTCAGCGACATGCGCCGACAATCCATCAACCAACCGAACTGTTGTCTTCGATTTCGGTGCCCTATCTATTTAAGAGATGGTCCATGGACATCGTCAGACCTCTACACCGATCTAAGCATAAACGTTTCCTACTTGTTCTAACGGACTATTTCTCCAAATGGGTTGAAGCAGATTCCTACGCCAATATAAAGGATGCTCAAGTATAAAACTTTGTATGGAAAAACATCATCTGCCGACATGGAGTTCCATATGAGATTATCACAGATAACGGATCACAATTTATCTCGACGAGGTTTGAAGCTTTCTGCGAAAAATGGAAGATTAGACTTAGCAAGTCCACGCCATGATATCCGCAAGGAAATGGCCAAGTCGAAGCAGTAAGCAAGTCTATCATTGTCGGCTTGAAGAAACGCCTTGACGGAAATAAGGGTTGATGGGCCAACGAACTCGAAGGGGTACTTTGGTCTCATCGAATGACTCCACAATGAGTTACAGGAGTGACCCCATTCACTCTCGTTTACGGAACAAAATGCGTTATTAATCCAGATATACATTTCCCCGGAGTCCGTCGCAGACTTCTCCCCAAACAAGAAGGATTGAATCATCTACAACTACTTGACGAGCTAGACTTGGTCAACGAAAGGCGCGACCAAGCACTGATCCGGATTCAAAATTATAAGCAAGCAACGACGGAGTACTATAACTCTAATGTTCGAAACCGGAGGTTCTATGAAGGAGACTTAGTTCTGAGGAAAGTCTTCCAGAACACAGCGAAAACAAATGCTGGGAAGTTAGGAGCGAACTGGGAAGGACCTTAAAAAATCACCAAAGTAGTTCTGCCAATTCAACGATCCTAGAACGCAATGCATCTCAAGAAATACTATCACTAAGTCATATCAAATACGAACTACGAGGCAGCTTGATCCCCGAAAAGGGTACGTAGGCAACTCATCTTAGGATGGGTTCAGCTGCCCCCTCCTTAAAAGGGGGGGGGGGTGGTGGTATGTATACATGTATACTCCCCTTTCTATACAATTTTCGCAAACACTAATCAAGACAAGTCCCTTGACTTATTTACTATCTCGCAAAACATCAAGTCTTAACTAAAACAGACTCTTTGATATAATTATCGAACTCGTTGTTGTTGGCCACAACAACGAATTAATTCATCCGGAACAGGTCTTTTCTACTACATCCTTATTGGATATTTAAGCACGCTATGTTTACTATCAGAGCGGACATGTTGAAGGAAAACGTGCTCGTAAACCTGAAGTAAACATCTAAACCTAGCAAACAGATAGCTAGTCATAACATCTATGTTTATGATCAGAGCGAGCACGTTGAAGGAAAATGTGTTCGTAAACCGAAGTAAACATCATAACCTAGCAAATAGATCGCTAGTCAAAACATCTCGAAAACATGATAAGTAAGGTATGCCATTTAGTGTGAAATACATGAATATGTTCAAAATCTAAACCCATCAAATAGATGGCTGGTCATAACATCTTGAAAATGAATAAAGTACCAACCGTACATTACCTCGGTATAAAAATAGTCGAACGTTTGCAATACGATCTAAAATCAGCGATCTCGGTATTATAAACAAGAACGAGCTAAGACAGTCAATACAAAATAACTCAAAGCATGGCAACACAAAAGCATAAAAAAAGGAATCGGAAACTCCACTAAAATAAGTCCCCAAAGGTTGAGATAATGTATACAAAGCACTAATAAACCCCACAAAGGGGGAACCGTGGTCAAACAAAAACAAAAACAAGATGAAACGAAACAAATGGCTCTGTCTTCTGCAGCTACCCTCTCGAGCTCTTCAGGGATAGCGAAGCCGACCTCCCTCATCCGATCAACGATTGCGATAAACACTCTATGCCATGCGACAAAGGCGTCTCGTAAACCAATACAAGTAACAGCTTTCGCATCCAGGTTGATATTCATGCTCGACGGCGCAACGCGGAAAAAGCAAATCTGGATAGTCAGGATATTGCCACGTTGATGCAAAGGAATGATTCACGGGTGCATAGAAAGGTACAGCCGTATCCAGAACCCCTTCCCGAAGCCGGGTGAGTTCGTCAAAATCACCTTTAGCATGTACGTCGACACAAAACTTGAGAAATTGTGCAGCCCTTTCCGTGCGACCAGCGCATACACACAACATTCCACACAGATAAGTCGCGTTAGAACTGAAAGGGATAAGCCGCTCCAAAAACTCCATAGCTACGTTGATGTCTTGTTGCGTGGTCACGAGTCTTGTGGCCTCATAATAAATAACAGTTGGGTTTTCGGCGGCTAAATATCTTACAAAGAAGCTGCGATACCCCCCATCTAGAAGAATTTTATCTGTGTCCTCGCACAAGTCGTCAATACAAAGTTTCTTTAGGACTTCACTACTGTATACTATGTCTATGCCAATCCGACCTAATCGGAGGATGTGTCCAAGTCTCCACAAGATGAGACGGCCAAGTTTTCGTACGATGACAGAAATAATGTCCGAAGGAAGCTCTGGTATCTCCATGACAACAAACAACAAAAGAAAAAGGGGAAGATGAGTTTCTACCTTTTTCGGGTGAAGATTAGAATGGGAAGACTAAAAGGTGAAGACTAATATTTATAGGAGAAACACGATGGCCTAGGAGCAATAATTAACCTAGGAGGCCTGCCGAGGAAGAAACGAGGCATCTCTTAGATGTCTCGTCAAAACGCGTGGCCCAGAACGTGCCATATGTCAGCCAAAAAGAAACGTGTCGATTCGGAATCCACGTTGACCTACATACGTCTCCCGACCTCTTCTGCCGCTCGATAATTCCACAGCTCGGCACAACATTTTTGCCGAACTAGTTACGACAATCCCAGTATCGAACACTTTTACCTCGTCACCATCAGAACAGAAACTAACGAGCTGGGGGATAATTGTTGGGGTCAGATCTCACCTAACTGGATCTATAGGCGAAAATAGCTAAGTATGGGCATAGATATGTCAAGCCAATAAAGAGGAAGGACGAGGCGAGGGGGGAGTAGGAACGACGAGCCCAAAACCGAGACGAGGCAACGACGTCGTAATTCTCATCCATATCATCGATGTAGGTCGATGGCCCCGAGATACAATGGGCCGAGCCAACTTGAGAAGCCCATAACTTTCTAGCAGACTAGAAGGGTTATAAAAAAGGGAAGATAATCATAAAGAAAGGAAAAAGGCGAAGAAAAAGGAAAGCTTCCTTATTGGTTTAGGGCTGAAAAACAACTGAATTATCATGCATATAAATATACGTGTACTTGTACCCCAAAAGGAATCCGCAACTTTTACCTAGCGAGAATACTTATGTTTTTCTTAACAACCTCTGTATTCAAAGCTCTAAAACATATCAATAAAGAAAAACCATCTTTGGATCTCTGTTTTTGTGTTTCTGTTCATAAAACTTTTGGAATCCCTACATATTCCTGACAAATTTACTATTGTAGTTTTGACCCCAACAATAGATAGGAGTGTTATCTTTGATTTCCATATTAGATCATGAAAATCCATCGGTGCGATCTCAAGATATGCTCGATTTACTGAAGAGTAGCCGATGAAGGTTCGGGGAGAAGAAAGCTCAGAACGTGAAGTCTGATCGATCGATCACCCCCTGAGATCGATCGAACATCTGAAAATTTGGCTGGAGAATGAGATTAGTGAGGAGATCGATCGATCAGCTCACTGTGATCGATAGAGCGCAAGTCCTAAAAAAGGAGAAATATTTAGGGGTGGGCATTTCGGTCTGGTTTATCGGTTTTATAAGAACTTAAACAATATAAAATCATATGTAGTTTGGTTTGGTACGGTTCGGCTTTCTTTGGTTTACGGTTTATCAGTTTTATAAAAAGTGAAACCATATAAAAACCATATACAATTTAGTTCGGTTTAGTTTCGGATTTTTTGGTTTATTCCATTATTTTCAACAACAACAAAAATTGTTGCATAACATAAATATATTTATCCTAAAAAAATAAGGTTCTTAGCAAATAGGTTTTATAGTAGTATTGTAGTACTAAACATTGGCATGGTCAGGAAGAAAAAAATAGTAAACTTTGTAAGTTTGACTGATAATTTTCTCTCTAGGTGAGATCGGTAACATATGGTTTTTTTTAAACCGTGGACGTTACCCTCAGCCGCAGCTCACGTTTCCTGCCAAAGCTCAACACCGGAAACTTCCTGCAAGACGATCGTCTCCTCCTGATGCTTCTCCGCGCAGTTTCATCATGAATAATTGTGTTCTATTCGGTGTGGCGTGGAGCAAGCAGTGTTCCCCTCGCCATTACTGCATATCTTTGCCTCATCGGATCCTTTGGATCTTCTCAATAACAAGAAAAAAAATACGGAAATAGTTTACTAGTTTTCCAGATCTGATGGATTTCAATTAAATAAAATCAGAATCGTGATTGATGAGATTTTAGATCTCAATCAAAGAGATCTCAATCACGTGATTGCAAAAGCATTCACGGATCGGAAAGACATCCTATGTTGGGGTCAGTTTTCTCCATTGGCAAAATCAACATGGAAATGACCCAATAATTAATATGGGCCGAGGCAGATGCGATCAAGGGCCGAAGCAATCAACAGCATGCGCCAAGGCAGACAGCACGCGCCGAGGGAAACCTCCACCAAATGCCAAGGCAGTTAACAGCACGGGCCAAGGCAGAAAGCATTCATCGAGGCAAACTTCCCCCAAATGCCGAGTCAGCTAACAGCGCGAGCTGAGGCAGACATGGTCGTGGGACGAGACGTATCAGCATGCGCCGAGGCAAACTTCACCTCCTTGGGCCACTGAAACATCCTGGGCCAAGG